>WHYT01017225.1:3349-127879 GCA_009806455.1 Tetrax tetrax | reverse complement strand
TTATCACAGAGGTGTTATCACTGTTACCCATTGGCTTAGCCCTGGCCAGTGGCAGGTCTACCCTAGACCTGGCCAAGTCCCACTAGACTTGGGGGAAACTTTTAGCAGCTTCTCACAGAACCTGCCACTGTAGCCCCCTCCACTACACAAACTGAACGTAGAGGTGGTGGTAAAAGACAGGAAAGCATCCAAGAGGTGGGAAATGCGGGTGACGTGTGAAGCATGTGTGTCACGAGGTAGGCAGGATGGATGAGGATAGAGAGTAGTCGAGGGGGCAGAGAAGAGGCTGACTTCTTTGGGATGGTTAAAAATAGGGCAGGCCTCCCTAGAGCTGCTAAGATGTCTTTTATGCTCAAGTCTGAAGTTCACAATGAATGGCTAGGGGGTCCATTAAGCAACACACTCGGACAAGAGCCTAGAACTGGTGAGATACCTAGGGATCTTAGTGAACCATAGCTGAAAGTAAACCATGGCTTAAGTTCATCTGTAAGCCTGTGCTACATTTTGAGAGGCTGATGCATATGACAGGACAGAATTTTCTGTCTGTATGTGTCCTTTTGAGGTGATAAATCTGGAGACCTGGAAGAAGGTGTTTAGACATGGGGTTTGAGAGCTTAGAGGAAACCAGTGTGGCATCAAAGGGGACTGAAGAAACCCTAAAGTCTTTGTCAGATTCTCTTCTCTGCCCCAAGCCCCTAGCCCAGCCACGAACAGACTCAGGAAATGGGGGAGGTATTACATCAAATGAGCACTTCTTAGGTCAAAAGAAAGCACAGGATAAAGCTAGCCCACAAAAGGTAGAGGATGGTTATACATAGAGCATGGAGGTTAGGTGGGGAAGCTAAAGGAAATCTGTCTGATGTAATGCAAAGCAATCTATTACTGCTTTCCTTGTTTGATATATTCTGTCCCTTGTTAATGGTATTATTTTACTTTATTGTCTAATGCATATTGTAAAATGTGCAAGTTTCACACAGTAACTGAGGTCATTTTGCTATAGGAACTCTAAGTGCTGAATTGTTTGATTTTTGTGTGCTGTATTTTTCTCAAGCAGTAATGCAGTGTTGCTGAATTGTACAGGCAACAGGTATGTAAAAAAGACAGAGGCATGTATGTATGTAAACACTCCTCCCTGCATAACCCTGGTGAGGATTTTGTGAATTTCCAGTTTATAATCTGACTTCAGTGCCAGCCTTGCCACCAAATTATTTTAAAATGAGTTGTAGAGAAAAGCCTCTTGAGGCAGTGAAACAGCAGGTGGCCTGCTTAGTTTGTTGTGGTGGCACCTTATGAATAACTCAATTGATGTCCATATGCTTCCGTTCACTCTTGCTCACAGCAATATTACCTTAAACACTGAGCACTCTGGCATCTGATGCCAAAGGTTTTATTCACACACACAAAAAAAATGACATACTGGAAGGAAAACATGTTTTACTGCAGACATTGCTTTGTCATCCAAACCCATTTTCAGTGCCAAAAGCTGATGCAAAGCTCAGGTACGGGAGCAGTGAAAAATGAAAATTGTATGACTTGTTGTGCAATGATATATTAAAATAGGCTCTAAGATCACATAAGAGGTGTCTGGTAGAAAAATTTGAAATTCACCTATACAGAATGCTTTGCTCGAGTTAGCGGTTTGCAAAATCTCTGAGGTTAATCTTTTGGCCTTTGAAAATAAGCCTGGAAGTTTGTATGTGGCAGATGCCTGAGTAGTGTCCCTGTCCACTCACATGCAGCAAACTGTCCGTTAGATATTAGGAGACTAGGATCTTGTGTTACCTGTGCACTGGAGTGTGATCTGGGTTTCAAAACTAATGCTGATAGGAACAAGCATGTTCACATGTCATGGTGATACTAATGCGGTTCTGGTCTCAGTGTCTGATACCAGTGCGGTGGCAGGATGTCCTTCTAAGTGATACTCCTGTCTCTTAGCAGGGTGTGTTTCGTTCAGTGCAGTACCTGGTGCACGCTAGTGCACCTCTCCTTCTTCCAGTTCAGAGCTGCTATGACCAGCAGTCATTAAAGTGTAGCGCAGACCTGGTGTACTGAGGTGGCTGTGTGTCAAGGAAAAAGTATAAATGGAAAGATTAAACAAAGATGTTTGGTTTGGTTAGTCTGTTGAAGTGGAGGCTGAGGGGAAACCTTATCACTCTCTACAAATACCTACAAGGTACAAATACCTTATCACTCTCTACAAAGGAGGTTGTAGTGAGGTGGGTGTTGGTCTCTCCTCCGAAGTAACTAGAAATAGGGCGAGAGAAAATGGCTTCAACCTGCAGCAGGGGAGGTTTAGGTGGATATTAGAAAAAAATATTTACTGAAAGAGTGGTCAAGCATTGGAGAAGGCTGCCCAGGGAAGTGGTGCAGTCACCATACCTGGAGGTGTTCAGAAAGTATGTAGACGTGGCACTTCAGGACATGGTTTGGTAGGTGTGGTGGTGTTTGGTTGATAGTTGGATTTGATGATCTTAGAGGTCTTTTCCAATCTTAATTATTCTATTATTCTATGTACATCCTACTCTGAAAGGCAAGCACCCAAGAATGTCATACAATGATATATGTCTTTCCTACTAAGTTTTAGTCACCACCTGCTTATGCAATAGGATCATAATAAAAACTTGATGATGTACAAAAGAGGAGGGAGGATTTATATCTGCTAGGTTTCAGATACTTAGATACTTAACTTACATGGTTAGTCATCTTAATGTCCCTAGGTAGTTAGATGAGAAAGAAACTTTCCTAAAAATAGAAGATTAAGTTTCTGAGGAGCAGCATAGCATGGTGGGACTGGGATAATATTTTTTTTTTTAATTCATAGCATTGTGCACATGTAGTTATCCCCAACCATTGGGTGATAGTTCACACTCAAGAAAAGTAAAAATGCGTGCACACTGCTTTTGCACCAGGTGGATAAGCCTGAACAAAGCCATATGATGCTGAAGCTGAGATGCTTCTGGTATCAGGGATGATTCTGGGCTGCCAATGCATGGTAGTGGAAGATACCAGAACAGGGCATTAAGCTTTGGAAACAGGTGATATTAAAGGTGCAATCTTGCTCCTGGTGTTTCCCTGGCAGCTAGTTTAGCCAAGAGACTTGTGTGATTTACATGTAAACCTTTTCTTCTCATAAGCTTGGCATTAACAATGCAGGATATAAGTGTGCTGGCACAATAGATGTAAAAATAAGTCAGCCTCTGTTAAGTCCAGTAATCAAACTTCTTGAATAACTTAGTTTAAGATCACTTTTGTTTTCATGCTAAAGCTTATTATTGAGAAAGCATCTCCAGTGCAGCCTCCTTTTGTGAATGTATTCACAGGATTATTGCATTGCTGTCTTCCATATGCTACCGCGTTGACTCAAATTAATTCAAGATACATTTAGAACACTGAATTAAGTATGAAAATGTGGTTTTAAGATGAACAGTCATCACTAGATCATTTTAATGATGTGTTTATCCTTTAAAATAATATGCTGAATTTATTTTTTCTATCTATGAAGTGGCTGAGTGATGCCCTGAGTCAAGACTGGCCAGTTATTGCTACATATTGCATCTCAGTCTGATTTGTAGATGGATATGAAAGATGACAGTTTTTAAAGGGAGTGTAATATATATATTTAATGGCATTTATATATTTTAGCTTTAGAACATGCTTTGGTTTCATGGCATTTTCTATATTTATGACATGATTTTTTGTTTCATCTAAAATACTGTTATTGGCCTGCGCCTCAGCTATGATTCATGGTAGCAAAAATATCAATTTTCATAAGCAAACGTTCTTTAGTACTAGTAGGGTGTGCTACAGACTGTATAATAACATTAGGAGAAAAATTCTCAGTATGTATTTAGTTGTTCAGTTGAGGTTACTCAGCATGCATGTTTTTTTTTTTAAATGCTGCTCTATATTTTTCTTATAGTATCCCCAAACTATTTCCAATCCAGCCTTCCTTAATGAACCTAGCCTTAGGGTTATTGTACTGTGTTCTCTGGGGAGACATCTTTCGAGTTTGAATACACACAGGATTACACTTAGAAAAACGTGCTAGGTATGGAAATGTCTTTAAGAGATCTCATCAGTTTTATATCTATATCTGTCTATACCTATATCTCTACTAGAAAACAATTCCTTCAGTGTCTCTTATAGAATAAGTACTGTGAAAATATTGAAAATAATAAATGCTATTACAAACAATAGCTAATGAAGGATAGAATATTAAAAACAATAAGTCAATTCATTCCAAATAAAGTAGTGCTTGGCTTCTGGATTCAGAAAAGGCATATCACTGCTCTGTCCTGATGTAGTTGTCTTTTACATGGCCAATGTGCATGAGCAGTAGTAATTTAAATTCCACCCTTAATCTGGGTGATGAGGCTCAGTTGTGAGGAGCAAGTAATGTTGCTACTTCTTCCCTTCAGATTCTGCAGTGAAAGCCCCTTTAAAACATGTCTAAGGTGTCTTTGCAGCCCATCTTGCAAATACCACTAGCAGTTGTGCTGAATTGCTGTGATGGTTCAGAGCACGTACTTCCCAGGCCTGTCTCAGCGGTTTGCTTTCTTATCTGCTTTAGCTATCCAAGGTTAATTTATGTGTTGCTTTTACATGTGATTCAGTTGACAAGATTTAGTTGTGTCAATGCAAGGAGTTTGCATGGTTTTTTAATTTCTTTTCCCTGTAGCCTGGATGAGTAGGTTATAGGACAATATGTTAATGGTGTGTATGCATGAATCACTGACTATGTCGCATGTCAGAGAGGAGAAATTTCTGAGTCCCATCACTTCTGGAGACGCATCAATAAAAAGTCTACATTATCTATGTCACCTTGATTCCTTAGTACAGTCAGTCACAGCTTCAGTCAGTTATTACGATTAACAGTAAAGTGCAGGAGAAATCCCACAAAATTGATAAAATTTCATGAAAAAGAACAACTTCAGATTCTATTAAATTGTAGGTATTTTGACTTTTCTATGTATTTGGGGCAGGGGGCAGAAGTGGAGGTGGAATCTCAAAATTACCAGATCCTCTAATAGCTGTTAACCCTTTATTTCACCAAAATTCAAATGTGTTGCAAATCTTGCCATGGGAATATGTTACTCCATATTATTAGAGATATTTCAAAGTCCCATGAAACAGAAGACTACAGTGCTGAGCTCTTTCAAGCCACCCCTATCTCCTGCTTGTCCCACTGCCACAATCCCACACCTTTTTCAAAGTTAGTCAGAACAACAGCAGCCACTGATAGCCTGAGGCTAGCTTCCCCTGTATAATGCCCATCTTGTTCTGGGCTTGAGTCAAATCTGAAGAAACACCTGCTGTTATTTCCTTTCTTGCCTTAACCTCGGATTCAATCAAGGTGGCTGCAAGTCCAATATTAGTTCTCTCATCACCTCTTCAGTCAGCTAGAAGACCTAGCTCTTGTAATTTCTGTGAGCTGGGATCACAGTTCAGAGACTCATTGTCCCTCTCCTTCTCAGTGCCTGACTAATGAGCTGTGTACCTTTATGTTTGCATATAATTTTGCAGAGGTTGATTGTCTATATGCACTTCCAGCTTCCATTCTAACACACTATTTTATCTCTACCTATAACTTTGTCTTGGAAAATTAGACAGTGAAAGCATTGAAGCACAAGCTTAAATCTGTCTCTATGGAGGAAAGCACTCAGACATGTGCTTAAATGTAAATATGTGCTTAGATCCTATCATTAAGTCAAAGAGACTCAAGTGCATGCTTCAAGTTAAGCATATGCTTACATCCTTTTTGAATAGTGATGCTTTTCTGAATTGGCACCTTAACTTGGCCAGAAAATTGACACATTTCCTATGAAAGAAAGGAAATATTTCTGCAAAGTCTAAATGCATCTTGTCAGAATTTTAAAGTTATAGGTCATTTAAAAATATGCTGATTTGAAATTTGAATTTCTGTCTAAGCTTTTCTTTTCGTACACCTAGCATAAAAATGATTTGTTAGCACTCAAGGTTTTGAGACTGGTCATTTACAAAGTTACAGTTAATACCTTAAACTGTTATAATGAACAATAAGTAAGCTTCTGGAAAAGCTCTAAAATCTGATTTTCATGTCTGATACCAATTGCTGACTCTTAAAGATCATGTATGAACTCAATGTGGAGGCACAGTTTATCTGAGATTTGCTTGCCAGGAGGTACTCACGCATTTAACTAATGTTACTCTTTGATGGAGGCATAGGATTGGACTAGACAGAGCCCTTAGCAGATCAGATATAACATATTCTCAGTTCCCATTCAGTTACATCTCCTTCAAAATAAATTAATTATCTGTATTTGGAGGAAGTAGATGGTGATGAGGTTACGATCACATTAGTACAGATATCTGGGGACAGATCCAATTCATAGGACTCCATGTTGTTCATATTCATGTTGTTTAATTGCTCCAACCAACTCGTGACTGTGTCAAAAGAGAGAATTTTCTGTAGCACTCATCATCAGAAGTCATGTATTGTAGGTGTGAGTAAGTTGGCTTCTGCTAAGGGCATTATTAGAATCATAGAATCACAGAATAATTTGGGTTGGAAGGGACCTTCAAAGGTCATCTAGTCCAACACCCCCTCAAGAAGCAGGGATATCCCCGACTAGATCAGGTTGCTCAGAGCCTCATCCAACCTGGCCTTGAACGTTTCCAGGAATGGGGCATCCACCCCCTCTCTGGGAAATCTGTTCCAGTGTTTTACAATACGCCTTGTAGAAATTTTTTTCCTAATATCTAATCTAAATCTACCTTCCTCTATTTTAAAACCGTTATCCCTCATCTTATCACAACAGGCCCTACTGAACAGCTTCTCCCCATCTTTCTTGTAGGCCCCCTTGAGGTACTGGAAGACTGCTATCAGGTCTTCCCAGAGCTTCCTCCAGGCTGAACAGCCCCAACTCTCTCAGCCTGTCCTCATAGGAAAGGTGCTCCAGCCTCTTCATGGCCCTCCTCTGGACCCTCTCCAACTGGTCCATGTCCTTCTTATGTTGGGGGCTCCAGAACTGGACACAGTACTCCAGGTGGAGTCTCACCAGGGCAGAGTAGAGGGGGAGAATCACCTCCCTCGACCTGCTGGCCACACTTCTCTTGATGCAGCCCAGGATGTGATTGGCCTTCTGGGCTGCAAGGGCGGATTTCCGACTCATGTTGAGCTTCTCGTCCACCAGCACTCCCAAGTCCTTCTCCTCATGGCTGCTCTCGATCCATTCTCTGCCCAGCCTGTATTTGTGCCTGGGATTGCCAAGACCCAGATGCAGGACCTTGCACTTGGCCTGGTTGAACTTCATGAGGTTGGCATGGGCCCACCTCTCCAGCCTGTCCAGGTCCCTCTGGATGGCATCCCTCCCTTCCTGTGTGTCAACGGCACCACACAGCTTGGTGTCATTGGCGAACTTGCTGAGGGTGCACTCTATCCCACTGTCCAAGTCGCTGACAAAGATGTTGAACAGGGCGGGGCCCAACACGGACCCCTGAGGGACGCCACTCATGACTGGTGTCCACTTGGACATTGAGCCGTTGACCACCACTCTCTGAGTGTGGCCATCCAGCCAACTCCTTATCCACCAAGTGGTCCGTCCATCAAACCCATGCCTCTCTAGTTTAGAGAGAAGGATGTCATGTGGGACAGTGTCAAAAGCTTTGCACAAGTCCAGGTAGATGATGTCCATTGCTTGTCCCTTGTCCACAGATGCTGTTACCCCGTCATAGAAGGCCACCAAATTGGTCAGGCACAATCTGCCCTTGGTGAAGCCATGTTGACTGTCACCAACCACCTCCTTGCTCTTCATGTGCCTTAGCGTGGTTTCCAGGAGAATCTGCTCCATGACCTTGCCAGGCACGGAGGTGAGGCTGACCGGCCCGGTGTAGTTGCCCAGGTCTAGAAGTACTAGAAGAACCAGAAGGATACTTTTATAGTTAAGAGCAAAGAAAGTTTACTTTGAGTTGAGTAGGCTGGAGCAAGGTGAGCATGACCCAAACATAAGGACCTATTTTGCTTTGGAGGCATCTGTGTGCAAGAAGCAGTCAATAATGTATGTAAGCATTTATTGCTACATCTTCCCTAGTGAATTTAATAATTTTGGGAAAGTTCTGGATTGATGAGCCCAACTGGTATACAAAGCTTTGCTTTCACATAAAGAAACTCTCCTAGACTCCAAAATCAGGTAGCTATGTGTAAGCTCCATCTTACCAATGATCTTTGCAAGTGTTTAACTCCTGAACTGTAACTGGGAATTGTTTAGGAAAGTATTAGTTAGCATACCCCACATGTGTGCCAGGCCCTGCTCTAACAGTTTAACAGCACAGATGATTGTGTTTCAGTGACTGGGAGTACCGCCCGGCAGAGTTTAGTTTACCAGCATGTTTGTAGCAAATAGGGCCAATTTTTTTTTTTGTCATAAGGGACATAATCCTTGTACTTTCCCAGATTAAACTGAGAGGATGTTAGACCCTTGGAATGAAAACATGGAGACAAAATTTATTTGAAATCCTATAGACTCCATAATACTCAGGGCTCTTCCTTCATGGAGGAAAGGAAGTCATGGTAGCTGATAAAATGCTCCTGCTTCAGAGTAACATTGTCTCCCTTTGCCAAAGGGAAAAAATGCAAAAGTTTTGAGTGTTAGATCTCAGGATCTTCTATAGGTTGTTCAGGCATGGCAGGCTTCCTGTAATCTAGCTCTTGGTGCAATAGCTCTAGTACAATAGCTGAAAAACAAAGGCAAAAGGGAGAAGGCAATTTACATAGTAGGCCTTCTCTCTTTTTAAGTTTTCATAGTATCTTGTGTCGCTATACTTTCAATCCTGTAGTTTATGCTCAGACTGACTTTCAGCCCCAAATAACTGAGCTTTGGAGAATTTTCCCCATAATCCCTTGATTGCCCATTCTCTGCATCCCCAGCTTTTTCCCTGAAACTGGGGCTCCAGGGAGGAAGCATGGTAAGGTAACTTCTCCTTACACTGAAGGTATTCAGCACTGAGGAGCACATCCCTGACACTGCAGGAGCCATAAAAGGACAGAGATTTGGATCAGAGGTGGTGGTATGAAACAGTAACTCAATTGCTGAGCTGAGCTGAAGAGTTAGAAATTGCTCCTGAGCTCTCTCAGTGAATCAGGAATATTGCTGCTTTGCGAATTCAGAGACTTCATGTGAGATTAAGTTCGTTAATACATGAGAGGTGTTTAGACAACACTGTGGTGAGTGGCAATGTGAAGTCAATGTCTCTATCAATAGCAGCTTGTGAACCATTTTAGAGTCTCTTCTATAGTGTTTTCTCTGCCTCAAATTGTGTCTTTTTTTTTTTATTTTGGAGAGATACCATCAGCAGGAGGCTCAGAAATGTCAACTGTAATTAAAAATGTAATTTTCAAAGGCATTTTGCAGTTTATTCATATGGTAAATGGTTTCCTACCCTCTGAACTTTCAGCCTGCTGAGCTGAGCTGAAGAGTTAGACATTTTCTTAAAATCCTCACATTCTCTCAAAAGCATAACAAGGCACTTGTCAGCTGAACAAGTTGGCAATGAAGAGTTCAGCTAATGGTGTAGAGCTTGAAAACATAACAAAGGGGTTTGTTTGTTCACCAGAGTTTTCATCCCTGTCAAATTACTTACTGAAACTTCCATTCTGCTCTATTTTAACATTTTAGTCCTTCGTTTCTTCTCTCATTCATTTTCTACTTCAGATGTTACTTTCTTGTTTCTCTATCCAAATGAAAATAGAATCCCATTAACCTCTAGTCCTATCTAAATCTGTCTTGTCTGTGGTCTCTAATGCCCTTGGCTTGTCAGATAGCTGATTATGCTTTAGATGGTTTCCTTTGCCTGGTATCTGAGCACCTAACAATCAAAAATATTTTTGTGACATCTCTGTGAGGAAAGGAAGTGCTATTATTAAACATTCATTAAACAAGAGAGATGCTGATTCCATAGCCCAGTGATTAGGGTAGTCACCAGGTTCATGGTAGCCTCAAGTTACTGATCTATCATTACTCATACAAAGTAATTGAGCAGCTGGGTGAACTGCCTTACTCAAAGCTTGTATTGAGCTCTTTTGTGGGATGTGGACTGTCTCAGTTGCAGTTCCTAGCCCACATTGTGGTTTGACTCCTTATTTAGGACCTCTCATTTAGGGCTGTCTCTGTCCATACCTATTATCCCCTTACCTCCAGCTGCTTTCATTTGGGTTCAGTAAGGCTCTGCTACCTGTTGCTGACCTAGCTCTGCTGCCTAGACTGACAGATGACAAGTTCCAGCATATTCTCCTGACCATTGTGAGAATGCCTTTGTGAAACTTTAGGCTGAGCCAGATCCCTGAGCAGCTCAGGAGTTGTTGGGTGGTGTGAGTGGTTAGAGGGATTTGGCAATACAGACTGACAGCAACGCAGAGGTTTATGAGATTAGGTGGGGGCTAAGCAATAGTTTTGAGACCTGCCAGGGATTTACATGATAGATGGTGGTGTCTGCTACCTTGGAAGAGTAAGGTAAGTCTATCAGGCTAAATCTCTTACCTATCCTGGGGATTTATCTCATGGATGAATTGTACAGAGAGAAGGAGTTGAACTTTGGGGGAAAAGAGACATAAATACAATGCATTGTAACTTGGAGTAGCTGTGAAAGACAGTGAATTCAGTGCATTAACTGAATTTAAAAATAGAAAAAAAAATGGGCGGGGGGAGGGGAGAAAGTATGCAACTAACAAGAGCTACTGGCTATTACCATTAAGATTATTTGTTTATTGCTTCTCTTTTCCAGAGTGTAATTTGTCTTTGTCTTTTTAGGCTTTACACTCTAGAGCAAAGATTGCCTTCATGCGCTTAGAAAATATGCCATTGTAATGTAAATCAGTTTCTGTAAAACAGACCATATGTCTTCCCTCTATCCTTACCTTTCAATGTGAGAGGTTAACTAATACTCAAACCTTACACATACAGCTAAGCATTCTCTTCTTTATAGAATTGTTACCAAAGTTGTATCAGGCTATTCTCACACCTAGTAGAAAGCTTGGTGCTTCTTATGTGTGAAGCTCAGACTTTTTGTGGAAAGGCAGCCCTAGGACTCTGGCAGGTATATGCAATTTTGTAGCTGGAGTCGCTGGGGCTGCCCCCACATCCTGGAATGTGCACTGAAAGAGTACAGCATCACTGGAGCCTAAAAGACAAGTTCCTTCAGAAATTTAGTATCCTGAATTTTTCATATAGGCATGCTCGATTCTCCTCTGGAAGGGTGCAGTGCTTGAGGTTCACATCAATCACAGGCTTTGCAGAGTGATTCAGACAGCTCTGTGGCTATCAATCACTGTGGAGGTGCCACTGGACAGGAGTGGTGCAACCCATGTCAATGAACAGCCTCGGTGCATTAACATACTATGTTAATCCACTAAGAGCAAATACTGGCTACCATATTGTCTACCACCTCAAAAAGTCTGAAATGTGGCAGATCAGCTAACAATACTTGCTCTTTTTCTCTCGTAGACTTCCTTCTGTCCTCCAGAGTAGTTCCTTACAAGAATGCACTCTTGAGGATTGCACTTCAGAACAATGTATCAACCTGATTTCATGACAGTGCATAATCTAAGTGTTCTGCTTTCACTTGCAGTACCAGAAAACTAGGTTAAAGAAAATGTTGACAGACCATTTTGCCTTGGAAAATACCTTTCCTTCAAATTAGTGTATCTAACTATGTTTATTTTCCCAAAGATTAGAGAAAAAAATAATTAAGCGGGGAGTAAGTATCTTCATAGTACTGCAGTGTTTTATTTTAAGTGCAACATTTTAATTTTTCTTTTTGAAATTACTTCTGATTTTTAAATGAGAATATAGAATGAGGAAAAAAAGAATTCTTGTCATAATTTTCTTTATGAGAGAATTCTGCGATGTTTGGAGCTTTTTTTCCTGGTCAGGATGAATCTGACTTTCAAAATCTTGAAATTCTCCCCAAATTGAATTTGAATTCTCTGTGCAGTTCTCATTACCAACAGATAATTGCCTAAAACCACAAAAGGTACAAAAGGAATCACAGTATTTACTAATTGCATCTCAGACACTTCTCCCCTCCTAGTTGGCAATGGCAGAGCTCTGCTTCCCCTTCATCTGTAATTTTTCTTCCTCTTCTGCCTAACTCCTTTGCCTGCTGCCTGTACTAAGGTTTTAAAAGCTGTTCTTGTAGATTGCTAAGACTATGACAATAAAGCTGAAAAAAAAAGAATTGGCTAGGAAAAGTGAACATAAAGGAAAATTTTGTCATATGTTTAATAGTTTTCAATGCAGTTTTAAAGAGAATTGGTTTTGCATTGTTTTTACACTTTAGTCTTTCAATCTTTACTTACCTCAATGTACCAGAAAGAAGAATCCATTCCAATCTTTCTTCTAATCTATCTCCTAATAGTGACTAGCTAAGAGGGCCTTTGAGGGCTTATCTTACTTTCTGCAATACCTTATATTTGATGTTTCAGAGGTCATGAAATTATTAAAAATTCAGTGAAGTCTGTTGATTCAATGACACCCTCTGGCAAGCTGACTAAAGTGCTAGGGAAATATTTTATTAATTTTAAGTGAACCAGCAATTCATGTAATGTGTAGAACCCTTTTAGTACTGTGTGATAACCCAGAGGCTGGACCAGATATTTTTCTCATAGACCTTCCTAATTTGAGGTATTTTAATCACGTCTCTGTAACGCCTTTTTTTCAGGAGAAACAGCGCTCTGTCTCCCAGTAACCTTGACTCTGGGTATCCATAGCTGTTCTTGTTTGGACACATCAGCAAAGAGTTTGAAGGCTTCCCATCAAGCAGAGGAATCATTAATGATGACTAGGCTCGCTAGCTGGGTTGAACTGCTTGATCTTTTTCATGATATTCAGTCTCAATGCATTTACTGCTCAGCAGGAGTCCTCTAATTCCAGTATAGATAGGCTGCAATAAACTTCCAGAGGAGAAAGTAATATACTGACTTTTAAAAACAGTATTGATGTTTAAAATCTCATAACTGCAAGGCATTTAGCAGTGTTTGAACAATGAGATTGCTTAATTGACTGATCATACTGAAACGTGTATTTCTATAGATCTCTCATTCACATTTCAGCTTTAGCAACAGTAAAGTCAGTTGACTTTCACTCATGCAAAGCTCATTTAAGAGTCTAATCGAATGGCCACTGCATTCCGCTAGGAAGTTTTGTTCTAGATCTTGTTTTTTTTTTTTCAGGAAATAATAACAATTAAAAAAAAAAATCAGTGCTAGAGGATGAAAGTCTGATTGAATTTACAAAGTATGCACACTTAATTTATTGAATCCTATGTAAAGAGACATTTCCTCTGTAGATTTGAAGAGTCTGGCCCAACATACAGCATATAAATGATAGTCTGTCCTGTATTGTTTCACACTGGTGAGCTCTCTGAATAGCTCAAAATTTTCCTGAGAGGATAAGAAAATAAAACTAAAACTAAATGTAATTGCATAATCTCTATTAGTTTGTCAACTCTGCAACTGTAAACACTTTTATATCATGCTCCAAGGGAACTTTGTTTTGTAATGGTTATCTTTCTTCATTGTCTATGCTGACTATATTTTTTTATTATTATTTTTTTTTTTAATGTAAATCTCTTGCCCAAACAGCTCTTGAGTCCCTGTTTAATTAAAAGAGAGACACCCTTAGGACATCGTACAGATTTGTCAGCAATGTACTGTCACTAAAAGGCTTCAGCGTTAATCACGCAGTCTTTGTCTTGAATTCGTTTGAATTGAAAAGTGATGAGAAGGAAGGTGAGAGTTGTGCTTTTAGTGGCCCTTCAGTGCTATAGCAAATTGCAGTCTGGCATGTTTCCCCTCATAGGTCACATCCCTCCTTTAAAGATGTCCTCATCACTGCCATTTTGGGAAATCTTTGAGCATCTCAGCACAGCGTGCCTGTCACTGCAGTGCTTTGCTAGAAGCATTAATTCCCTGAAGAACAGTCAATGATAAATTTGTGCATTTGATGTGAGAAAGGATGCATGAGAGGGAAGGAGCCGAGGAAAGAGAGGAGGCTGTTTTGCTCTGAGAAAATATAGAAATTATGCCTTAGTATTGGTTCATATCCTTCACATCTTGAGGATGTCATCCTATATCAACATGAAGGCTTGTTTACAACAATTTTCGGTGAAGCATGGCTGTCTTTAAACAGTTTGCTGATACTGAGAAGTAGTTTAGAAAGTGGAATAGGACCAATGCAAGGAAAGGATTGGTTAGGGGTACTGATAGGGGTTCTTGCATCATGGTCATGACAAAACAGCCATGTTAGCGTCCCACAGCAGATTTCACTGACCTCAGCTTGACAATATACGAGAGGAGGAACTGACTGGACAGTCTTGAGTTGCTGTAACTGACACAACAGCTTCTCCTCCTCAAGATCCCATGGGCTGAAGTACCAAACCACTGAGGCTCAGGCTGTTCTGGGAAGAAAAGCACAGCCCCTTCAGCATCATTAGACTTGTACAGTTGGTGCTAAGCTAACAACCTATGCCTTGCACAGAAATGGATTAGTGAAAGTTAGTGTCTAATGAAATTATGTAAGTATATACTCCAGCTCATTAGTCTGTCTTTACAACAACAATTAGCAATGTCTTTGGAGCTGAGCCTCACCTGAAAAAAAAGTAGTAGTTTTGCATGTCTTTCCAAGCTCATCAGCAGCTGAAAACTGCTTCTGCTGTGATCTTCCCTTTAGCTTTTGCTTCACCCAGCACCCTTTGGATATCTCACTGTTTAATTTTGCATCACCCCAAGCTCCTGGCACATGGTGCAGGGGGTCATGAGCTGGCTAGGCATAGGGCAAATCCAGGGACAGAAGACCTGATTCATGTGGGTCCTGTGTAGTCTTTTGATCCCCATACAGGACCTACTTATTTTCCACGAATGACTGATTTGATTATTCTAAGTTGGCTTTCAAATGCAGTATTTGTAGGTATCACTCTTGTCTATCTGTTGCAATGATCTCTATTTCTGTCCAGGTGTCCTTGCAAAGCTGGAAGCAGGAATTAACTGCTGTAGCTTCTCTTGGTGCACTTTTCCCAGGAGAGGAGTCGAATGCACAAAGGCTCTTTCATGAAAAGCTGCTTCTCCTTCTTTTGCCATAGAGATGCTGAGACTGTGAACTGTAGATTCTTGTATCTCTGATTGTAAGTGCAAAGAGTTGGTTGATTATGAGGTACTGGGTTTACTGAAATACAACTTAAAATATGCTTTCCCATGAGAGGAATACCTGGAGGGTAACTGTCATTATCTGACTAGGAGCTGAAGGGCAAGTGATCCTTGAGGAGAACAGGGCGGGGACTTTTCTGAGATGGGCAGCCTGTCAAGACATGTCTCACTCTAAGAAAAAAAGTTTATATCCAGTTTTACATGGTGATACGGGTTTTTTAATACTCTGGCTGTGAATCCATACTCTGTACTTCCCTGCCCGCACTTCCTTTTCTGTATTGTTTCTGCATAAGCAATATTCTTGTAGTTGAACTTTGAATTTCTGACTTGAATAAAACAAGAACCACTAAATCATGTTCATTCACCTTAAAATACTGCTTCAAAAATAAGCAGCATCTCTCTTTACAGCTTTCTGTTGTAGTCTGGACATCGAAACCTGTCTAAAATTGTTGACTAAGATTTGCTGGAAAACTGCAATTCTAAACAGAGCTTAGGATTTCTGTTACTCATCTGAAGAGAACACCTTGTCCCAGGTGAGGTGCATATCCATCTCACTATGTATAGTGAAGTGATATGTGTTTATGCTAGACAGAGAAAGAGAAAGAAAGTGCAAGGGAGTTGTAGGTCTTCAGTTATAAAACTTTTTAAACATATTAATATTTTTTCACGTATCATATTTACTACCTAAAACTGCTCCGCTGCATAACAGCACTAGGTTTTACAACTGAATTTCAAATACGGCCAGATATTCAGCCAGTAAATGATGCAGCTTTTTGATTACAAAGGAACTATGCTGATAAATACAGAGGGCTGCCTGCATAGTATAATATAAAGCCTCTTGTCCTCATTCCTGTATCAACACTAAAATGCAATGTGTATCACTTTACACAGAAAGTGTGCTGAACCATTAGGAGAAGTAGTCAGGGGTGCTGAACAGCTTATGCAAAGAAAAAGTGTGAAATGCAATTCCAAAGCAAGAAAAGTGGGAAAGGAGATCTGTGTGGATGCCTTTCTGTGCTCTCAGCTGGTCTTCTTTCAAACAAAAATGTTGCAGTGGAGTCTTTTATACAGGGCTGGAGCAGTGTAGGTGTAGGTATTCATTCTATCATTCTCCATTATTTTGGTCTCTTTGCATAAAGAGAAAGAGCCTTCCAAAGTGCCTCCCTTGTCAGGCAGAGCTGCTTCTGCCATGTCAGTCCAAGGGCTGGGGCTCTGTGCAAATACAGGGCACTGAGAGAAAACTACTTGACTTTGTAGGGGTGAGATACAGTATTATATTGTAACTTCCCCTGCTAGAAGGACTACCATCCATACTTAACCCAGTGAACCACACAGGCTTTTGGGGGTCCTGGCTCTTTACAAAGCTGGATCTTTTTCTACAAGCATGGCTACTGCTGTATTTTCTGGGTCAGTTTTAGGTGTTGAGCTGCTGATGCTTTCTCAGGAGTTCTCCCATAAATGCCAGAAAATTACATGTCTCCTGGGCCAGCCCTTCTGAGCCTCAAATTAATTCACACAATGGAGGAAGGCAGGAGAAATAATAGAGTGGAAGAGAGTGATGTGGGCACTGCCTTTGGCAAAAATATCTCTGATAGTTCTGATGTGCATTTTTTTCAACAGGACTGATTTTTGTCTTGCTGAATTTATTCTATTGTTGTAGCTCTTTCAAATTAAAAGAAAAGAGGAAAAAAAAATGAAGCCTTTGATTAATATCTGGTTTGATTTGAGCTTTGTCAGTGATGGGTGCATTTAAATATTCCTGTCAGGGTGAGCAAGAATGAGATATTTCTATTAGGAGTACAGCATGCATCCTTCTAAGGAAACACACACCTTGCATCTTGAGTTCTGGATTGCTGAACCAACAGTAAGACTGGATATGAAAGTTTCCATCAACTGGGAACTGTAAAACGAATAAAAAGCAGAAAGAATATGTTCAACCTCTAACAAACCAAGATCATATACATTGGGGATATTACAATAACCTTCTTCTACTTAATGTTGCTACTTTTTTCCTTTCATGATAGAAAAACCTCATCAAATCTAAAACACAAGCAGAACATTGCAGAGGTGGATTCCTGGATATAGCTCTTTAAAACTTATGTACTGTAAACAAGACTCCAGATCCACAGGTAGGGAAAACTGAAACAATTCCTCAGAAGGCAAAATCTCTGATTAAAAACTGAAGTCAGCTGAGTGATACCAGTGAACTCAACCTGAAGACCTGGCCTAAGGCTTCATTGGATATTTTTAAATCTTTCTTACTAAAGCAGTTTTTCTTTGGTATTTTCCTACTCATAATACTTTTTTTCAGGCTTCACAGGAGTTGCTCACCATAAATACCAATCAACTGTTTGTCCATTCTCGATTTACTGATCCACACACCAGGACAACAATTTAATTGCAGTAGCTCCCCATGGGGAATGGTGAACTTAAATATGCCTGGTGTATATTGTTTAGGCAGCAGAGTGAAGAAAGGCTCAAGTCCTGAAGAAAGGCATGAGAATGGAGCTGGGAAAGAAAAAGGACATTAAAAAAAAATCCTTCCTGTCACAGGCCAATTGACTTTGTAAATAATTGCCTTGTCCTCCTGGGAGGCTCAGAGGTAGGAATGAATTTAAAGACCGTTTATTGCTTTAGGGCAGGATCTACAGAGGGACTTTGGTAGTTTAGTGCTTTCTAGTGGAATCCACAGTCGCTTAGGGGTGACTCATAAGTGGTCTTTATCTCCTAAAATGCCGTACTAGGCTCCCAGATCCAAAAAACTGTATTTTCATAATGATTGCAGCTGCTCCAGCCTTGAAGGAATCTAAAGAGCATAGAAACCAAAATTCGTGCCAGTAAAACTTATATTTGCTCTACAGCCTGTGCATAAGTGCTTTGGTCTTGACATCACTGAATGGCCTGGCACTTCTCTCAGGACTGTTTACCTGGTTAGTGTCTTGTCATTCCAGAAGCACAGGGCTTTGATTTCAGAGAGTCTCTCAAAAACAAACTGTGCATGAAACGTGGTTAACAGAACAGAGGCAGCATGTCCTTTTTAGCCGATGGCATGCCAAGTAGCATAGTCTTAAGTGATAAAAAACAATGTTTAGCTTCTCCCACTGCCTGAGGGAATTTGAACCTAGCAGAATAATCCTGCTAGTAGCAGTGTGGTGCTATAGAAGCAAAACTCTCAATCTGTCCTACCAACACACTTCCGTGTAGTATAGAGCAGTAACTTTGTTGGTCTAGACAGTACCAACCCCAGTGACAGAGACACTCAGCACAAATGGGGAAGTTTTTTCCAGTTTCTACTCTTTGAACTTTTCTAGGAAGCACTCCATGCAGCAAGGCCTGGAGAGTCGTGACTTGTCTTGCTTTCCCCACTCCTTTCTGTTAAATACCCAGTTATGCCGTGCAAGACTCAAGTCTCTCTCTTATGTTGTTGTACACATTGAATGGTCTATGTTCTAGCAGCTGGGGCACTGTGGAGGAGATGGGTGGTCAAATCTCTTTGATCAGAGGGTGGACATTAGTTCTATCCTTCACCTCTGGATACCAGCTGTGGAGCAGTCGGGATGCAGTAATCATATTCAGATACAGAATTAAGCCTGGTGTGTGAGATAGGCAAACCTTACTGTATATGTGAGTAGCTTGGGCTGAGTGTTGGGATGCTCTTGATGTATTCGAGGTGTGTCTTGCTGTAGACACCTATGGATCTGTATCAATAATAAATTAGATAGTTTTGATCTGTACCTAGTTCTAGGGATAGCTGTAAAACAAGTAAGTATTTTCAATGTTTCTGTTATGACTTTGAAAGTCTGAAGTGATACTTGGCAACAGGTGTCATTTCATGCATCTCTTCTTTACTGTATCTCAGCTTTTGAGCTGTACCCAGATTGTTGGTCTGAACATGAGATATTTTTTCTTCAAGCAAAGATGAGATGTGAAATAATGATCATTTACTGTCCTGTTGCTATCAAAGCAGTGGGAACTCAGTCCTTATTTTGTTAGAGAACGGTCAGTAAGGGAATAGCCACATATACTGATTGTTAGTCAAGGAGAGTTTGCTAGCTGTTATCAAAGCCCTAATGGCACAACCTGTTAATAAAAAGGATATGAGGAAGTAGCGATGCAGCTAACTAGTCAGTTTCTAAAGAAATCAAGGTTTTGCTTTAACAGTCATGTGTATAAAGATCTGTATCTTTTTATAAAAAAAAACAACTTTGAGATCTGTGTTTATGTGGTTACCTCTGCAACCACAGGGGTGTGGCACCTAAAATGTCACATAAAAAAGCTTCATCGTATACCCAGAAGTCTGTAGCATCAAATATCAAGAGACTTTCAACAAAACTATTGAAGTTGATAACACACAAGGCCAAAACCCCTTCTCCTTCTTGCGCACTTAGTGGTTTCCTATATGCTGCCCTTTACATTGCAGCAGAATCAAGGCTTCACAACATTAACTTAATCCTGCCTGAGGCTACTGAGATCCTGAGTTACAGAGCCAGCAGGGAATAATCTTTACCTCCTCTGTGCAGGGCAGCTCACAATGAAAGGATGGTCTGCTGCTTTCAACCCTGTGCCACAGCTGAGCTGCTCCAGAGGCCACTGCTTGAACAGTCTGTGCTGAGAGCAGAGACTCCATCTGCCCAGGGTGTCCCTTTTGGGAACAGGAATAACAGTGGCATGAGAACTTTTATGATATGATGGAAATCGAGTGGTCACTTTGGGGGAATGGAGAGATTTAGCCGCTGAAATTGTTAAAGGATCTCATCCTGTATATCTTTGTTTCTTTTCTGTAAACCATGGAAAGTGGTGCTTCTGTGGCTCATCAGGGCTCTGTGAAGATAGGCAGACTCAATGGCTATGCTCAGTGAGACTGGTAGTAAGACAGATGCACCTAAGATGTATAGAGCGTTGCGTCACTGAGTACATTTGGCCTCTGCTATTGATAATGATCTAATCTGCCATTTTTGACTTGTCTTCATAAGTTATGCAAGGAACACTTTTTTTTTTTTTAAAGGAGATTGTATTCATCAGTTACAGATTTTCATAGTGTTTTCTGTGCTCAGGATTTGAGAAAATCCTGAAATTATCTAGGAGAGTCAATGCTGTTCTGCAACAGCAGTGACTGCCCATACACAGTGCCCTTCCTCCCCCTCACCCCACTTTTATTCCACGTCTAAATATGGTTTTACATGACAAATTGTAATGGCACACTGCAAGCTATTATAGCCTGTTGGGTAAATGATTAACATTTCAAATATATTTATAATTTAATTTCTAAATACTTACTCAAAGGACTATAATGGCTCAATTCTAATTTATCTTATATCCAATCCAATTTTTGTAACATTTATTAATTCCTTTTATTCCTGATTCAGAAGTATAACATGCCAATTAGAAACAGATTAAAAAGCCTATTTACTCCAAACCATTGCATGCTATCAAGTAAATAACACATTGTAAAAAAAATCCCTGATTATGCCTAGTGTAATAAGCATGCTTACAATTACATATCTCCGTAGCAGACCATAATATTTAGCACATTCTCAGCTGGTTTAATCACTTATTGGCTTCAACTGTATTTATATTCTTTTATGCAACTCAAAAACTTTCTCAGGTATTTCTATCATAGCCTAGCTTCCCACAAGTTTTCTAGTGACACAGTGCAACTGTAATTTGCGCCCCCAGACTCCTGGCAAGGAAATGTGTAGAACAGTGGCTTCTGGCTGCTCTGGCAAGAAACTTGCTCGCTCTAGCTGCATGGAATTTTTTGCATATTCCACTCAGATCAAGACCTCTCAGCATATTAAAGGATGTAGATGTCTTATTTCTGGTTGTAGCTGTAAACCCTACTGCCAGTCAGATTCCTGTATCTTCTTGTTTTGTTTATTTTCTTTTTTTAAACTTAAAATGCAAGAGAGGGATAAATAGTTCTTTGCTTTCACTGGAGAACAATACCAGAAGATAGATACCTTTGAATCATCTTTGTATTCTGCTAAGACAACAGCTGGAAAAGGATGACTCATGTTCTATTGATTAATTTACAGCAGCCTTATACATGATCCAGTGAGTTTACACATGGCTAGGGATGGTCCTGTTCTAACTTCCAGCAAACAAATTCCAACAATAAGTTCCAGGCATCTTTATTTCAACACCCAGGAGTGCATGCTCTGATAAGATCTAGGGAGCCTCAGGTGATTCTGCTTATCATGACTCCAAGATTATGATTCCATTTTTTACTAAAGTCAGAAGAAGAAATAGCTGCAGCCTTTCCTTTCTTCATGGCACAATTGTTGTTGGCAAACGCTGCCTTTTCCATGTGAGCTAAGGCATGGAAACAAAGACCCGTGTACTCTGTCATAGAATTGTACTGCATATCAAGGCTTACATTGAGAGAGGAAGAACGCGTACATGTGTAGAACAGGCATGATCCTCTCCAGAGAAAGGAAGGAGCATGCTTAGATAAATAATTCTGACTGCTAGCTGTAGTAACCAAGAAGATGAAAAGCTATTTTTGACCAGCTGTATCAGAGGCTTCTCTCATGACTCCACACAGTCATCTAGCCAGCCCACATCTTCTGCTATGATATGCCATAGGATAGCAACCAAGTGGAAATGTGCACTGTTATGACAATACAGAAATATGAAATAATGTTGGCTGCCAGAAACATTGTGCAACCCTGTGACCTAAATCAACTCAACCAGAATCCATTAAATGATTTAATTTTTGTCCATCCAGCTATTGATTATACTTATAGTGCAAGAACAGCACTGACAGCAGCAGTGCTAAGAGTCTGAACAGAATTATTAAAAGACACTGCTTTGCAAAGTGAATGGATGTCTGATAGGAAGGACTTAAAACAATAAATCTTTGACAGCACTGATTCAGTCTTTGTGAAATGACTAACTGATTGCCACAGACTTTTAATGTCAAAACATCAGATTGTGCAGGTGCCTGAAAATAAGCATGCATTGTAATACTGGTGTCTTTTATATTTTCCTGGCAGTAAAGGAATGCTTTCAGGTATTACAAAAGAGGATGTGTGATATGAAAAATGGGAATAATACAGACTACTGCTCAAAGGGGAATGCTAATGCATTATTACGGGAATGACGATATACTCATTGTGCATTTGTGGTGCAGTGGCTTTCTATACCCAGGTAGATGGCTAATTTATCTCTCTAACACATGACCTGTATCGATGGTGCAACAGCCTACTAGCCACTTCATAAAGGGACACAAATCTCTTTTCGGGAGCCTGGGCCCTGGAAGGTGCATATATTTAGCTGTGAATGCCTTCACTGTTGTCTTGCAGACTCTCTAGAGCATGAGGGCGTGAGAGAGTGAGTTTGCCCCCTCCTGGTTTGCCAATGACATCATAGGGTTTGCAGATATGGTTCAACTGCCTGTAAGTAAAGCCTTGCTGGTAGGCAGAAGCAATGAGGTGAATAAAGCACATACTTGTGCCTAATTCAGCCTAGATGTGTAGATAAGTAAGTTCATGTGGCTGCCTTCATGATTCGGAGTGTAGAGGAAGAGCAGAAAGGAATAAAAAGAAAATTTGAACTGATCGAAGTCATGTGTGTGGCCAGTGCAGCTCAACTGGCACAAAGCAAAGCTGAAATCGGCTGGTGAAAGACAATTTTATTCTGCAGTCAGGGAAGGGGCTAGCAGGACCACCCATAGAGAACTAGAGCACTTTTTTATGTCTCTGAGGGCACCACCACCATGGCTGTTGGCCCTTACCTGCCTGCCTGGTGGCTCCCCCAACCCTGCCCGTGGCCCAGGAGCCCTGGTTCTGCCCAGCCTGAGGTCAGTTGTCCTGGTCCCTATCCCCAGGTGCTCAGGCAGTGCAGGAGGGTGCCCTGGCAGGAACGGCATTGCGTGTCCTGTGGTCATCCTCAGCTCCTTGTTCGACCTCTGCTGCAGTGCAGCATGCTCCTGCTGCTCCCTGGTGCATTTGTTGGAGCAGCCTCATCCTTGAGCAACAGCACAGCTTGTACATGGGCGATACATCACGTCTGATTTGTGCTGACCATGGGGAAGAGAAGCTTATGGCTGTATGTACCTGACTTTCTAAGCATGCAGTAAACTGTGCCCCAGAAGTTGCTGTAGCACTAAGACTGATCTGAAGAGCTCAGGTGCCTATCAGGTGTTCAAGAGACCTCTAGAAATATTGCAATGCAGGCTTCCAAAAGGCAGAAGAGAAATGAGCTGAAAGCTAATTTTCAGCTTTTCTTAGTATATAAACAGGGGAATAAAACCAATCACGTTGCTGTACAATCTGCAGTACGCTTGTTCTTAACACTCTGTACCAATGCATTAAGAAATGTACTACAGTGTCTGAGATGGATTCTTTGTATGAGACATTAATGAATTTCAGTGCAGGCTTACATGAAGAGCAGTGCCAGAGGTGGTCTGGGAGTTAGGAGTGGGGAAGCCCAAGAAGGTATGGGGCAAGAGAGGGAAGTAATTTGTGAAAGGGCGAGGAGGTAGCTAGTTTTCCAAAGACGCTCTTCATCAAACTGAGCAAGACAGAATAGTAATAGTAAAATATAGTGAATACCAGTAGAAAAACTGACAGGATTCTTTATGAACATACTTGAACTTTCCCCTGTGCCAGCTTTCACTGCTCCTTAGTAGACAGACTGAGGAACACAAGCCTGTCTGTCTCTGTGGGACCATGGAGGGCCTACTTACATCCTGATTTACTACAAGCATTTTGAGGAGAATTGCCAGCTGCATTCCTCAGAGGCAGAAGAGAGGAGCAGAGCAGAGAGACAAAGGCAAGTTCACAGTTGACAGTGTCCCTCTGGACATCAGTTAGTAGCAATGCCGATGCAGTCCTGATTGGTCTTTAATTGTCAGTCTTTAAAGGACTCTTTTGTGGTACTGGGAAAACGACAAGACAAAACTCTCTCTCTTCCCTACAGTTTGCAGTAGCAGAGGTGGAGGAAGGAGCATGTTCTTCCTTTTTTTTTGTATCCCTTTTACCACATTCCAGAAACCGTTAACAGAAGAGATGTAGACCCTTCCCTTCTCAATACCAGCCCTGTTGCATCAGATCCTGCTGCAGTAAGGATCATCTCTTTTGATCCTTGCTGGATTCAAAGACTGTAAACAAAGGTTGATACTCCTTTTCTACCAAAAGGAAGCCCCATGTGGTTTGAGTACATTTTAGTGTACAAACCATAGGTACAGCATTAATGACTGCCTGTTTACAGCAACATTGTTTTTGCAAGAGACTTGAAAGGTTTTGCACTGTATTTAGCATGCACAGTTCCCACATAAAATGCTGCAGGTGCTATTTTTATTCTTCTCCCTTGGAAGCATGGCTTTACAATTTTGAAAGCAGAAGAAAAATTAAATGCTTCACCATGAGTTGTGGTTTACATTTTGCCTAACATCATCTTGGCAAATGTGTTTGTGAAAAAAAAATTCGAATGATAATACTTACACATTACCTTAATAACAATTTTTAAAAATGAAATATACAGGAAACAAATGTATGTCGCTTGAAGTAAGTTCTGTGCTGAGAAGTTTCATTATCCACTCCCTCCACTGTACATATACAAATGTTGCTGAATAGCCAAGTTTGACTCTTAATGCATTTGCACAATTATAGCAGTGTGTAGGGCTGGACCCAGACATCACAGATTCTGCTAAAATCTGGGTAGTTAGACTAAGGAGAAAACAAATTCTTTTTTTCATGGTACAATACATAAAAGAAAAATCTTTGTTAGAACAGAAAACAAAAATGAAAATGTGAATTAAGAGGGTGATTAAAATACAGGATTTAATGTGTCTAAGAGTTAGTACTGAAACTCCTGCTGCAATCAGTAGCAAGATTTAACCCTAACTATCTGCAGCATTCAGGCTTGTTCAGATGCTGAAGTGGAGCTGTGCCTACTGCAAATTGTTTCTTTTATCCTCTGAAATCCAGGAAGATAAACTCTGTGACACAGAATAATATATGAATGTATGTTTTCTTTCATTGCTGGGGGGCTTCAAAGCAGCACAATACTGCCCAGTCTAATCTTGAAATCCTTGTTTCAATGAAAGCTGTTCTGCCTTCCTAAAGATGTGCTCTTGTTAAAAGCATAGACAAGAACCTCAAATCATGAATATACACACCTATGTATGTATATAATTATCTTATGGGAGCATTGCCTGTGATGGCAAACATATAATTTTAATCCTTTTCAAATTAGTTTTCGTCATATAAAAATTCCAATAGCATGATAATAAGTGCCATCTCTGTTCTCTGCAAGATAAAATCTCACCATTTTACAGTGCTGAGTTCCTTGATGGCAATTGCCTGTGATTTAGAGGAAATGAGCAATTCTACTAAACTTACTGTTTAAAATGTTGTCACTAGTGTACAGTCCCTGTCTCAGATGCAATCAGCATGATGAATAGGCTATGACACATTATGTGGAAAGGTTGATGGAGAAAAGGTGAAGTTCTCTTGGTCCCTATCTGCAAAAACTGAACCTTTATGTCTTGATAGAGTGATATACTGTCAAACCATGGAGAAAAGTATGCCATGTTCTTGTAGTACATTCATACGTGGCACTTAGGAGGACATTAGAGCCCAAAAGCTAATAAGTGGAATCATTTAATAGAGGGAGTATCACATGTTTTTCTGTCAAATGTCACTTCAGCATTTAGAAACACAGGGATAGCAATCCCAGGTTGGAGGAATCGTCCATCTGGTCTGGTTACCCAGAGAAAACTCAAAAAGTCAGTGAAGTAAAACCACCTGCTTGTGGAGAAGTTCCTCCTTGATTCCCTAACATCTTTTACCCTTATATGTATTAGCTCCCATTCATTCAAAAAATCATAGAATCATAGAATCATAGAATGGTTAGAGTTGGAAGGGACCTTCAAAGGTCATCTAATCCAACCCCCCCGCAAGAAGCAGGGACATCCCCGACTAGATCAGGTTGCTCAGAGCCTCATCCAACCTGGCCTTGAACGTTTCCAGGGATGGGGCATCCACCACCTCTCTGGGCAACCTGTTCCAGTGTTCTACAACTCGCATTGTAAAAAATTTTTTCCTAATATCCAATCTAAATCTACCTCCCTCTATTTTAAAACCATTACCCTTCATCCTATCACAACAGGCCCTACTGAACAGCCTGTCCCCATCTTTCTTGTAGGCCCCCTTGAGGTACTGGAAGACTGCTATCATGTCTCCCCAGAGCCTCCTCTTCTCTAGATTGAACAGCCCCAACTCTCTCAGCCTGCCTTCATAGGAGAGGTGCTCCAGCCCTCTGATCATCTTTGTGGCCCTCCTCTGGACCCTCTCCAGCTGGTCCATGTCCTTCTTATGTTGGGGACTCCAGAACTGGACACAGTACTCCAGGTGGAGTCTCACCAGGGCAGAGTAGAGGGGGAGAATCACCTCCCTCGACCTGCTGGCCACGCTCCTCTTGATGCAGCCCAGGATGGGGTTGGCCTTCTGGGCCACAAGGGCGCATTGCCCGCTCATGTTGAGCCTCTCGTCCACCATCACTCCCAAGTCCTTCTCCTCAGGGCTGCCCTCGATCCATTCTCCACCCAGCCGTATTTGTGCCTGGGATTGCCAAGACCCAGGTGGAGAATCTTGCACTTGGCCTGGTTGGCACAGGCCACATCTCATCTGCGTGTGCTTGCTCCAGCTGCCTCCTGAAGGCAGACCCAAGTAGACCCCGAGAATGAGAATGATAACAGCCTGACCTTGCGTGTGTCCTGGGTGCACGGGTATTGGGACTGTCCTTCAACACAACAGGTTCTAGGAGTCCAAGTACGTCCAGCAGATTTGATGGCAATTGACATTTTCAAATAAACTGTTGAAAGGCAATGCAGTCACCTGCAAAGCAGGCGTGTGCATGGACCATGGCTGGAGTGGAGGCAGTGCTGGGCTCACAGATGCTCCAGTCTCTGCTGTTGCACCTTATTAGATCTGCAAACATCATTATTATCTGTGGGAAAGTATAATCCCTTCCGGTATCTCAATATGTTCTTGGTCTCCAATGATCTCCTTTAGCAATAAGTTCCACAGGTTATTTATGTACTTTGGCATCTGTTATATATTCATGACGTCTTTCTGAACCTGTTATTAAATATCACTTGATTTCTCTTTTAAGGAGAATAAACAAGAATTCTTCTTTCCTCACTCTTACTCTTATGTTTTTATACATAAGACTATTCCAATCTATTGAATTCAGTGCCAGACTCCCAACAATGCAAATGATGTGAACTTTAAGGAGAGACTGAGTAGGGGATATTGCAAATAAAGGCTACACATCAGCCTAAGACACTCATGGAAGTTTTTGTAAAGCTAAACAGGGAAACTAAGGATGTGTAATATGTTCCTCCTTGTTTTTTCTTCTTCATCTCCACCTCCACTAAGAAGAACTTTGCGAGGAACGAGAATTGTTGAAGAGCCAAAACCACCGAACACTGTTGCAACTCAGGATATCACTTGCTGCTTTTGAAATTCTCTCTGAAAAAAAGTTTCATTTCTGAACCACTAGTTGGGAAGAAGCCAAAGTTAATTTAGCACTAATGTTTAACTAAAAGATCTCTCCATACTCATGTATATACTATACACGAATAGTATTTATGTCCTTATGATCCCAGTATCAGTGTGAAATGAATATACTGACTGGAAAAAAAAAAAAAAAGTGGTGTTTTGTCCAGAAATTTAAAAAACCAAAAAAGTCTACATGTCTTCAGGATGGACTTTGGTTTCAGAATCAGAATTGAGCTTTATGCCTCCCTTTGCTCTTGGTCTGGTAGGTTCTTAGGCTCAGTCTTGTCACACCTCTGTGTCTCAGTTTCTCAGCGTACCTTTCTTGTGCTGGCAGTGAGTGCTGTGGCAAGGTGAGGTAACTTTCACATGTGTGTATATATAAAGTCAGAGCTTGACATTGAGCACTAGTGTAAAACAGTGTATATGTTGTCTGAATATTCTGAACAGTCCCATATCTTCAGGTGTTGAGTTTGGTGCTAGGAAACCACAAGGTTTTCTGTGGACTACTTAAATATTTTGAATTTTTTCTGGGTTCTTAGACTTTAGGGTGTGTTTGCTTCTTTTTTTTTGTCCTCTTCTCCTGAATGATGAAGATTGGAAAAATACTTAAGAAAATCACAGATTTAGTTGTTAAGGATGTAACATAAACACCCAGTGTTGCAATAAAATTGTGGGAGTTGCAAACACTGTGTACATTTAAAATCATACTGAACAGTAGGAATTCAAAGAGTCATGGTTTTATGGGAACGATCATGAACACACATTTGCTTTCCAGATGGTTACTGACAGTTAAATGTATTAAAGGAAGATGAGGATTACCTAGTTAAAGTTTTCGTAATGGTTTGAAGAAAAGTGTTAATTAACTTTTAATTTACAAAATTTACAATTTTATTGTTTTATTATTAAGTTCTCCAAATCTAGTTTGGGACGTCATTGCAAACTCCAAATTCAGCCCTGTTTCAGTGAAAAGTCTTTCAAGTGCTATTAGGTAATTTGCACTTAGCAAATAATAGAAACTGTTAAGAATTGGCTGTGGATCCAACCAGGACTAAATCACAGGAATTCTAATTTGCAAGATATTTACGTTGGTCTTTTGTGTGTCTGTTGATTGCACTCAGCTAGACTAAATCTTTCTTTCATATTTCTCATTAAATAGAAATTTCAGCAAATATGTTTTGTAAACAGTAAAGAACAAATTAAAATAAAATATACTCCCTGGTGCCTTAAAGTTGCCAAGTAAAAGAGAGCATTCTTGCGAGTTCTGTTTCTGATGGCAGATTCTTCCAGCAGCTGGTGGGATGTCTGGATATGGGACAGCACAGCCTTGCTGAGGACACTATCCCAAGCCAAGGACTCAGATTCTCAATACTACTCTTGATTCACAGTCCTTGTCAGGACTAAAGCTATTTTTTTTTTTTAATATATGTTTTTAAGAATTCAGAGATCTCTCTTCCCTCAGCTCATCGTGAAAAAGAAAAAAATATGAACAGTGAGGAAAAGCCTCTGTCAGCAAAAATATCTGAATTTTGCAGAGTGAGGTCAAAAGAAACCAATCAGAGGAGCTAGTCTGACTTCTTGCGTAACATAGGGCAAAAGACCTCCACAAGTAATTTCTGTATTAAGCCTATTATTTCTGCTTGAACTCCAGGATGCTCTCCACTCTTATTAGTTGTGTCTCTTCCTAATCATTATAAGAAAAGCTTTTATACTAATAATGTTATTTACACAGGTTGTAAATATTCAGTATTTATCGGGATATAAAATATGATGCCAGATTTTAATAATTTATAGTCTAACCTTTCTTTGCTATGTTATCTGACATTCTCTGGACTCTTTTCTGCAGTGTAATACATTTTATTTAATGAATAACATTTGGCAACAGACTGTCTCTCTTTTTCCTCATTTTTCTTGCTTTTATTTCCTTTTTTTTCAAGCTGTCTGGACTCATCTAGTGTTTTTTTTTTTTATTTGTTTGGGGGTTTTTTTGTGTGTGTAGTTTTTTTTTTTTTAACATATCTGTATATATATTGTATTATTTATGAACTATTTATCTCTTCCTTAACTTTTAAAATGATCCTTTGCCTTATAATAAGACTCACCTGGGACAGCAAGCCAAACAACTCAGAGCTCTTTCACTTAAAAAGAGAAGAAAAGCTCAGCATTTACTCTCTAGGCAGATTTCCTGGAGCTTGTCCAGCTCTAGCTTAAATTATCTTCATGAGGCTGTTGTTAGCAGTTGCACTGTTGCATTATGCATGATTCCTGACGGCTCCTAGTATGAACAAACCACACAGTGTTTGGTTAGTGGTTTTCAATTTTATGCTAAGCTGTACAATTTGGTGGTGTTATTTAGGTTAATATGCTATTATTTTGCATATTTATAACTCTCCCATTACATTTTTATTAATAATGATGTCAGGTTTGGTAGCAAGGATCAATAAGACTTCTAGTGTGTAATGTTTACATATTTATATTATTACAGTATAATAAGTATCTTAGGCAGCTCTCTGCACTGGAATCACTTTGTAGATGTGTCTTTCAAGTAATTTCATGCCTACACTGGCTGCTTGAATAGCAGTGATGCACTGTGCTGAGATTAAATCTAGCCCACAACTAGTGTATAGGTATCAGAACAGGCAATCTATCTTCAATGTCTGCATCAGAAAATAAACGGTCATGCATTTCCACTTCCACTGGAAGGATTCTCTTTTGCCTGTTGTGTTGCTTTTGCCCTTCCACAAGTGGTATTTTCTTTAGTATTAAATTGTGAAGAGCACTTCTGCACTCTCTCTCGCAGTCATTCCTTCTACAGAGATATACTGAGTTTGTGAATGCATACAGCACCTCTTGAAGGAAAATCTTCAGGCTCTTCCTTATAAAAGTTCCCTTTCTACCCCACAGATGCTTTATTTACTTCTGTTTGCACTGTCAGAAGCTTTCTTTAGTTGGTGTTATACCATGCAAACCATCAGTAATACCATGAAGAAGATAAATGTTGCCCCTGTTAGTGAGTAAACTGGTCCTTTTGCACACCAGAAGGCTCATCAGTGACCCTGACTCAATGGTTGAAATAAGGGGGTGCACACTGGCAGGCAGCTGGCTGTTGCAACTGCGACCCTTTGGGCAAAAAAGTTTACTTGCCAATCTCCCACTATGCTCCATATTCTCGCTGTTAATAGTGATCACTGTAGAGTGAATGAGAATCGCTGACTGATTATAGAGAGCTAGATTACATCCTGTTAATTCCTTAATGGGTGCAAGAAGCTTGTTCATCTGCCTGTGTGTTTGTGCAGGAGCATGCAAAGAGCAGTGGTGCATCAGAGTGCGCAGACACTTTTCCTGCGGTGCTGGCTAGATTAAAGTGGCCAGGAAAAGCTGGAGTCACCTCTTCTTCAATAGTTCTTTACCCTGCCCTTTCCCCACAGTCACATCCTGACCCCCCTAACCCAAACTAGAGGTACCTGAATGACAGTCCAGCAGGTATGCTCTTTCAGGTTGTGGAGAAGATGCACACTGGGACGCTGTGAAGTCTGCAACAGTGTCAAAAGATCGCGCAATACAGATGACTGGCATTGCCAAATCAAGTGTCAGAAAGTGGCAGGATATCACAGGAAGCAGAGCAAGGCTGTAAAAACAAAACCAACAATAAATCACTCGAACGTGTTTGAAAAAAAGCAAAGTGGAAATAAGTGTTTTGTTTAATGTTGCAGAATAATAAACAAGTCCATAAGGATAACATTTCACAAAATTTCACTCTTGTATTTCTTTTAAAGGTATCTTGCTGGCCCCCAACAAACTCCTGTTCCTCTGTGAAAATGCTCCTGTTTTATGATGTTTTACCTCAAAGGAAGAAACGTTATAGAGGGTGTTCTTACTCAGACTCCAGAGTAGGGGTGAAAAGGTGGAGCTTGGACAATTTATCTAACCACATAGACACTCCTCTTTTCACTCATCATTCTTTAAGTGCTTCCCTTTATTGCACTTAAATGTAAGATTTCATGGCTTGAAAATTGTGAGAATAAAAAAATAATCTTTTTTCCCTTTTATGTTTTTGAGAACTTAGTACTAGCAGTTTCTAGGCTTTTCCCTTTTACCAGAAACTTACTGTTTCCTTTCTTTAATAAAGGTAGAAGCTATTCCTTGTTTAAGAACGACATGTCATAGCACAAGACTTACAACACAACTCTGAGCAAAGCTGAACTTAGTTTGGTGATCTGGCCCATGGCGAACAGCCTGAGCCACGTCTGACACAAATGTAGATCACAAAACCTCCACCACCAGCAAAACTTTATCAGGAATTGTACCTATGAATACATCAACACCTCCTGGAGCAATAAGCTAAGCACATACACACATCTGCTCTCTCTCCTCTACTCTTAGTCCTCCCAAAAGTCATCCTCTGATCAGAGCCGTGCCTTTTGCAGAGACCTCGCAGGCAGCCAGTGGTACACAAGGTCTCTGAAAGGCCTGGGTGTACATCCTCATCTAGCGAATACCTATGTCTGAGGTATTTTTCATTTTCATTTTCAATTCAAAGAAAAATAAAATTTACACAATGTTCTTAACATTTATAACTGTAGAGGGAAGAATAGCATACAAATAAACTATTACTGCAGGCTTTTTTTTATTATATGTTGGTAATGAGTCAAACACTAGTGACTAGTTCTTGCCAAGATTTAAAAAACGCTTGAATGCTTGTGTAAAGCTGTCCATTCATATGCATGAAAGTTTGGTTCTAAATTTCATTTCTCCCTTTCATTCCTGAAAAAGACAATGCTGGCTGTAGTCAGCTAGTTTACTCCTTTCAAACTGTGTTAACATCTGCTCATCCCCAGGCTTTAGCCTGGGCCTTTGACTCTTTCCCGTGGCACTTCACAATGACATGGTTCCTTTGGTTTGATTTGGGCATTTGCATTTCCACTATTTATTAATAAAAAATTAGATTTGTGTTTATGGCATTAGGCTAAAGTTTGACCTCCACTCCCCACCAACGTCATTTCAGGGTGTTATACACATATTGTTTATGAAATGCTGTGGTATCCTTCAGGCTACAACTATATAAAAACAGACTAAAATATTTTAGCTCCATTTGGTGCTGCTGAGGAGCAAAGCAATTTATAATTTGTCTCTGCACCCTTCTGCTTTCAATTACTGTACTCTTGGTTTATTTTTTCTGCTGTTAGTGTGATTTAGGTAGCAGAGCATCTAGGATTCATACCAGTATCCTAAATCATAGAATCATAGAATCACATGGTTGGATGGGACCTATGAGATCATCTAGTCCAACCGTCTTCCCACTACCATTGCTGCCAGAGCTACTAAACCATATCTTGTAGCTCCTCATCAAGCCGCCTCTTGAACACTGCCAGGGACGGCGACTCCACCACCTCCCTGGGCAGGCCATTCCAGTGCCTGACCACTCTTTGTGAGAAAAAGTTTTTCCTCACGTCCAACCTAAACCTTTGGTACAACTTGTGTACCAAATGTAATGGTCTTTACAGAGTAGCAGGTCACATTTGAATCTGGTGTATGAATCTGGTCTTGAGTTTTAGCTTCATTAGAACTGACAAAGCTGCAGCTGTTTACACCCTTGCTGAAGTTGCCAGTTTCATAAATCATTTGAAGTAATTGTTATAATGCTAAAGTCATATGAAGAACTTGAATAAAGAGTGTTCTTCCAATACCCAATTATGTGTATGTCTGAAGTCTCTGTTTAAGCATTTTCAGTACTGTATTTCTCTTGTGGATAGTACACTCCATTTACAGAAGTATACCTGCACATAAGCAGCCATGACATTCTTTAGTGGATAAAAATAATACATATTGTTTTGCATTCACATAGTCAAAGAGAAAGCAAAAAGCCTTAGATTGCATATAGAGATGAAAAACCCTGCTCTCTGCATTCTCTACAGTTCAGAAGTACACTTGCAGTGCTCAGGAGACGTATACAATTGAGCACAGGCACCAGACACACAAAGCCAGTTTCTTATTTTGGTGAGGCCAAATGTCATTCTTCTGTATTGAGCCTCTGAGACTGGCTATAAAAACAGCAGGCATTGATTCTGTTCTTATTTTGTTTACGGACCATAGGAGAAGCTTATGAAAATGTCAAGTTCAGATCACTGAAAAATGAAATCCCTCTGTTTATTCTAATTTTGGCCTCATGCACACACTCTTCCTATATATCCATCTATATGGAAATATTTTTCTTCATATTGCCATAGAGTGGAATGCAAAATGAAAAAGATGTCTAGAATATTGTTTAAAAACTCGTGCACACACAAAAATACATACAAAAATTCATACCTCATAATTCATAACCTCAGACATTGTAAGCTAGGTACTTTTTCTCAAAAAAATGTGTTTACATGTCTAATTCTCCTACCTTTTATACCAGATGAATTCTACTTTATCTCAGTGTTCTTGACTAGATTATGACTGATGTAACAGAAAGTGAAATTGAGTCAGTCAAACACATAAATACCCACTTTGGAAAGGCATTGTAGCAGTTGTGTGTTAAAATTAGGAACATAAGTACTGTGACATTTTTTGTGTGAGCAATTGGATGACTGACCTTTTAAAAATGTGAGGCTCAGGTTAGACCATCGTCTTCATCCTGCTTGTGAGACAGAGGTTACTGCTTAAAGTGTATTTATGAATGTCTTGAAATACTTACTTTTCTCATCCTTCTTACTGTTGCCAAATCCTGCTGTACTTGGCTGTCCATCACAGTCAGTGCAAGCTGGTATCACAGCACAACGCTGGGGCTTGTGTTCCCAAAGACTCTTCCTCTGGGTCTCCTGTTATACTGAAAAGGATACTCTGCAGTTTGGACCACAGTGTTTTGACAGCCTATTGACGTCCTGTTTATCCTAATTAAGACTCCTATAATAATTATTTTCACATGTTGACATTTGGATAAAATTACACATTTGTTTTTAGAGCCAAGTCCTGGTTTAGTCTGCTCCTTCAAGTCTTTCTTTTAAGCTGAGCTTCTTCTCAATTTTAATTTGGAACATACAAAAAATAATACAAACAGTTGTTTATATTTTAATACTATACACACACACATAAAAATACATATATATACACATCTATGTGTTCACAATATCAGTTATTCATAAAATATAAGTAGTTGCTGGTTCAAGTTCTTATTTGCTGCATGATGATATAATTTCATCATGAAATTATGATGATTCATCATGAAATTATGATCATATAATTTCATCATGAAATTATTATTATTATTGAAGTGTTTCAGAAACACTTCAAGACCATAATTTCTATTCTCCTTTTTTCTTTTTTGGAGGTAGGATGGGATGTGCTATACTGTGTGCAACGAAATGCCTCCTGGTTTATTCAGATTAACAAAACTGAGGCCACAGTATCTCATAGGAAGATACTTAACAAAAACATTATTGAACATAATAGGAGAAGAATAAGATTCCAAGTCAATCCCATGAAGTTCAGAGATTCTTACTTCCTTTTTTTTTTTTTTAAACAGGAGCTATATTTATTAAAATACCTTGTTGGTTTTAGAGGGACAGAGACGATTTCTGATGGATGACACAGTGGTGTTTGACAGAAAAATCATGCATGGGTGCTGAACTCTTCTCTCACCTTTCTCAGTCACCAGAAACAAATTGGAAAAGTGGAAATAGCAAGGTCAAGTCAGGTGAGTGCCTACTTAAACATTTCATAGGGTGCAGGGTGCAGAGCAGTGATCTGCTTTCATGTTCCATTAATTCAGAGACAGCTGTCATTTATCTTTTGATGGAAGCTAGAGGTTGAAATGCTTGACACAACATATCAGGCCTAATATGGAAAGATAAGAGCAATGTGGGCTCAGTTCTGCAAAAGTGAGTTACTGTGCAAAGAGGTTTCATAGTTCCCCTACTGTTTAACGAAGAACCTTCGCCACATTTCAGCAAATACAAATTGCCCAGCTATAGCTTAAAAAAAGAAAGTCCAAGGATTGCATGGGGAATTAACCACATAATTTCTATTAGAGACTGTATGAGTTGCATGGCTAAATCCTCGTGAAGCTTCTTAAATGCTTAATAGCTGTATGTCCATAAAATAATTTTAAAGATAGCTTTTGAAATGCAGGTAGGTAGGCAAAAAGTTAAATAAATTGGTGAGGAAGCACTCCTTTTTGCCTCTGGAAAAACTGACTGCAAGATGACAACTCAAACGTACCTGCTTCTTTAGTTGTCAAAGTATTAGCATCTGCAAGTCAATTTGGTGGGAAATACCATTAAAAAGATGAAAGAGGAAAACTAAAAACAATTTCAGTAAAGACTCACTCAATAGTGCTATAGATCCAAGAGAATAAAAGTGCTTTTTATAAAAAACGAAGTGTGTGTGTGGGGTTGACAGTAAAACACAAAAGTGAACCTCTAAAAAGCACATTTAACACAAGAATATACACTATGTGCATTAGAAATAGTAGAGAAAATCAGCACAGCATGCGTCTGACTCAAGAAGAGATCTCGTATGTGGCAAGGGGTTTAGGAGCTAAAGAGCCAATGCTTGTACAACCCTATGTATTAACCCTCCCTTGCTTTAAGAATGAAAAGGGCTCTCCACCACCTTTCACAATTCAGATGGGACTATTAAGGGTACTGGGGATTGCTGGCAGGTGCTTTGTGCCTTTGGATACCAAAACTTCACAGGTCATAGCTCTCGTGAAGACATCTCACTGACACCTCTACCCTTCTATTTAAGTTGTGTGCATCTTACCTTTCCCTCCATGCATGAACAGATAATATTAACAACTTAGAAAAGAGGTGTTGAGAAGACATGTATGTGCCTTCACACAATTTATGGGCAAACAGGCGAAAGTATCACCCTGTGTTTCACAGAGGAAGCTCCAGAGACCACCTTGTCTCACTGATCCGACTTTGGGAACCACAACTTTAAATTTACAGGATGACACTTTGTTCTCAGTAATCTGTAGTGACAGAGAGAATAGGTGAGTCCAGACTTTCAGTGGTCAGATATAGGTTACGAATTACTGGTCCTAACTCCTCCTGCTCATGACTCACACTTAGTTCTTCCAGACTGATGTGGGGTGTCTATTCCAGAACTGTCATCTTGATGAAGGTCTGAATTTGAATTTATATTTACTGCCTCTTGAAATGAAAAGCTCTCAAGGTCTAGATATTTTTGTCTAGTCCTGGCTGTAGCAGGAGAGCAGGAGCAGCAAAAATTGCTGACATACTTTCCGTTCAGCTTTGCATGACTTTTAAGAGCTTACTCAGTCATAGCAGAAAAAGTTCTGGGCTTGTCATTGCCTAAATGTTGTTGTGTGATTTATTTTTTTTTAACTTTGCTTGAGTGTAACCATTTTTGAGTCTGAAGAAAACAGAGGTAAAACATTTTTCCCTTGCTAAAGAAAAATCACTTAAAATATTGTCCTAAAAAAGCAAGAAAGAAATGAGAGTTGAAAACAAAAGAAAAGCTCTGTATCAAGAATTGACTCTAACTGCAATAGAAAAAAAAAAAAAGAAAGATGTTTTAACTGGTTCAAGATGCCTATCTTTTTTATTTTTATTTTCTTTTTTTAAAAAAGTAACATACTGAGAATTAATAGCTTGTTTGGCTTTCTGAGAATTTCTTCCCCTTTGGCTTCCCCCACCCAAGTACTTTGAAATACCTTGTTTCAAAGTACTAGGGACATCCAGTGTTGCAGGAAAATCTCCTGTGACTCTTGTAAGATGTCAAGGAGCTGTAACAGAGCTTCGGTATACTCAGAAAAAAAAATACTGGTATGATTCAGTATCACATTATACAAGAAATGCGCCTTACTGGGCTGTTTTGATGCTACTCAATGAAATACGATGTTACTCGGAGTAAGCAAGATAAATTAATCTGCCCATAACTCCTATTTCCCTTCAGCTGCAAAAAATCCTGGATGGGAGATGCAGATTTTATGAGCCATTTTCAGGTAAAAAAAAAGTAATGGAAGATGCTGAGAGAGAAGCAAGGAGCCTCCTTTTCCCTCGGCTCCGCACCTCGTGTAAATGCTGTTATTCTACTCACACAAAAGAAAGAAATACGAGTTTACACATTTCAAATACACAGGCAGCACTCTAAAACAATTAAGAATGGAGAAATGAGGGAGGGTCTTTGTGTTCATTGCCATGGCTCAGTCAGGCTGGGCTGCAGCATGGAGTCCCGGTGAGTTTGAGGGACGTAGCAGCAGGCACAGTGCCTGGAAAGAACTGGACAGACTGCTGCTGGGTCCCCTTCCAGGAGGTCTGTTCCTCCAAGCAAAAGTGATGCCTCAGTGGCATTGCTGAATCTCTCCGTCTCTCAGAGCATCAGCCTGATGCCTCCCAAGCAGCTGCTGCCAGAGGTGCGCAATGTTTTGCAGCACAGTCTGCTCGGCAATTCTGTGTTCACTTGTAACACGCCTCTGCTGTAACACGCCTCTGCGAAACAAATGTGGCTCCGGTTTAGACATTTCTTCAGTTAAGCGATCATTGCTGCAGTCTGCAGTGCCGAGATGACCTGGTGTTTTAATTTAAATGTTATCTCAGATTTCTTTGATCCTTCTGTCATTCAGAAGAATAATCACCATTTTTAGGGTTCCTTTACATTTCTTGAGAATATAGATCAAGGCTAGGGAGGCAGCTATTTTCTTGAATAAAAATTAAAGTAAAAAGGTAAAAGAGGTAGATTTCCTTGGAACAAACTTAAGCCATTTATATAGGTCAAGGTCATGATGTCTGAATAATCAGGATACAAAGTTCCCTGTTCTACTTTATGCCCTCCTTAGATCTTTCTTACGTTCAGTCTGTAGAGAAAGCAGGAGCTTCCCACTCACTCTGTTAAGCGGGAAGAGACTGCAATGAGTAGGAAGTTAACAAGTGAGCTGATGCAGAGGAGGTGGCGTGCATCCTGCATTGTAAAGCTGGAGCAGAATGTGGCCTTCCTGCTCCAGGGGAGAAGTAATTCATTCACAACTATATTTGTTGGGTAGTAGCAAGACCTTTATCTAGAGGCATAATCTGTTCCTCAGGGCTTCTACTGAATTCGATTAGAGGGGGGTTGTTGTTTTTTTTCTGTCTGTTTTTCTAACACAAGCACTAAATAATGATCTGAGATTGCCTCTAGACTGAGGGTTTGACAACATTCCCGTACTCCATTTTGGTAAAATAAGACTGGCACCCAGCAAAGGATATATACAATAGCTTTGGAATGTTTATAGTCATATTAAATTGGGTAGAGGGACACGACCTTGCCCTCCCCTTCCCCCTATACTGCAAGAATGGTTATTTTTGTTTCAGACTGTTCAGGTTTAAGAAAGCCACTAATTTATATAGGGCATGCTCAGAGGCTTAGCATAATCATTCCCAGAGTAACATGACTGTTTGTATTAGCATAATTATGCCCATACTCATTACACGATTCATATTCTTATAAATTTTTTTAGGAGTCACAATTCCCCATTTTATTAGATTTGTCTTTTCTGAAGAATTGTTCTAATTTTTTTTAATCATCCTTTATTTTTCAATTTAACTTCCAGAGGTGAAATGGGAAATTTGGTTTCTTTCTGAGTAGCTTCCCCTAGCTGAAACTGTGACTTGAGTCACGATAAGTTAAGCTAGGAGAAACTAGAACTGAAGCCTATGGCTCTCAGAAGCTGTGCCCACCTGATTTTTATTTCACATTTGCGTTTCATTTTTGTTTCCTAAGAGACAGGGCAAGAGTTGTGTTCTCATCTGTACTCTCTGCACTCTCACTGTTTTCTTCTAGTTGTTAAAGGATCATATTACCCCTCCACCTTTCTTACTGAATCAGGAAATACATATTGTTCCAATTTCAAATGTTGCAATGTGGGTGAGCGCATATAGACCTAAACAGAAGCTGAACGGACCATTTAGCAGACAGCAGTTTCCTGTATCCAACTGCTTACACACAGAAACCCAATAGGGCTTAGCTGACACAAACTATGATGGGTTTCTTCAGGCTTAAAGAGGTTGCCATATTCTATTTTAGAACAGCTGCTACATAACTGCTGGTCATATGGCAGCCTTTAGGAAACTATCCTGTAAGGGAAAAATCCCCATATTTTAGAAGTCTCATATATATGTGTGTGTGCATATATATATAAATTATTTGAGTTTTCAGGATGATTTCTCCAAAGAAAGAGTCTTGATTCACATGCCATTGAATCCTATGTTCCAAGAAACAAAGTTAAACAGTATGATTATGTTTCCTACACCTGGGACTGGATTTTTAAGGGGGAGGGAAGGAGGAGGGAGACAGGGGAAGTGAAAGATGCAGTATTTCTTTAATTACTTCTTACTTGTGGGGAACTGATCCCAGGAAAACAATATCCCACCTTCTATATGCCATATACAAAATACTATTATGTTTGCAGCTTTGTGTCAGTCAAATGATCTATCTTCTTTTCCCTGATGCTAACACTTTTCTCTGTGTTGCTTTCAATTTTACACAGACACAGACGTCACAGAGTTTTCACCTTCCCAGTTAGAATAGTGCGTGTTTTCTGGCAGTTGCCTGGTTAGGAGAAGGGGATGAGAACTGGATTGCACTGCTCAGTGTGACTCTCTGAGTGTGTTGGGTTTTTTTTGTCAGAATCACTAACTGATTTGAACATGGTCTGGAGGACTGACCACTGCTTGAACTCAGGAAGTCCTCATTAATACTCACCGCTAACACAACTACAAGAAGAGAATGAAGATTCTCTGTGTATAACCTCAAACATCTAAATTAGGCTGGAAATCTAGACTCCATACAAAGGAATTCCTTCATCTGGAACTCTGAATTAGCTAGCTAGAAGGAGTAGACTTAGGTGGAGTGATTACTCTCCTTTGGCAAAACAATTGGTACCTCTTGCCTCAGCTGGTGAAAGTCCAAATAGTTTCACTGAAGCTGATGGATCCTCACTCCATCTTCACGATTGCATGACTCCTCATGTCCCTTTTTTCCAACATGTTAAAAATGCAGAAATACACCTACAAGGACAAGAAATGGCTTTTATCAGAAAGATTGCTGTTTATTCCAGCTCAGTGTGGCAAATTGCTGTGTAGATGTCTTTGAAGCGTTGGACTTGGAGCTTCAAACTGTTTCATCATCCAACCATTTATTTGTTGGTTTTTTTTCTCAGAATTTTTTGAAGTCTGTGAATGTATAATTTATCATACTTCCCTCTGTCGTGTGACAATAAATGGGCTTCTTGAAGAAGAAGCTTATCCTTTGAGAAGCACCTAATTGAAGAACTCACTTAAACTGCCGTCATCCTCTATTCTGTCTTCAAGATCCACAAACTTGATGGCTTGAAGCACCTGCAAAAACTTCCCTCATAGTGAAATTTTGGTGAAATGCAATCCTAGTGAAGCTGATGATCTCTCTTTGAGTCCTTAAACTTTCTTACTATATGAGCTACTTCTTACTATATGAGCTGCTACTTCCTCACAATACCATTTTGTTGATGCTATCTTTTTCTTTGACATTCAAGCTGGCTACTAATTTTACCCATCAGAGCTAAATGAAGTTCATGCACAGCAGCTGGGATAGCAATGACTGATTTTGTTCTTTGTTTCATTTCCTTCTGCCACCAGTATAGGTATCATTCTGTATGATCATTCCAGTTTCATCAGAAGATCCTTCCGATGTAAAAGAACAGGAGTGAGAAAGCCCCTATATACATTCATGGCTTTAAAAAACATTGTTAGGAATTAGGTGACCACTACTCCATGCAAAATTGCTCAAAGGTGTGGCCTTGTTAAGTCCTTTGTGTTAACTAAGCTTAACTAAGGCTTGTAATGTAGTCCTTCTAAGGTCCCTTCTACTGTCAATTGAATAGAAACACTGTTAGATAATAATGTAGTCCAGCTAAAGTCTGAGGTTACATCTCTGTCCCTCCATTGACAATAAGAGAGAATACAGTTGTTTCTATTAAGTGAGACAACTCCAGATCTAAGTATTGAGAACAAAATAAAAATTTGCTGAAGAATGAATACCCATCACTGACTCATACTGTTTCTCAGAAAGGACATTCAAAGTTCGTATGTCTTTCTTTTATTTTTCTTTTTTATTCATTAGGTTTTTTTTCAAATAAATCCAAGAGTGCAATGGGTTATGCATTATTCTCCCTTTGGAAAAATAAATAATTACTGGTTTATTTATCTTAATTTACTATTATATGGATGTTCAGGACCAGATATGGTTTGATTTTTAAATGTTCTTTATGTTGAGGAGAATATTAGGAGTCAAGCTCCTCACAGAATCAACGAATAACTTAGGTTGGACTAGAGGTCACCTATCCCAGATGCTTGCTCAAAGCAGCTCCAGTCAGATCAGGCACTCAGGCCCATGCCTAATCAGATTTTTAATATCTCCAAGGATGGAAATTACACAGCTTCTCTGTGCAAGTTTTTTTTCTAGTACTTGACCCCCCTCTTGGTAGTTTGTCGTGTGTCCCCCCCCTCCACCCCCGCAATCAAATTGGAATTTCCCACATTCCAGCTTATGTTTGTTACCTTTCATCCTGTCCAGAAAAGTTGTAGATGCCCCATCATTAGAAGTGTTCAAGGTCAGGTTGGATGGGACTTTGAGCAACCTGATCTAGTGAAAGATGTCCCTGATCATGGCAGGGAATGGTTGGACTAGATGATCTTTAAAGGTCCTTTCCCACACTTCCATATCATTCTGCAATTCTATTGTTCTATGATCCTTCCTCTATGCACTTCCGAGAAGAGCCTAGCTTAGTCTTCTCTACCCCAACTCATAATATTTTCATACATAGCAATAAGGTGTCTCCTCAGTCTTCCCTTCTTCAGGCTGGATAAACTCAGCTTTCCTAGCCTCTCTTTGCACACTGTGGGCCCCTGCCTCCAACCACCTTGGTGGTCCTCTGATAGGCTCACTCTAAGTCTGTGTTCTGTGGATAAGTGTCTGTCTTGTACTGTGGAGCTCAAAACTGGACACAGCTGCCCAGTACTCCCAGATCCTTTTTTGAAAGCTGATTTACAGCTGGTTGGACCTTTGCCTGTACTGATGCACAGGGTTATACCTCCCCAAAAGAAGCACTTGACATTTACTCTTGGTCATTTTCATGAGTTTCCCATCAGTCCCTTTTTTCCAGCTTAGCTATATTCCTTTGAATAGCAACTCTGTTCTTCGGGGATTGACCAGTTTAATATTGTCCGAAAACTTGCTGAGATCCTACTCTCCATCATCCAATGTAATTGATAAAAACACTGAACAGTACTGGAGCTTGTATTAAGCCCCGAAGAACACTACTAGTAGCTGGCTGCCAGTTGGACTTCGTACTGCTTTACACCATACATTGAGCCCAATGAACCAGTCAATTTTCCGTCTATATTTTTGACCACTTCCCCAGTTACTTCCTAGGCCCATCTACCTGGAAAGAATATTTAGCACTAGGAAGGGAAAGTCTCTGGTAATTAAAAAACTTTATGTACAATCAAAAATTTTATATTGCTGCTATTTCATGCAAAGTTTTCTTTATTAAATAAAAATCAGCATCTAAAATGTTTTTATTTTGGATTATTAGTAACTCTGATGCAAAGGGCCCATTTTAATATAGATGTGGTTTAACATTTCATGGAAACCCACAAAGGGAAGTGAATGAAGTTGAAAACTACATGAATTAAGTTTATTTTAATTTTTAATAAAAAAAATTTAAATTTTATTTTAAAGTTATGTATTTTTTCATGCATCTCTTTTAATAACATGTGCCTTCTCCAGGGTGAAATATATTTGAGATTATTGGACAAAAAGTTCTCAGTAGCAGCAATGACCTGTTGCCAGCATGATGAAGAAAATGTTTTTTTTTTTAATTTTCCCATATTATTCTAATATTTCTTTAACAGAAAGAAAAAAAAAAACAACCAGACTCCTTAAAGGTTGCCTCTACTCTCATAAACTGAAAATCTCTTATTTCTTTTCTGTGACAACTGGACTTTAAAGAAATAAGAGAACATGAGCTACTTTCCAATCCATTTAGCTGTGAACGAGTCCCATGACAACTGAGTACCCTAGGGAGACTCTGGAGTTAGTCACCAGAGCCCCCTGTGTGACTTCCCTGATGACTTCACTTTTGTTATTGCATAGCAGGACTATAATGCCAGTGACTCAGTAAAGCACACAACAAATTCTTTACTCCTCCTACATAGTGAGACAAGGTGTGATATAACTCTGTTATGCATGAGATACAGCTTGCTTATGGCAATGCTGAGCTATGTCCTTGGACTCCAGGCCCCTTAACCTTATAGTACAAGTGATCCTTTTTTGGTCAGCAAAATGAATGAGTAAAATTCAGCCTACACATAAGTAATGCTTGCAGCACTGGCAAGGAAGCCCTTTTGACAAAGGTACAGTTTATCTGATACCTGGCTAGGTCAAGGCTAAGCAATGCTGTTACTTCAGTACATTTTGTTCACTGCCACGTGCGTTGAAAATATGTATTTTTGTTGTAAGCACATTTATCATAACCTAACTAACAGAGAGTCACCCATTAATCAGCAAAATAGAGGTTGCCATGCTGAAACAGTTCAGATGCCCTTGTCCCATGTCCATCCCTTGTGTACGCTGATACCGATTGCTTTGGAAGAAAGCAAAAGTAGTCTTGCAGAACAATTATGCCATAAATTGGTCCAGGAAATGTTCCTTCTTAGTGACCACTACATAGCTAGATTATGCTCTGAAATCACAGAGAACTGAATTTAACCTTAAAAACGTGAATTTGAGTACTGAGCATCTTTATTGCCTACAAATTTATGTGGCTTTTTCTGAGTCCTGTAACTTGCCTTGATGTTTGCAACACACTGATAATGAAAAATGTGTAGGGAGCAGAAGGGGGAGAGAGAGGGTATATCCACATCACTTACCTTCTAACGAGGTAATGGGAGCTGTATAAGTTAAGAGGTTTATTTCCCTGGGCTCACTGTATTGCTGATGGAGACAAATGCATTTCTCCAGAGAGGGGCCTGGGGTAAAAGCATCACTTTGGTACTCTGACTCCTTCCAGGGTGGACTTGTCCTTTCTCTCTCTGCTGATTGCACAGCCAGTACAGAAACATTAACCTGCTGCCTGAAGCCGTCACTCTCACAGGTGGCAATGGCTTCCACTGTGCAGGATCCTTTTCCAGTTTCCTATGTGCATGTGTAAGAATGAGGGCTATGGTCTGAATTTTTTCAGTATCTACAAAGGTCCTTTGGAGGATGAGGAGTAAGGGTAGCAAGGTGAAGAGTAAATGCTAAGAAATAACACATCTGGAAGTGAAGCCATGTTGTATTTTTTGTCTTGACTGCTTACATTGCAACTCTGTTTTCCAGGTTTCCATAACAATCCCCTATGGCTGTGGTTTAACCACCTGCTTTTCCTGACTTTTTAATATCTAACAAAATGCTTTGAATCAATATATCCAATAGGCTGCCTTGGTGGTGTTGTATAAAGTAATGAATGATTAAATAAACCTAGAGCTAAAAATGGATTTTAAAAAGATTTTTAATCTTATCCCCTTTCTGTTGCTAGATTTGTGCTGTTACAGTTAGAGCAGCCAATGGCTGTTTAGAGGTATGGTGCATACAAGCCCACATTATAGCGATAGCTAGGCCCATATATGCTTGGCTTTGTCTGTTGGCTTGGTATGATTAATTACAGCACAGAGTACTCCCACAGCTGGAATCGTGCAGAGAACCCTGGCTGGTTGTATACCTGCCTTAATCTGTTGAAAATGTCTGCAGATAATGTTAGGTAATGGGCTTGCGTGTCCATAGTATTTGATGTCATTTTAATAGTGGGATGTAGAGGGACTGCTAAAAGTGAGCCAAGTACAGAAATAAAGTCAGCCAGTCTGTGGCAGAGCTAGCATTTAATGGTCCTTATCTGTATGATTGCATAATCCTTGGTGCTAATCTCAGGCTTCTGTCTTAAGTAAACATGAGCTGTCAGTATTTTTCTAGGAGAAGTAGCCCTTGAGGCATTTATTCATTGCTAGGGGTGAAACTGTTACGAGTTCATCAACGGTGTGCTCACAGCTCCTTGTATTAAGACTGAAGAAATGTGAAAACCCTGTCTGCAGCTCCTGTGAGAAGTGAGGGACAGACAGAGGAGCTAAAAGGACCTAGAAGGATGTGAGGTTCCTAATAAACAGCTCTCCCCATCACATTTCTTTTCACATTTGCTACTTCAACAGATTTGCACCCTCTTTATCCATTCAGGGAAATTTGCCTGTTCTAGAGAAGGCAAAACCAGCCCTACTTGGTGATTTGGAAAAGTGTCATTTTGATGGGGGAGTGCAACACACCAACTAAGTCAGAACCTCCATTTTAAGCTCAGTCTTTCTGGATAGCCTTCAGCTCAGTTTCAACCAATGCCAACCTGGTTACACTAAACTTCTGTTTCTACATGTGTCATACTTAAGGAGTGGGTGTACAGAAGTCCAGTGAGGAAAGAAAAACATATATTTCTTTGAATGTCTGCTTTTACAGCACATGGTGGTCTCTACTGCTTTTTTTCTGAGCTCCAGAGCCCTCTGCTTTTATCTTCTTTTCCACTCCTGCTGTCCTTTTGGATTCGCTTGCCCAACCTGCCACCTTCCTCACTCTTTCTGTAGCACCAGAATCCCCAGGTTTACCTGTGTCTTTAGAAAGAAACCACTCTCAATGTTTTGCTACCATAAAAGGGGAACCTCTCCATAGCCAAGCTTATCCTAAGGTCCAAAGGCAGCCCACAAAAGCAGAGCCATAGAGGTGTTCAGTGGCTATGGTGCCTGATGTTTGCAGCCACTGAATTCCAACCTCAGTTTCCCCCTGTATCTTTGTGCTCTCAAATCCCTATACGTTAACTTGGATAGCATCGTCTGTTGAATACAGCTGCAAATGGCAGCATTTATGCATTTCTGATTGAACCGTAAGTATCTTAGACTGAATCAGAAACATCCTGAGAAAAATGAATAAATATTTATTTTCAAAGATACATGTGAAATTTCTGCTCTGTGGAGCATTTTATGATTCATTTAAAGAGATGCCTCATTCTCTAACTTCCCAAGTTGTTTGCAGCCTTCTTGTTTTTCAGAATATTTTCATCTCTCTCATCATCATCAATGCAAGAATCCAGTAATGGTGATGGAATTTTGCACAAACACAGGTTTCCATCTGAACAGTTGCACTGACTGTGTTCAATTTCTTGAATGAAGTAAGTGTAAAGAAACAGTGCTAAAGGATATTCTTAAAAGTAGCTTTGACTTTATAATTGGGAACCTTACTAACATTACTGTTGCCTGTTATACCATAAAGAGTAGTCTTGGGCAAAAACCTATAAAGAGATTTGCTCCAATAACTGATGATTTCTTCTCTTCAAATTGCCTTGCATTGTATTACAGTGTTTGCTTCTACAGATACAAATTCAAAGCTGTAGGACTACTTTCAAATACAATACTCCAGCACAGTAAGTGTTTACTAGAGACTTTCTACTGGTGAAATGAGGTGAAAAATGACAAAAGTCAGCAGAGGGATTTGGTGACTGATCAAAGTTCAGAAATTTGCAGCTTCTAACTTGAATGACTGTGCTCACACCACACCTGTGTCTTAAGTTATGACAATAATAATATTTTTTTTCACTGTTTTTGCCTCTGAGTAGTTGTCAGGAGTCTCACTCTGCAGCCTGAAGACAACAGAGACTGTATTCTGTGATTAAAAGTTAGGGAGTTTTTAATGAGAGCTCCAAGGCTGATTCATAGTTCAAAGTTATGCAGAAGGTTTCTTTTTTCTTTGCCTTTTTTTTTTTAATCAAAAGCAGATCATTCATTTTTATCTCAGACAAAAATATGATAATAGTTAATTCATTGGGAGGGGAGAAGGAATGTAGGGAGTTACTGATAGAATTTAAATAAAAAAATTTAGAGGTCTAATATTTTATTTCATTTCAGAAATGTAATAAATCTTATAAAAGGCCTTACACAATTTCTGCTTGAAGATATTGCACTGTGATAATGATGCCATGCCCTTGCCAGCCAATTTCTTGATTTGTTCAGGTTATTCCAATAATATCTACATTTCATGGGAGACTATTTACATTCAAATCTTCCCTGAGATTTGTCATACCCTGTTGTCATCATGTTTTCTCCTGTGTCACCTTCAAGGACTGATAGGGCATGAGAATCTGTAGGAAACAACAGGACTTGAAATCCCCAGTGAAAGAAGCTGTGCCTCAGCCCTGTGGGGAACTGAGCTCCTTCACTCCCACTGATGTCATTAGTGCTCCAGGAAACTCAGCATTTTGGAGAAGATGCTCAGCGCCTAGCAGAATTAGGATGTAATTGCCAATTTCAAGCCTATGTACAGAATTGTGTCTCAGGCCAGGAGATGGGAAGGAAGTAGCAAGCAAGTTACAGAAAGCCATATGTAAACATCACTGATTGCTTTTGTAGAAGTAATTGTCCCTTCAGAGAGCAACTTTTTCATTTCTAATGACCCCTACGCTGTAGTAATATACTGAAGGTTACTGAAAAGAAACACAGCTACGCTCCCGGAAAACACGTATTCTCTCTAGCTAATGTGCTTGATTCCTGGAAATGGAAAAGAGTGCAGGGAATAAAAATGACTGTGTCTAATCAGATTAAATGGATATCTTATTAGTTATTCCACATAATTGGAATCTTTCACAAACTGTAAGAATTCACCTCTGGTACAGCACAGGAAAAATGGGAGTTTATTACTGAGATTTGGGCTAATGGGAGAATTTTAAAGGGTAAAGACAAGTTTGAGAGACTAAGAAGGCAGTGATTGGAAATTACAGTGTAACGTATCCACTAACAAGGGATAAATAATTTAGGACCTGTTTTTATAGTCAGGGACAGTTACTTTCATGACAGTTTTTGTTTGGTCATTAACCAGCCAGATCAGATCATGGACTGGTAAGATGCTTTAAATATCCTTTAAAGAATCTTTAAACTTTTTGAAAATTTATTTTGCAACCTAAACACTCAGTTTGGAGGATGGGGCATAGGTATGTAGGTGTAGTAGGCTATGAAAATGGAGAAGTAGATCTTTACATGTTAGGTTTTTTGTGAGTTGAGATTTTTATTTCAGAATCTTTAAAAATATTTTAAATTTGAAAGCAAAACCATTTCTAGTCAAAACAAAACATGTGGAGATAAAGATATGTAGGATTTCCTCATTTCCTTAAATAATCTTGTAAACTTCCTGTGCTTTCAAGATAGCCATAGTATACAGAAGGATGGGGTGCATGCCTAGTTTTGTCGTTAATTGATATCTTGCATTTGTAGTAGTGTAATGAATGTGCTAACTTTGTTTATATGTAATGCACGATAGATCACACCCCCCCCCCCCATCTATCACTGAAGAACAATCAAAATAGCTGTTAAAACATAGAGTGTTTTAGACACCAAAACAATGCTGTCTTCAACAGCAATCCCCATTAGGGTTGTGCTGAGGCCCACATGTAGCACTGACCTCCGTCCATAGCCATAACTCACTGGCATCAGTCTGAGCATAACTGCATATTTGAGCATAATCTTCCAGTATGTGTGCATAGAGAATGCAAGTGTATTTTTATGATGAATGCCAGAGTCCATCAGGAAATAACTACACGGTCTTAAATGAAATTGCGACAAGTGTAACTACAGGCAAGGAAAAATCTTGAGCAGAGCCCTGTAATTTTTTCCATTCTTAGTTTGTAAGTCTGATTTCCCTGCTGCTCCTCATAAACTGCTGCTCAGTGCAAAGTTGCCCCTGTGAGAAACGAAGGACTCAATACCTTAAGGGCAACATCCACCATTTTCCAGTTTGCCCCTATCCCAGAAGGAAAAGAGGTTGCTGCTGTAATGTCTCCACAGCAGTGCCGAACTGGGTGAGAGCAAGCACAGCCATCCTGGCTGCTCCAGCTACCTGCAGCTGTCTGAGCACATGGCTGGGCACTAAGGCTGGTCAGTTCGGCTCTATGATGTGCAAGTCTTGGAGCAGACCTACGAACATCGAGCCCCTTGATGTGCACATTTTCCTTCTTACTAGACAGCTGGATGCAACGTGGCTTGATCCAGAAGCATGCCAGAGGTCCCTGCAAAGTGGGGTCCTAAAACTTGAGCTTTCTACCACAGGAGTGCTCAAGGACAGAGCCCCTCAACTGTGCCTGAGTGGGCACTTGGGCACCAATGCTGAGGGCAGATGGGAGGCTACGTCACTGCACATACTGAACCATGCCTGTATCTTGATGCAGGCACCGTACAAAATGGTATTTAAAAGTAACCTGTGGTCAGAACTAGCAAATGCAATTTACATAGCTCCGGCACTTCCCCGCTTGTCAAAAATTCCCTCCAGTGGGGATTCCTTGCTTAATTTGCTCAGAGGCAGAGCCTGTCTTTGCCAACTAGGCAGTCTTGCACATCCCAACATTAGCATATTTCTATTAATACATATGTTACTTTGTTCAATTATGACATGTTTCTTCATTCTTAGCCTGAAGCGATATTTGAGATATCACCCCAACACTCTGTAATTGTAAAGATATATCCTATACGTTGTACTGAAAAATTGTAAGACTTGAAGAGCATGCAGACTACTCAGGCATTCTATTCTTTGAGTACAGTATAGAGAATAATTATGGTTTCTCATATTCTCTGAGTAATTAATTTGAAGAATTTAATTATATTTTTCGTATTAATTATTAATGTATTATTCACCCAGCATAGTCAGTTCATAATTCATAGATGTATTAGTCAAGTAATTTAGTTGATGAATTTCATATTTTTGAATAAGTTATTCCATTTTTTTTAAATTATTCACTCAGCTCTAGGAGTATTTGTTGACTCTTGAATATTAGCTGTAGTGTGGCAACTTCTTTTTTTTGCAGTGTCTTGTGAACACCTGATATTATATCCAAAAGCTAGTGAAATGCTGTCCAGCCCTGAAATGTGTGTTTATGTAAGGTTACTTTACAAATAAATGACAGTTTAATCTGACTAGCAAATTCAGATGTGGGATCTTTGTGCCTATTTAAAATTAAACTTCTGTTTTCTTACAGTATGTTCTCATAAACTAAGGGGTTTTTCTTTTTGCTACATTTTCCCCTCATTTAAACCTATATAGGAACTTATATCAAAATCCAGTCCTCACACCTACCTTTTACTAATGCTAGAATTACTCCCATGATGATGTACCTATCCATTAGTCTATAAATTTATCATCACTTTTGTGCTCAGGTAATTCTGTTTATATCAGAGAACTTCTAACCAGGGTAGAAGAGAACAGAAATAAGATCTCTACTGTATGCTGCCAGTTCGACAGGACACTTAAGTTAGCCTAAACAATAAGCATAAGTGGCCTAGACAATTTCCAGGGAAAATAATCTTACCATACTGGGAGAAGCACCTCTGGTTGTTTATCAGGTAAAAAATTTGTTGTTGCAGAGGAGTAACATGCAGGATGAATTATCAGATCTTTCCATATCTAGATTTAGTGATTGTATCACATAACTGGGGTCCGAAATGCTGGTGGAAAACCAGAGGAGAATACATATAATACATATGTGTGGTTTTGTGTGGTTTTTTAGACAGAGTGTCTTGTGTATGAGTGTAGAACACAATAGCCAATACTGGGAAATAACAGAGCAAGTTAAAAGCTCTCAGTGAAATATCCTTTATTCATAATGTTTCTAGGTCCCTTATTCTTCTAAACAAAGTGATTTCTGGTTTGTTTGTGGTTTTTTGTTTGTTTGTTTGTTTGTTTGTTTTTACAGTCACATCTTTTTATCTAAGAAAAGTTTGTCCTGTATCCTAAAAAAATTACTATGATTTTAATTACATTCACATGTCTCTTGGAAAGATTTTAATGTTAAGCATAGCACTGTAACACTGACCTTTGGAATGGAATCCATAGATTGAGATTTTCTTCCCTATATGCACCTCAGGAAGGTTTCTTTCTAACAGCTCTTAAAACAAGAAAGCATTTTTTTTTCAAAACAACCCTATATTTAGAATACATTGGTTCCAAGATCTCTGCATATTAATGTTATCACATTTACAATTTTTTGTATTGCTGTTTGATACAACTGCAGCATCTGTTAAATCCAAAACACAGCACTATATGCCAAACTTTTCGTGATTTCCAAATCCATTATTAGATACCATATTCTAAAAGAAAAATCTCCAGCTACAGGTTGCTTCTTTCACTGAGGAAGGTGTTTGTGTTTTGGGTTGTTACCTCGCTAACAGGCAGTCCATATGGTGCTAAATCCTGTAAACTAACTATAACTAGGTGTAAAATTCATAGGGAAAAATGTAATTTATCACAAGTGCACAGCTGGTGTCTGCTTCTAAGTGGTTGTTTCCTAATCTGATCCCAACCTGTTCACAGTCCTAGTATGTTATTGAGCTATAAAATCAATAACAAATAGCATGCATGATCCCCTAAGAGATTAACCATTTATTCCAGCTGTGAAGAACAAATGAAGGTTAAAGCAAAAGAGCTGCTTTAAGAAACGCGTACGCATGTTTATAGATGTGTGTGCACATTAAATGGAAAAAAGTAAGCCTCTTTTAGAGTAATTGACAATAACTGCAATAACAACATAGAGTATTTTGTTTGTTTTGAGTTATGGTTGTTTTTTCAAGCAGCTGATTTTCAAGCTCAGATTTACATACAGTTTACTCTCTGTGTGCTCCCAAAAGTGCTTGGAATGTGATTTATATTTGTTCTTTTCCCAAAATGTTTCAGTATTACTTTGCTCTTTTCTTTAATCGCAACTAATATCTCAGGGAGTTCTGCCTGGGGCACACTGAGCATAAGCACAGAAAGCTGCGACGGTGAAAAATATAGTGGCTGAAATTGTCATGCCCTTTCTTCCTGGCTCACAGCCGTAAAAGCTGTGGATGTTTTAATGTGTGCATGTGCAATGGGAAGGAAGTGAGAGATCAGAGCCTTGGTGAGCAGTGACAAGGGTGAGAAATGAGTGGAAGGAGAAAAATCGGGGAGCGGAATGGCTCTGGGTGGGCAAAAGGGCATGAGAGGTGACCAAGGGACTTAGCAGGGCATGGGGGGAGAGATGCAGGCAGTGTGTGGCATGCTGGCCTGTTAAAAGGGGAGCCGGAATGAGAGGAACTGCCACAGGATTTTCCAGTATTCCTAGGGATTGATTGTGCTGGCAGCATCTGAAAACCTCATTTTTTGAGCAAAATACAGGTCTTAGCCTTAGATGTGGCAGAGCCAAACTGAAAGCAGTGGTTCCAAAGGCAAAAATACCTCCTTCTGAGTAAAATTCCTTGCTGTTTGATGTGCAAAGGTATCTGATATAATCTTAACATCAAGACTCTGTCTATCTCCCTGCGCAGCAGTTAGAAAGATGCTATTACCATTTTAATCAAATTAAGCATTCCTCTTACTGTTCTTGTATTTTTTCAACCCATTGCATGACACTATTTAGCCCTTTGTACCAGTTGGTCTGGTCTTTATCTCTGAGTTGGTTGCAGGTCATCATTTTGCATTGTATGTAGTTTGTAAAGCACTTTACAGTGAAAGACACTTGTGGCGATTTCACTTTAGCCTAATTCCATCAACCGCAGAAGTGCTGTTCCTAGTTTTGATGAAACAAGATCAGAATTTGACCTCAAAACACTCCAGTGAGAACAGTATTATTTATACTTATTTTGTGGAAGGATAAATTGAAACACCGGGTTTAAGTGACTTGCCTGAAGGCATGAAACTTCTCAGTGCATTAGCAGAGAGTCTAACGCATGAATCCAGATGCCAATGTCGTTGCTCTAAATGACAGATGAACTCTGCACTCAGGACTGTGCTCAGATGGAAAAATCTACTAACATGAATGGACGTATAAAACTGATTTAAGCCAGGGAAGAGTCAGGCCGCTGCTTACTTTCCAGGAGCAGAAAAACGGTTCTGAACTGCCTCTTCTCCTGCAAGCATGACAGCTGCTTACAAGATAGGGAAAATCCTCTTTGAAAAGGTGCATTTTGCAGGTTTGAAGACTGTCCTGTAACAGAAAGCCAATTCTTTCCTTCTCACTTCTCAGAGAATAGTAGCGAAAAAAAAAAAAAAAGAGAGAACTCCCAAAGAAAAATATATGCAAAGTTTAATAATTTTCTTTTTTTTTTCTTTATTTGTAATTTAATTCTTTAACATTGCTATAATATTGTAATTGTTTATTCATTGATCTGAAACACTCAGTGGAATTCCTTCACTGGGAGCATTGCAGTAAAATTACAACACACAGGAGACAGATCAGGCTTGTACCCCTGGCAGTCTGGTGGGTACTAAATATCTTCAAAGTCAACACATTTGCTGATGGGCAATAAGAAAGAAGAAGAAAAGTGACTTCTTCTCCAGTCCTCTGCTATTTTTAGTGCCTCTGTGGCTGTCTATATACTTTTTCTTTTTTTTGTGTAGTCTGCTCTTTCAGTCATGAAGCTACCTCAGCTCAGCTCCAGCCTTGGTGGCATTATCTCAGGTTGTCGTATGGATACAGTGTACTGAGAAATGCTGCACACCCATTGTGAATGACGGGCAGCAGAGACAGCGCAATGGGGGTAATGCCATGTCTGAGTTTTATACTTCTTATTCCCTTTACAGATATAACGCCAGAAGTTTGATGCACTTTAAAGATTATGCTGGATTTTGTGAACTGTTTTGCAGTAAGATATTTGATGCAGCGGATACCGAGAAGAGCTGACAAAGAAACTATTTGATGTTCCTTTTAAGCCTGTGGAAAGCCTGCTCTCAGACTGTAATTTCCTGGAATTTATTATTCACAATTATTCACTGCATTTTGTTTTGGCAAATCTTTTTAACTCTGTTTTGATCATGCACAGTCTTCCATGAATAATCATCATTTCAGACTGAAGCTGTTGTGATAGGTCAAAAGAGAGATACGGCACTGTCATGTTTGTGACTGGAAATGGAAGAAACCACTTCTAGTGCAGCATTTGCAAATGCGGATATAAAATTTGGCACCTGTAAATATTCATGTACATACACTTGCAACTGTGCTCTGGGCTTGATCCAAAGCCACTAGAGGTAACAGAAAGAATGAATATTCATGTTAGTAAAACTTAATTCCTAGATGGTTCACTGAAAGCAAATGTTAAGAGAAAGCAATATAGACAAAAAATGCATTAATGCCACTAAGTATGCACAGGAAAAAAAGTCCTACTTATTACATTCAAATAATGGTGTGTTTTGGTTTGCATATATGTTAATATGAAATAACACACATACACACAAACATGATTACAGCTTCTCTTTTAAGCACTATCTTTCCAAACCACAGAAGATTACCAAAGAGAAACTAGGAAAAAGCTAGAAGTTTGCAATATGTGAAACTGGTCCAACAGAAAGGAAGCACATATATATTTTTTTTTTCCTATATATAACAGGAAACTGAAAGAGTTGGAAAGTTTTATTTAATTTAGCATACTTTCCCACAAAGCTCAATACGTGATATAAGCAGGAGGTAGCAGTTTCACTGTGGACTTGTGAAGCTTTCATTTTCTCTTAGGACATGCACCTAACCTCCCACATATGTGAAATTACCTACATTTCAGTCACCCAAATTGAGCAATATAGCAGAGCAACACAACCACAGAAGCATGCATCTGATAGGTTTGATTCAGCTGTTATTATTTTATTTATTTTAAAATCTATTTTTTCTCTAACAGAAAGGTAGAAAAAAATTTTTAAGAGAGAAATGATCTTGAATGAGTCTAAAGAGACAAATGCACACCTAGAATGCAGAAATTTCCCAGTCAGGCAGAGGCTGAACTTGGGAAATGCAGTCATTTGAAGCTGACATTGATTTTACTTGAATTGTGTTCTCTGATGGCATGTGGTCAACTTCACGCAACATTGCTATGGGGCAGTTTTCAGATGTCAGCCTCCCAAACTCTGCCTTTAAGTCAAACTCAGGTCATTCATGAGAAAATTAGGTATTAAGATAGAATATCACTCTTACTAGATCATCAGAGATCTTTAAACTTTACGAAAATCTGTCATCACCCCTACGATTAGATAATTAACAGAATTGGTGCTTATAGTGCTATAGATCCTCATAATTTGCACAATATAAGCTGAATGGAGGGGTTCACATGTTTGCGTTTGCCTATCTAGCACAACTTACTATGTACATTGAGGACAATACATTTTTAATGCAGAATAACCTGTCATTGTGTAGTCCAAACATATGGGCTCTATTGTCAGCTGGTATAAATGTCCTACATCCACTTAAAAAGGGCTGTGTTGTCTTGGACTGAGCACCCATTTCTTTACAGACTGCTTAGAGAATGAGAATAATCAGCAAAGTAAGTAACAGGGCACCATTTCGTATCCTTTGCTTTCAAAGTCCAAGAGTACTTAATGGTGTGCTTCTATTTACAGCAGTGGTTTATCTGATGTTATAAAAGACTGAACATCAAATATGTCAACAAATTCTATTTCAAAAATGAACGATCTCCTGCTGTAAGGAAAGCAAACACCCATGAATGAGGGGAAAAAAAAAACCCTAAACCTAATTATTCTGCCAAAGAGATAGTTTGTACTCAGCACAGAGTATTCAGAGTCTCTAAGTCAGTCTTCGCAAGACTGAGCTTTGCACCAGAGCCACCCTGTTTCAACTTCCACATGTGAAGAATAATGTCCAAATGTTGCCATAGGATTAGATGGCTCCAACTAGGCAGTGACAGTAACTCTGCAAGTTTGTAGGAGCAGTCTCCTCACTTGCACTCCAGCTGTAGGACTCAGGAAGCGGTTAGAGAAGAGAGCAGGTTTTTTTTCTCTGCCCCTACCTTCAACACAAGCTTTATAAGTTGAGAGACAGCATTTTTTCCAGACTATTTTGGTACCTTCAAATAGGTGTTGTTTTACCTTGGCAAATCTGAAGGTCAGCACTGGGCAGTTGTGAAGCTGTAAGTGGAATAATTGCAGTGACTAGAAGCTCGTCAGTATGGATCCCGAGTAAAAAGAAACATCTTGTATAAACCATAGACAGTTGTACTGCACTCTAAATAACGTGAAAGGAATTTTTGGTTCTCCTGAAGTCCTTGGAGTTTAAGGTGAGAGGAAGAGCTACCTGGAATTCTTAGTCTTGATTCTAGTCCAGAAGCACCTTTCTCAAACTGGGACAAAAAGATGCAATTTCTTACAAGATGCCATTTCCAAATCATTTAACTTCAGAAATACCTAAGTAGTCCCATGACTTGTTTTTTTTTTATTAAATGTAAAACTTTTTTTTTCACTTGTTCTGACTTTTCTATTATTAGCTATAGGATAATAAGATTTTTGCTGGGTGTGATAAATGTTCATAAAATCACAAATCAAAACAGTCACTGAAACGATGTTCTTTGACCTTGTCAAAATGAAGTATTTCAAAAAACTTATGTAAAAAGATTTTGTTTATCTGTACATTCCGGAAAATGTTTGGTGTAATTGAACCAGTGTTCTCCAAAGTACAACTGTTCTATCTGTAAAAATAATAGATCAGCTTTCATCACAGCGCAAAAGCAAAGAAATAAGGAGATGGTGAAAAAACCTTAAGCAAAAAACAGTGGTTGTGCAAGATTTTCAGAGGGCCTGAGACACACAGGAGGTCGAAGTATAATATCACTGAAGCTGGTGGGATTTCTGTCAGTTACTTTAATGTGACTAGTGTTCTACTCTGTATCTTAGAAAAAATGCAACATTATCCATTTGAAGGCCCAGGGAACATCAGATTTTTCTTGAGACTATAACTGACAGAATCCAGTCTCTCTGATTTCTTTGATGAATAAATAGAGGTGTGTACATATATATATGTATATATAAATGTACATGATCAGCTGGGGATGCCATACACCAAGGTGCAGCAGCTGAGATTGTGGATGTTGGAGTCCAAACGCATAATGAAGCTCTGGTATTTGTATTTGAAGCCCATTGTGATAGACTGCAAACTAAGTCTGATCAACAATGCCCCTTTACGGCTACTTTGGATGCACAGTAGGGGGATCAGAATGAGATGCTGATTTCATTTGGATTTCTGCCCTTACGTCCACAGGACTGTAGTTTTGGCATTGTTTGCCTTTGCTGCAAAGTTCATTTCTGTTTCAACATCTGTTCATGTACAGGAGTCTGATTCTGCTTCATTTATGGTACATGTATTGCTGTTTCACCACTAGCCATTGCTTGTTTGTTTGCTGCTCCTGCTTGTTTTCTGCAACAGCTATGCTCTTTCTTCTTCTGTGTCTGCTGTGCCAAACCCATATCTACATGTAGTCAGGCCTCTGCCTTAAGCATTTGATGTGTCCTAGCAAGGGATGGTTTTCATTTCACTTCTAAATTAATCTCCTTCTCACACAGATCTGTTGTGATAATCCTACATTTTCTACTGTAATGCATTTAAATCACAAATACAGAACCAGCAAAATAAGGTAAGAGGAAAGGTTACATACAATAAAAAGAAAAAAAAATTCCTAGCATTTTAAGATTTCATTCTTTTTTCATTTTTTTTTTTAAATCTACTTCTGGGGAGAGGTAGGTTGAGGGAGGAATTTTCTTGTTTCTTATTTGATGTCCAGTCATTTGTTGTTTATAAGTATCTGTAAAGATTTTCACAAGGATTATGCTGCATATCACAAATCCTATGATATTCATAGGAAATTTGCACAAATACTTGAAAATCTCTGTTTTCACTGTAATTTTCCCTCTTTTTTACTCTTTTGTTTTTGGGGTTTTTTTTTATTGTTGTTGTTCATTTTGTGATTAGAAATTATCTTCTACAGCTTCCAGATCAATATCACAAAATTAAGAGTATTTTTGTAGCAAACTTTCTCTAAACTGCTCAAAGACAACTTTTAAGTCTTTCCAGAATACTGTCACCAGGATTTTGTTGCTAGAGAAACAAGATGCAAAGTGATATGGCATTGAATAGGTACCAGTACCAGATGCTCCAAGTGCACCTGCGTCTCCAAGTGCATCTGAGGCTAGGTCCAAGAGATGTTAGAAGTGCACCAACCATGATCATCTCTTTCAACAGCCTCTGCTCACAAGGGAAACTATCTGAGATAATGAATCAGTGTCAGAGATCACACTGTAAATCAGAGAAATAGCCTCTTGGGTTGAAAGCTTCTTAGTCATGCAAAGAATGATGTTCAGATAAATTTCTGACTCATTTGCTGAGCTTATTTGCACTGAAAAAATGCTGGGATGTTGTGGCTACATGTATGCTAGTAAACTGAGCAGCGCTAGGGCTTGTTGTCTTGTTCTCAGGTTATCTGGCACAGTCTAGACCCCTTCCTATTTCTAAGTTCTCTTGTTTTCAAGGCAGGCTGCTAACAGTTAAGCTTCCAACTGGGAACCAGTAGAGAATAGTCCTTGGTTTGTGTTGATTCCCAGTTTGTGCACAGTAAATGTTCTGGAAAAGAGTCACTTGCTGGGCCAAAGCTATACTAATGACTGTCAGTTATGAACAGAATATGAACTTAGAAATTTCTAAGAGTACTACTTAGTTTCCTAGCATATATGTTCCCTATGATTATATCCTAAAAAAAAAGGTATATTTTCAGGGAAGAAAGCATTACTTAGCATAAACACTACCTTCCAAAAGTTGCCTTTAGCAGTAACATTTTCCTTTTTATACGGTGTCCGCAGAGAGCAAATAGCAATAAGTTCACTGTGAAGAACATCGCACTTACTATTCTCTATAGTATGCCATATGAAATGTGCAGTTCTACCTGTGCCTCTTTAGAGGCTTCTGAAAAAGAAAAGCAGCCTGAAGTCTATGCTGGGAATATGCTAATTAAGAGATGTGATTGAAATGTTAATCAAGATATTCTAAGGCTGACAAAGGAAGGAGATGTCTTAATCCTCCACATTACCATGAGATCTTCCATTGCCTAGTCATAGCAGAGGAAAAAGCAAAAGAAACTGAGATGGAGGGAGACCTTGCCCCTCGTGGGCTAAGAGTCTGCTGTGTGTCTCTAGTATTTGCAGTCAACAATGGCAGAATGCTAACACAGGGCTCTGAGACTTCTCCTGGGCATGCCAGATCAGGGACAGACTTTTGGAGCTAATTACTGAACTTCAAATGCTTGCAATTGTTAGCAGCAGCCTTAATAATTCATTTTTCATTTAAGCTCTTTGTAGCTTTGTTTCATTACTGCAGATCTCTGGTTTACATAAACATGCCTTTTAAATCTCGTCTAGTAATAAAGCAGATGCTGAATAACCTGAAAAGACATTGAGCTTTTAAAAATATTTTGAACTCAAAGCTGTCTGAAAGGATTGGACCTCTTTTGGAATGGGCAGTACTTGAATGAATTCAGACACAGCTCTCATATGGCAAAAAAAGATGCACCTCCACAGAGTTACAAGAGTTTAGGAGCCAGTAACGTGGTTTTGTGGTAGAGGGTCTTCCTGAAATCAGTGCTAGCCAGGCAAGTTTCTTTGGCAGCAGGGTCCTAGCGACAGCCATTTCAGATGTATTGGTGGCTTTAAAAATGCACTTAAGTTGATTTGTCTGTGCAGCAGCTGTTCTGGCAAATATTATTTATTAGGTTACTATGTGGCTTTGGGCGGACTTTGTGTTCACAAAATTTAAGGAAGATAAAATTTTATTTCCAGCTGGTTAGCTCCTAAAGTTATTCTAATTATCCCTTTTTTTTACCTTTGCCCTTTTTTTTTTTTTTCTCTGAGTCATGCCAACAAATAGTCTTAGCAGTCATGAACTGCATCTTTATGGTTTGCATCTCTGAAGTGAACCTGTTAGTGTTGAGAATTCAAGGTCCATACTACACATGCTTTTTAGGGAAGGAAAGTTATTTCAGGCTACACCTAGTGTCGTCCCACAGACTAATACCCCACTAGCATTTGGACCAGGTTAGTTGTGCTCTTGGTGTTCGTTGTCCAGTTTAATTTCATCCAAAATGGATATTGATCATGCACTCTTAGACTGCTACACAGTGTGAAACAAATTATGTGGTACGTGGGAATGACTGAGCTATTTGCTTCAAAAGCACACTCCTGATCTGGACTAAAATACCAATATAAACACATTTCATTCGCAGAGTGTGTGAAAATACAATTTCAAAACCTATTAGGGATGTCAGGGTGATTTTGATGATGCTATTCGATGAAATGAACAGGAAGAGGGCATCTAAATCATTTAGAAAATTGTTCTGAGCCATAATCATAGAATCATAGAACGGTTTGAGTCGGAAGCAACCTCAAAGATCAAGTTCCAACCCTCCTGCCATGGGCAGGGACACCTTCCACTATACCAGGTCACTCAAAACCCCATCCAACCTGGCATTGAATACTTCCAGGGATGGAGCATCCATAACTTCTCTGGGCAACCAGTTCTAGTGTTTCACAACCCTGCAGTGAAGAATTTCTTCCTTATATCTAACCTACATCTACCCTCTTCCAGTTTAAAGCTCTTACCCGATGCCCTTGTCAAAAGTCCCTCCTCAGTTTTCTTGTAGATCTGCTTTAGGTACTGGAAGGCTGCTATAAGGTCTCCCTCTTCTCGTGACTGAATAACCCCAGCTCTCTCACCCTTTCTTCATAAGAAAGGTGCTTCAGCCCTCTGATCATCTTCGTGGCCCTCCTCTGCACTTGCTCCAAAAGATCCATGTCCTCCTTATGTTGGGGGCTTAAGAGCAGAATGCAGTAATGTCATTTGCAATTTTAAATCTCTCTTTGGAACACTTGAAATATCAAGTAAAATATTAACAGAAAAAAAAATCCAACAATGCAGTACTACAATTATAGAAAAAAGTATTAAAAGCAAATATAGTCAAGCTAACATGCTTATACTTGTTGTTTGAAATTAGTTGGCACTGCTATTTTTTTTGTTTGGAGGACTGGGAATTTTGGTTGTTTCACTGAGTGTAGATTTTTTTTTCTACTCTTTTTTGCTTTTAATTTTTTATGTAGTTGACCTTTCTAGCACAGCAGTTTGGGACCACCACTGATGAAATGTTATTAATATCTTAGCACAGCTACATTAATAATCCAAAGGAAACACAGCTAAACATGATCTTTCCAACATGCTCAGTGACTTAGCACCAATGGTGTGCACAGCTGGTGTAGGTGACCTGTTTTCAGCAGGAGCCCTAGATACCCTCTGTCCCTGTGGTGAAGAGAAGGTGATCCTGTTGGCTGCATCATCTTGGACTGACACCATATTCGAGGCAGAAGCTCTTTCTCAGTAGAACTTTTGTGAGCTCAAGGTAGCTGACTTTGCTAGAGCATCAGTTGCAGTGGATGCTCAGTGCCTCTGAAAACTCAGTGTAAAATTTATTTGGACCCCAGAATCAAAACATAGACAACTGAGTGACTGGGCTATTTAGAAGACGCAATGAAACAGATTTGCTTAAAACTGCACACAGATTCTCTGGCAAGGCTAGGGAAAGAGTGCTGAGCTTTCTGCCTTCCAGTTCTCTTTCCAGATCACAGGATAGATTGCTTCATCTTAAAAGATCATATGAATTGTTAATATTATTAACATTTATTAACCCCTCCTGCAGACTGTTAATTAAATAATGCAGACTGAAACCTTAATTCCTTTGGTGCTGACTAGATATCTCTTCCACTTGACACAATTTCATTTATCATTACCCTCTGTCCCCTGTGTTTAATTTTCAGATGAACTAAATGCTTGCATTTGATATTTAAGATACCATATTAAATATGGCTTTGAACATAACAAACATAAGCAGTGTTACCAGAAGTTGGTACGGTGAAGCAAATAAACAAGCCTGACTGTAGGAAATTGCATCCTGAAAAGTGTGAGGAAAGAACCTTGAGTAAGTCTGTCTTTTAATTTAAACTTATGAAGAATAGTAGTTAATAAGCCTTTGCTGAAATGTGGCAATGTTCTCCACATGTGACAGGTTTAAGTTTACACATAAATGTTGGAGGGAATAGATGAGCTGATTGCCAAAAATGTGATCCTAAGTTATAGTAACCCTTTACCCCAGCTTGACTCTTTATTATATCATGTGGCTGTGGCCATACCAGAGCAAAAGGAATGCCTTGATGAATGTGCTCTTAAAGCAGTTAAGTTAATGTTCCCATAAAGCTTGGGGAAGCATGCAAATTAGTGTCCTCTTCTGGATGCAGATAAAAGGCACTATTTATAAATACAAAATAATTGTTTGTCAAGTAAGATAACCTTTTCACAGTTGGTGTTATACAATAAACAACATGAAGGTTTCAAAATCCAGGTAACAATAGCACTGGGAGAGCGGTGCTTCTCCCGCTGGAATTTTGTATTGATTTCCAGAGCTGACTTTAAAGATAGGCTGTGGTTAAGAAAGAGAAGAGTGTTTCCACGATAAATAAAATCTGCCTTCTGGCTGATCACCTTCACAGCGATCCTTTGGTAGATCCAAAATTTTTCATAAAATCCAAATATGGATTTTAAATCCATAAATCAAAAAATGGATTTTTCGTTATCCATTTTGTCCCAGCAGTGGTACATGGGGTCATGATTTTCGGCACCAAGAGTGGAAGTGTTGGAGACGAAACAGATAGCAGGTAGTGTCCATCCAACAGAGCAGAAGGTTGTCACAAGGCAAACATTTATTATTTTCTTTCACAAATGTTACTGAGAAAGGCTTCTTCACCACAAATGTAAAAATACATGTGGTGAAATCCTGAGAAAGGTACTGCACAAGAGCAGAGCTTTTTGCATTGGTGTATCTCATAATTCGAGATAGAAGAGGGCAGAGCAGACTTTCTTCATTTCTATAAATAACAAACTGCTTTTTATCTGTATTAAAAGATTTACAGAATCCTTTCTTTTGGCACTTGATCACTTTAGCTGGCAGTATAAACAAAGGAACTCCATGAACACAGCAAATCAGAGGAGAAGAAAAACAGCTGTGCAATCCTACTGGGATTCCTTAAACCAAGGCAGTTGGACCTCTCACACATTAGATATTGTTTCTTGATTTTTTTTTCCTCTTTACTGTCAACACCAGCACAGTGAGGACAGAGTGCAAGAAAGGCAGCCAAGTGTTCAGAAATTAAGGGGAAATGACGTTTTGACCCATGATCTGTCTAGACCTTGCCTTAGCAGTTCTAGTCAATCCCAAAGTGCTCCAGTTGTCTACACTAAAGGTCTTCCTGAAATAGTGCCAAAACATAACAGATCCTGCAGGCAGAAGAACAACTGCTGTGCTATGCCAGTTGCCATATTTACTACCAAAGGCACAGATTTGACATTAGAACTGATAGCAAGATTTTAAAATAACTTTCCTATAAAATTTCAAAATAGATTTTTAAGGTAAAAAATACTTTTCAGAAAAATGCAATGAATGCCATAAATTCAAACACATTTGTAAATTTTGCCTTTCATTTATAAAATTTTGATTCCTTCCTTCCCTTTACTGAATCCCACACCGGAACTTAATAATGTATCCAATATTACAGGAAGGGAAGAGATAGTCAAAGGAAGAGTTTCAGCCATCATAAAGGCTGAAAAAAAAAGTCTATTATTAAAAAAAGATTTTAAAAGATAAATTACATAATTTTTTTCCAATTACAGTGATCCTAGAGCTTCATGAACTTCACTTTGTTTTGTGATCTAAGATGGCTATCCTGGTTATTCCCAGGCTATATCTTAATGAGATTTGATGCTATTAACAACAAGATTAAAATTTTAATGTTCTTTTATGCTCTACCATAGTTGTTTTCTGAAAGTGTTATTGGAAGTTATATTAGCAGATATCCTTTTCCACTACAATTTTTAAAATTTAAATATTATATTGCAAACATACTGGTTCATATGATTACATACACAGGAAAATACATGAAAATGAATGAGACCATGTTTTTAGCAATAACTGAAAAATATTATTCTCTTACCCAGAATTGATACATGGTGTATGTTACTCACAAATTTTATAACTCACTCTGTTCAACTAAATGTGTTCTTATCAAAATCCAGTTATGAAAGCTGTCCACAGAGTACATGACTGATCCATGCTGACTGGATGTGACTGTAAATCTGATACAGGGAAGAAATGTGTGCCTAAATTTAGCTAAACTTGACTAAAGCAGAGAAATAATATCTCTTTATCTATAGTGAATACAATCATGAGGTCTCCCTCTTCATTTCTCTTTCTAAGATTACTTCTCTTTTCCTATATATTTTTGCGTTTTCATAAAATAAACTTTATCTAATGTGCACATCAATTTATTGTAGAATTTATTTTTCAGTCATTGTATCCAAACTCCCCATATTAGATATGAAAACAAGAAAATCCTGTAGTTCTGTAAATGTTTTTTTCTAGGAATTCGGTAGGCTCTGAGTGGGCTGCAGAGCCCTTTACACCAGATGGCAAGTGTGTCCCTCTCTCTAAGTAACAACAGGGGACTTTGGTGGCTGCAGAAAAGGGACTTCCATCTTGGCTGTCCACACAGTACTACATCTTTCACTGTTCCCCTAAACAGAGCTAACCTGGCAGCAGGGAAGATGAGTTCTGCAGGGATAACATGGGAAACAAGGCTAAAACAGAACAGCAGTTATCAGCCAGCAAACATGCCTGGGAAAGGGAGTGAGGTTAGGAATGTTGGGAAATGGCACTGCGGCTTATGAGTCGGTTTCTGACAACAAACAAAGTTATTTCACCTCTATTTGGGCTGAAAGACCTGATAATCTCTTTTGGAGAAAATATGGTTATCTTAGTGGTTCTGTGAAATCTCTTTTTTTTTTTTCCAACACAACAAGGCACTATTATATTCAATATTACACAGCCATGAATATATGCCTTTGAGAAATCATATCTGTAGAATGGAGACTAATGATAGATCTTAATTTTTGTTAACTTTGTCTTACTGCCTTACATTAAAGATAAGCGGAGTATGAAAACAGAGTATTCCAGCTTATACAAGCAAAACTCTGTTGGTTGATCATAACAGTCCATAACAGACAGCAGAAAAAAAGAAAAACAATAAGAAAAATAATTAGAGAAATTTTTCATAGGAACTGTTTCAGAATAAGTTATGGATGAAACTTCCACAGTTTGAAGAAGAAACCAGAGTGTTGACACATTACTGTGCTAGTAACTGTATTGTGCTCATACAATACCCCCAAAATTACAGCAGAATTTTACACCATGGAATTAGAATAAGCCTGGAGCTAGCTGTACAGTGATGAATCAAGTCCCCAAAAATGCTTATCTGAAGCCACGTCTATCAAGATTTTGGCAAAATGCTTCTCCATGGTTTCAAAGAGCTTTTGTGAAAATCATCTTTCTTTTGCTACTTCAGCATTTCTGTTCTTATATAAAAAAAAAGCAGTAGTTAAAAGCTTCCTCATCTTTCCTCCTTGATACTGAAAGTTGGAAGAAATGAACAAATACCTGGAGATAACTTTATTTCTATCTATTTTCTATCAGTCACCAAAATTTTTCTGAAAACATGAGGGAAAGTGTTGTAGAAAATGTTAACTTTCATCTAGCAGGCTGTGATGTTTTTGTGGCATACTTATTATGGGAAGAAAGAGAAGGTAATTCTAAGTATTTTGGCTGTATTTTTAAAACTTTTTTTTTTAGCTTTTGTTTTTGGAGTTTTTAGAGATAATTAGGTCACAAAACATACCAGTAATATCAAGACCTCCATTTGGATGCAGTTAGTCTGGTGTAAAGTCTTGTAGAAGTACAGAGGATATGCTTTCCAGAACACAAGTTTACGCAAATTGAACTGTACACATGCATTTTTTTTAATAATAAGGCAGTAAGTCTGTAATTTTATCAGCAGAATCTAATGCTAAATGTGCTGCCTTTCAAAGATGTTTTAATTTGGTCCTGAACTCTGAGCCTGAAATTGTACATGTTAAGAATTTAATATTTAAGGCTTCAGGGTGTTTTTTTTTTTTTTTATTTTTAAATTTCCTGGACAGTGTATCTCAGGAGCATGCAACTTTGTAGTGTTGCATCAATTGATTAGCATTAAGACAAGTAAAAATATTGAACCATGACATTTAGTAATATAAACAGAAATCTTGATTCCACTTAGCTCTCTCTAGCTGGTATCTGAGGGATACAATATGCTACACAATCAGGCCCTGATTACTGCACTAGAGAGAGATTCCCAAAGTAACTGGTTGGTTTATGGTTGTTTTTTTTTTTGGAGGGGGGAACTAGTTTCAGCAAAAGTGAAACATTCTGTGCTAAAATGATGATTTCCCTTAATGTCTACAATTTTTCATCACAAAAGCCAAAACAAAATGTTTTAAGAAAGGTAGCACTAATGTCACCCTGAGATTTTGCAGCATCTTCCAGGTGCTGCAGTTTTTGTATTAAATGCTCCTATTTTCCTCTCTGACTCAGTCTTGTGAGTAAGTCCCTTTCCCCTTTACAGCTGAGACTCCTCTCAGGCTGAACGTTGGTCTACACTGCAGAGCTGATGACAGTGCAGGTGTTAGCAACCTTGCAGCAGTCAGTGATGGGCTGCGCATCAAAACACACTGGCAGCAAGTATTACCTGCACCCAAGCCAGAAGGCAACTCTGCATTGCTCTTAGATCTACAGCCAGTGCAGTCACCAATGCACAGTGCATGTGCATGTCAAATCACTCCTGTCTGTGAAAGTTCAGGTTAAGGAAAACTATCACTGATATGTTTAGAAACAAAACGCAGCAAATTTTATGCACTAGTTTGGGCTTTTTCTTATTTACGTACTACATGTGCTAGCTGATTTTCTCATCAAAATGTAAGACGAAGATAAAGATTGAAATATTTATTATTTACTATGCAATGGACTTTGGGATTTTTTTAAGACCTCTAGAATGACACATTGGTGCTACCACACCTTCCAAACTAGAGCTGGGAAGGACAAGCACATATGCTGCCTCACAGCCAGTGTAGGACTACAACAAAAATCAGAGATTTAGGGCACAGATTTAAAAATCTAGAATCTTTTATCTTTGTGTTATTTTGAAGAAGGAGTAAGTGATCTACCTCAGGTATGCAAGGCCTATTTTTATATAGACTAAGCACATTTTTAGTACTTGTGCATGGAGCAAATAATCTTTAAAAGAACTGTAAATAGAATTTGTTTTGTGATTAAAGACCTTTAATACTGCCACAGTGAGAAAATGGGAATCTGAATCCAAGCATTACTCAAGTCAATAGTTTCACCTTTTCTTCTGCAAATTTTACCCCTAGCCCTTAGCTCCTGACTCATCAATAACTTTCTGAGTGCTTTTTGTTGCTCCGCAACAAAAAGTGTCTTTTAGACTGAAAATCCTCTGCTCTGGTAGCTTGTGCTAGCTTGTTTTTCTCTTTTAAGAAATCAATAAAATATATCCGTGTGCATTCTATTCAGCTTGCATGGATATCACACTGAAATGTAAACTTTTATATCTATAAATATGCTATATATTTTTTGAATATTTTTTTCAGAATGCTGTCCCTCCCTGGGAAACCAAGAGTTTTTATTAATTTTGTACTTTATTTTTCTGATACATTGCCATGTTGATGTGTGTAAAGGTGAACAACATTTACTGAGAAAAAAAAATGTTTAATAGAGGAAAAATTGGTTCTAATTTTCAAAATTATTTTGTCTGTACTCAGACTCTTTTTAATTTGGTTTTTTTTTCTTTATTTACTTGATAGTGGTAACTGGGAAAAAATGAGGAGGGAGAAAATAATAAGGAGAGAGGAAAAGTGCAAAACCAGGATGTTATTTTTTTTTCCCTAGGATTTTCAGTGAAAGAAGACAGAACTCTTAAAAATTTGCAGATTGAGAACGGCTTCCGACAAAGCATATTCCTTCTCTTAAGCATCTCATTTGTATTTGCACACAGTTATGAGCATGTTTCTTCTCTATATGTGGCAATACAGAAGATAAAATGGAAAATGCGGTGTTTGTTGCAATAAGGTACCAGGATTTCCTCCCTCTCCTTGCCCAGCAGAAATTAGCTGGTGTGTAGCTGCATTCCTCACTGTTTTGACTGTGTCTTCTCTGAGTGACTATTACAGTCTTCCTCCTTTTTGAGGTTGAACTTAATGATTTTCTTAGTTAACACAGACAAAAACGGGGATCTGTCCTACTGCAGGTGTTTAAACACAGTGGGAATGTTTATGCGGTTACAGGGCATAAGGACTCCTTTTCTGGCTTTGCGAGAGATGCCACCTGGAAAGAGTTTAGAAAAAAGACAACAGGTTAAATTTCACATCAGGCTTCTGAACATAACTTTCCAATGTCTCTTTTCTTGTCTTCTGTTATCTCCCATAAGCCTATTTTCTCATTTTCTCATCCCACCTGGCAGGAGGCCAGAGGGTGAGGCCTTCAAAGCCCATGAGGCCTGCGCCTCCCCCTCTGTGCCTCTGCCCCCACTCAGCTTCTTCACTTCTTCTCTTTTCTTTTTTTTTTTCTGTTTTCCCCTTCTTAAATACATTATCACAGAGGCGTTATCACGGGACATTCTGCTACCAATCGGCTCTGCCTTGGCCAGCCGTGGGTCCACCCTAGGCCTGGCTGAGTCCACTGAACAAAGGGGAGCAACTTCTACCAGTTTCCTACGGAAGCTACCGCCTTAGGCCCCCCCCTCACTAAACAAAACCGCAACACACCCTCTTCAAATACATATGAATGATGATTCAAATGCTTCAGAAGCTGTTGTTTTCAACTTTTATTAATGTTTCCCAACTCATTCTCTTGTTTTCCTGCTGACAGGCTGCCAAAATCACCCTCTGGTGAATTCCAAAATGGTTTGAGTAGTAGAAATTGAACCAAAACTTTATTATAGATAATTCCTCAATCAGATCTTAGCCACAGAAAATATTTGACAGCGCACACATCTCTATGTTTAAGCAGTCCATAACATGAAATTGTCAGAATTTTTCTTTATTTAAGTGCAAGAAGCACATCACTAGATCAAAGATATTTCATTTAACTGTGTACTATACGTGATTCTGCATAATTTTTCGTTGATTCTGGAGATTCATCTTAGGCTAGGATTTTGACCATGTCCAAGACTGTACACCATTCCCTCCTGCTTCTGGGAATAATACACTGGAGTGGTAATCAAATCTGAGTTGTTTCATCCCAGATGTCACTCAACACAGCATTACGAGTAATAGCCTGCCAAGAAATGTTTCTGCCAAGTTCCAAACCTGGATCTCAAACGAAGCAAAGGACAAAAATTATTCCAAGAAACTGAGCTAGAGATTGTGTTCTGGTTACAATCTATTTTGGGATAGGATTTCAGGATTTTAGTAACTGCTGTGTGAATACTCATACACATAGACATGATCAATAAAGTTCATACTTTATGTTTCCCACTTGTGAAGTTTGGTTGAATTTGATTTATGATTTTTTTTTCCTAGCAGCTTGGGACACAATAATACAGATTTACAATGGACATAGTGTTTAATTTAAACACTGCTGGGACTTGGTACAAAAGTTTGAGATCACTAAAACAAATCTTAAGTTAGTATCCTGAAAAAAAAATGTTTTCTTAAAATAAACTGACATAAGAAGAAAACGAATACCAGAAAGAATAGGAGAAAAAGGAATAATTGATTTTAAAAGTGTGTAAAAATTAAATAATCATCATTGTGAAGCCCATCATATAGGAATTGGATAAGAAGGGGAGTACAGTGGTGCCTTGCAGAGGAGCACAAGGATAAAGAAAGAAGAGTGGTGATGAATATCTGACTTTGATAACTTTTATAAGTAACACCTTATAATGTTCCACTGTTGTTCTTAGAATACCAGGTTTTCACTTGGCTGTGGGATTTTTATTGTTCAGTTAAAACTGGAAATAAGAAGAAAAAAAAAAAAAAGAGACATGAAAAAGAGAAATGAGAAGAGAAAAAGGGCAGAAAAAAGGGGGAAAGACCCAGGCAGAGTGAAATTCTGCAGTGCTCATGGAAATGCCGTCATTTCTTCTGATGGTTCTTGACAATATTACAGCTGTGTGCTGCTCCACCTGTTTGTCAGGTCTTTACTCCTCACTTTACTCACTAATCCATTTATTTCAATAATTGCTATCTCTCAGGAAGGAAAGTTGGTTACAGCAACTTGAAATAATTAATATAATTTGTTTATAAATTTATTGACCGCAACTGTTTCGGTAAATGAACTTCAGCTACAGGTTGCAATAACCTCACTGATATGCAGATTGATATCAATTACATTTTTGAACTCATAAATTTTCTTGTACAAACACCAAATCACTACTTACAAGCCTGTCTGTCCTGATCTAGCACCCTCTGAAGTCTTTAATTAGATGCATACATCCACTGGGGTGTTCTTTTAAACTCCGTTTGTCCCTAACAACATATGCACCATTGAAAGCTCAGTGTTTGAGTGCAGGTTAAAATTACACTGTGTGATCACTTCCAGCAGCAATGCTAGAGGTCTTGCTGTGAAGGTGAAGAAATTATGGGTGATTAAGTAGTATAAGGTACTCCAGAGGGCACGCATTTGCTGGAGAATGTCTTGCGTGAGGTATTCTTTCATCTGTTTAGTTACTCCATCAGTAGGAAATGCAGCAGTAAAACCTAAACTCCAAAGTCACACATTCTTACAGGTTAATGCTAAATCATCAGCATGCCTGTCTTCAGACACTAACTGATGAATCCTCACAGCAGCTCTGCTTGTGAAGTACATATTATTCTTGTTTTATAAGCTAGACTGGGAAGACAAGAAGGCTTAAACCAGTCATTTAGGACTCAGACACTATTGGACTCCCCAGATAGAAGGATTTCTGACCAAACACAAAACCTGCAGGTTAATCTCAAAATAAGTCTTACAGAAGGAAAAATAATACTTGATGGCGGGGTAAACACAGTCAAAATGAATAAAAAATCACTTCACTGGAAGGAAGTAGAAAAATGATCTGTAGAAGGTTAAACAAAATAAAGAAACACTTTGTTTAGTTTATTAAGCAGACAAAGCCTTATATGTACTTAAAATTACTGTAACCCCACGTTTAGAAACCTTATACGTACATAAAAGTATTGTAATCCTGGGTTTAGAAATTAACTCTTGAATGGGTTTAGAAACTTCACGGTTCTTTGAAAAGAAGGAAATTAAAGGTATTTACAAGCCTGTTTGTCTTCTAATAAGTAGCCATGTTTGAGAGAGATCTTGGTCCTAAACTTTAATATTGCTTTTTAGGTAAAATTGCCTTCAATTACACTGAAATCTAGTATTGATTAATAAAATGTGGTACTACACTGAATTAAAGGGGGAATCTTACGTTCGTAAGACTCTAGAACAGAAAAATAGAAGAGTACAAAATTATTAAACTGATTTACTTATAAAATGTGGAAAATAAGGCAGATGAATCAAGTAGAAAATAACAAGAAAATTCACAAGATGCCACTCACACTATCCCAGTTTTGGAGCTTGCTGCAACCCTATTGATACGATAAGGTATCTTAATTTTTACAGGCTTTTGCAGTGATTTGTGACTCTGTATGCTGGTGGGGATGCTTGGTCTACAAACAATTGACACTGCACCCTCCATGGGTCAGGAGGATTGAAGACTTCGTTTTGTCATAGAGAGACTCTGTACTAGGCGGGAAAAAAAAAAAGCCATGTTAGAACACTGTGTGTGCACAATAAGTCTCTGAATGTCTTTCGGAAAACTCTTCACTGGTCTTTAACAACAACTTGGTTTTAACCTTTGTTATTTTCAGCCCTTTATTTATTTTAAAAAGCATAGTGGAAATTGGCTACATCTGGGCTCAAGGTTGCTAAAACATGTCACATACGAATTACAGTCATTTGCTTTTTAAAAAATCCCTCAAAACTTCCTCAAAAGTGTTCAAACTTAAATTTCTGACATCCTAAATGACTTAGAAAGCCATGTGTGAAAGATGGAAAGAATGAAAAAAAAATCGCTGGTCCTTAAATGCCGTGTTACTATTGGACCAATTCCTCTTTTCATATTAGGCCGAAATGATACAACAGGGGGACACAGCAGAACAGGATACATCCAACCACATTTCTTTGCATGGGATAAGTTTGTATGGTCTTTGTGTCAGCCCAGGTTATACAAAGTTCTTAATTTGTAGGACCACAATTTACGGCCATCCCAAATAACTTGTAGATCCTTAACTTAAAAGTCATAAGAAGGCATGAACATTAATAATATCATTCCAGCTGGGTAATAAAACAGGAAATAATATGTAAACTAAAATAATAGCCAGTTATTTTTTTCACCTAACAAAAGTAGTGAATTCTTTAGAAAAATGCCTGTTGTTACTTTTCCTTCTCTTCTTGTTAGCCCTAGCTTTAAATATGGCCAGAGGGTTAAGGCTTGACTTACCATGGTGAACTTTGTAGACTGTAAAGCAGTGGTTTTGTCACCAGTGGCAAAATCCACAAAGACCTTGAGTATTACTGATTGTAGTTCCTGAAAAGCTGATGCAGTGGTGTCTTAGGTAGGCCAAGAAACTTTAGCATGAGTCGAAGAGGATTATCAGAGATTTGGTACCACTAGAGATGTGAGGAAAGTTGGCAATTGAGCAAGGATTGTCAAAGCCTGTGAATGTAAAAGACACTTTATAATGACAGAATTATAATTGCAGTGATTTTTCAAATGTGAATAGGAAAACAACCACCTGTTAAATCATATTGATTTAAATCACAAAAGCTATTGAATTTTCCATAAGCAGCTGGATGTTCTGCTGTCATGTATTTTCTGAAAGAGAAAGTGAAATAAAACTGTAAGAGGCAGAAACTGTGAAAGAAACAGTGGGGAAAGGAAGGTTTGGAGTTCCCATTATCTCTTGGGTAGATATGCCTTTGCTGGATAATTGCACTTTGGATTGATTTGCTGCCTCTGGCACTTTGTTTGGAAGACGATTTTTATTTGTCCCTTCTCCCCAACCTCTTCCACTTTATTATTTAAAACCTAATTATCTTATGAAATACTAATTGACAATCTGGACAACTTAATTTTCCAGCCTCCAAAGTCTCCATTATTTCTACTTGCCATTTTTGACACAGGAACACTTGCAGGGAACAGTTTTACTTTTATGACTAGTTCTCCAACCCACCATAGGCAGGAGCTCAGACACATCATAAGATCCCACATTTTTGTCCAAAGCGAGTATCTACATTTTACATCCCTTTTTTTTTTCCTCCCAGGCTTTGATAGAATATGCAACCTGATATCAGATGATGGTGGGGACTGGGAAAATAAGACAGCTCTAAAATCAATGTGTGAAGTTTCTAGGCCTACTTTGAATGAAGCAGATGGAGCTGCCTGTCCTGATGGTAAATAGGAACTGCCTGGAACCAGGCAAGTACAACAGATCCTGCATATCTCTAATTTCCAAGATTTGTGGGACTACACAATTTACAACCTGTGAAACATGAAATGGAACCGTGAGATTTTTAATATCCTTGAGAAGTCAAAGTTAGTTCACTTGTAGGTTGTTTTCCCCCTAGACGTTATCTTCGCTCTTTTTCTTCTCTTTTTCACTTCTCCTTCAGTGGAGCAAACTGTAACCTTCTGAAAGCAGATAGCCCCTGTGCCCCTTTTACCTTTTAAATAGAAGTGATATAACCTGCATCCCACACACTTCCAAGATAAGGTTAGCAAGGTAAGACTTAAAAGCACTGCTATATTTTTAGCTTACATCTGCTTTGATATGAATATTTTGGTGCTGCTGTGGAGTAATAAAAAAGAAACCACAATAAAACCCCAGTGCATGGCGTGGTTCCCAAGTCCATTTGTATTATGAGTGGACCTAGAAGCAGAGATCAAACCAACACACACATGTTTTTCTATCAGTGCATAAATCTAGGCAGCTAAAAGTATATATAAGCATCTTTTGTATATGTCTCGGCCAATATGTTATGCTTATTTGTTTTTGAACAGCTCCACAGTAAATCCCTTTCCAGTTCAATAGAAGTAACTTTTATCCAAGAAAAAAAAAAAAAAAAAAAAAAAAAAAAGCCAGTCTACCTAGGCTGACTGAAACTCTAACACTGAGAAATCAAGAACCAATGACTTGGTAGGGTCAATGCTGCCCTCTGCTTATGGGTGAAGGGTGAAATACTGTCTCTTTTGAAAGCCTCATCCAGCACCAGTTATTCACACTTGTCTTTGCAGAGTGTTTTCTCGAACAGAGAATAGAAGGATGGAAACACAGAATGAAGGATGAATAATTTAAAAATGAGGCCATTCCCTCTTTGGAGTAAAGTAATTTTAAGGAGACTTTTGCCAGAATATTATGTTAAATTTTGTTATATAATATTGTATTACCTTGGGCAGTTTTTCACAGTCTGTGGAGTTCTTATTTACCTATGGTTTAAATCTATGAAGCCCTGCAAATTTCATTGGCATTGTTTTACACTGTGTAAATTAAGTTAGCATCCAACATTTGCTTTCTCTGACCTGCTCAGTTATCATATTTCCTCTTTTATGAATCTCTGACTAATGTATTTACAGCAACAATACTCACAACACCACATGCCTGGCGGCACAGTCTGGTATTGGGTTAATCTGAGGGAGAGGGGGAGTTGACAGCACTGCAAAGTGCAGGAGCAAAAGAGGCTTATTAAAAAAAAAAAAAAGCTTATAACTTTTGGGGAATGCTTCAAGATAACGGGGCAAACGCATTTACATGGAAAATGCAATTGTAAGGAAAGAAACTGAAAAACAGAAAGCTCAGAGTTCCTCATGTATCTCCACTGCCTGACTCTATACCAGGTCTACCAATTGCAAGATGATCTTCCTGACAGACAGACCTGCTTATAAGGTCAGCTGGAAACAGGAAATTCAAACTGTCTTAATGAGAATCATTAAGAAATGCTGAAGCTGAAATTTCTCCTTTTCCAGTGGAACATGACAGTTTGTCACAATTAAAATGTTTCTCAGGAACAACATGGTTTTAAGCAATTTTCCAAGCAGATTTCTTGTTTGTCTTGAAAGTAATTTCCATTGACCAGAAACTCTGTCTCAAGCCCTCTGCTGCAGGATTCCCAGTTTCCCAAGGGCTCCCCATAGCCATCCTGGGGAGAACAGGTGGGATAGGCTGTCTGTGCATCCAAGTTATTTACTTATTTATAGCTAGCCAAGTGAGCAGACAGATTTTGGTGCTAGTTGGGGAGCCATGTTAGACTGCTGAAAAAACTGACGCGAAATGCCAGTGTTTGGACCTTTGGCTGAACTCTAGAGAAATGCAAACAACAAATTAAAAAAAAAAATTAAATAAACATGATTTGTTAAATTATTATAATTCTATAAATTTTCTTGGCAAATTTTCACCTTCTGTTTCATTTACTCTGAGACTTAATTAGTACTGACTAATAGGCAACCGGAGTTTAACAAGCAAGGTGGCAATTCATGTGAAAGTTTATAATTCCTTAGAGTTCTCCTCCTTCTCCCCAAATTTTTATCATTGTGCTTGATGCTTCAATATTTTCCAGTTAGTCCTGATGAAGCAGCTGTGGATGCAGACTGCTATTTGGATCCCTGCTACGTTAACAGTGTTTCCAGCAATGTTGGGGTTTTTTTTTAGCAATTGGTTCTGTTTTGAAGATACCATCACCTGTCTTTGAGTGATTTAATCCTCAGCTAAATCCTGGTGATCCACCACTTGTTTTGCAAGCAACTGAGGTACCCTTTTCTCCTTCCCTGTTTTTGTCACTCGAAAATAGTGTCACAGGTGCCATACTCCAAAGTGAAAGAATCTTCTGATACAATTTTGACTACAGGAGGCTTCTTTGACTACTTGCATATTTTTGCGAGCTTTGTAATAGGAAGGTTTTAGCTTGGAAACACCCTAGAGATAGAGTACTTTTCTGGATTAATAGATTTATGCAAACTTCTAGAGACGTAATTCTATTATGCTGTACCTCATTGGTGAAGAAAGTTACATTTTTCATAGGTGTGATCTTGGTGCTTCTCTTCTGACATCCTATCTGCCTGAGCACAAGTGCTTTTATTCCTGGACTCAGCTTCCTACAGTCCCCAGCATGTGCCCACATTAGCAATTTTATGAACACTTTTGCCATATTACACTTGATGAGATAAAGGATAAATCCTTCCAAACAGGAAAATTCCTTATTTTCCTCATTTACTTTTTGCTAAGTAAAAGTTTACTGAAATTGATTTTATTCAAACGAAGTCACAATAAAAAAAAAAATAATAAGAGCAAAATACATTGATGTTTCACATAATTGACTAGTATTTTTCAATGTCAGAGGCAAACCTTCAGTTTGGGATCAATGTATTTATCTATATCTATTGGCGATCTGGCCTGGAAAAAAATAACATGTAAATATGCCTGTCAAGAAGTGGTGATCTTGTAAGAAAACATTCTCTGCTGTTTATCAAGGCTGTAACTGTAGTAGATTCTTAATGTTGCACTTAGGAACCTTGTATTTAACATTTACTTTAATACTTAGGCGCCTTCTCTGCAATAAACCAGCTTGACAGGGGGAAAAAAAGATCTGTTTAACATATTGGTGCTATAATCCTTGTAAAGCTAACTTCTGTTAAGCAGAGGCTGTGAAGCACACAATGGGCAAGAAAGGAGGTAAAGAGAAAAGTTGGAAAATGTTTCCAAAATGACAGTAAATGTTAATGATCTGATCACAAAAATTGTCCTTCAAACTGGAGTGTGTAGTAAATAGTAATGAATAAATGTACTCGTCAGGAAGATTTGATTTGTCTAGCAAATCCTTACTGACATATACACTCATTTACTAGTATATAGCCTTTTGAAAATGCCATTCCAGCAGAGTATAAAAAAGGTTATTTAGATTAAGTATAGTAACAAGATGAGCAGCATACTGAGTTCATTGGACTGCAGGCACACTGATTTAATACCCAGTGCTCCATTACTCTGAATGAAACCATCCCTGAAAAAAAAAAAAAAAATAGGAAAGAAACAGCATATAAAAACAAGCATAATGGTGTAAAAAGAAAAATATGAGCTTCGGTGTAATGTTGTATACCATCAATATTTACATTCAGTCTCTGAATGATAGTGCTGGAAGTGGCATAAAGATATTAGATGGTGCAGAAACCAGCACGGGCACCCCCACCCGCCTTACTTCCTGACAGCAAAAATGTGAAAGCTAATAATTTGCCTTCATGAGGAACATTTGAAGTCAGAAATTCACATTAAAAGGACAAAAAAGTCAAAGCCAACTTTAGATGGCATTCTTACGTCTACCTTCCTCATTCAGAGGAATTACATGAGAGGGTCACATTCTGCACTCAGCTGCGTCCTAAGCTAGTAAAAAAGCAGTCTCACTTTTGGGTTCATTAAAGCAATGCTAATATCTCATGACACTTTGGATTTAATGCTTACATACCAGCTTGTGGGTTTTTTTCCACGCCTTCTCTTAATTTTATTGCCATCTCGAGCTATCTTAGGTCTTTCTATATACAATTTTTGGTGTTATATGTTAACATTCTCTTCCTTCAGCCCAGCCCTTTGTCAGGAGCAGTTCAAGCATGACTGACAGGTCAGTCATTATTATGATTGCTTCCTTGCACACGGACAGCGCAGGTCTGACACAGGAAGAAACGAGGAACATCAAACTAAATCCAAATACAGAGCCGGAGGAATACCCACGCACATAGACACCTGCATGCGCACACACTCACACGTGCACGCACACACCCACACACACATAGCTATGATAATAAAGTATCAGCCGTTTCACATTTGTGAGCAGTACGATTGTACATTGTGGTAAAAAAATACATGCAGAATTCTCAGATGGCAGCATAGAGATAATATATGGCTATGCCAGGGGTTTTCACTATTATTCTTTATAGCAAGGAGCAGTATGCAGTTTAAGTATGCTTTATGGTGTTCCTTTCCTAGGAGTGTGTATTACAGTCTTCATTTCTCAGAATGTGTAGAACAGAGAGGAAGCAAAAAGGGTACAGTGTTAGCTCATAAGTAATATACGACCATGTTACTCAGGCCCCTGGGTCAGATGCCATAACAAAATCTCTTCTCCCATCCACAAGGCTGAGGAAAATAATGTTTGAAGCTGCTTAGCTTGTGTGGTCCTTAATATGTTTTCTGCTCCACTCTGCCCAGCAGAATTCAGAGGCGCTTACTGAGGGCCAGCCTTTTTGCCTAGGCAAACTAAGCATCAGTTTATGCTCAAAGACTTCCCAGAAGACCTAGGTAATTGCAGCTGCATATTCTGCTCATGTTTAGGGAAAAGTGTAATTTTTTGAGAAGAGTATGTTGTCCAACCGGCTCATCACTAGTTCTTGTCTGCATAGTGAAAAACAGAGAACAATTGTCTACTTCCATCTTCACAAAAGGCAATTACTGGAATTATTTCAGGGGATTAAGAAAGATTCCCTAGAAGTTTGTGCAGGCTCATTAGCCCCACTCTCCTTTTTCTTCTTTCTCTTTCCCCTGAGGTTTTTCTTTTTTTTTTTTTTTTTTTTAATCCAGGCCCATCTTTTCCTCTTTTCTGTAGAAGAAACAGCACTGGCATGCTTGTGGCAGAGCAGAATAATCAGGTCAGTTGAAAAGACAGGAGATGTAGAGGGGAAAGGAGGAACAGAGGGACGTGCTCTTTCTTCCTCCAGCTTCCTTTCCTCAGCTTGTGCTCTGCTGTCACTCCAAGAATGAGGACCAAATAAATTGGCTGATGCTCTTATGAAGCCTTCAATTGGTACTGTGCTGTGGCAGCAGGATGACATGCACATAATCTTCAACCTATTTTAAAGAGTTTAGTGTGTCTGTAGTTTACCTGCTCACCTATTTCCTGTACAATTTATTGAGAAAATTGAGATTGGTTTTCCGTAGGACTACATTTTTTTTTTTAACTCACTATGAGATCAGTTATTTTTAAAAAGTTGAAATGGAATAGAATTATGAAACCCAATATCTGTTAATTGTTGGGTTTTTTTGGAGGAGCTAGCAAAAACTATTCATTGAAACATTCTTTTTATTCAAAATCTCATTTCTATGAAAAAGGGAAAAAAAGTTTTAAAAAAAAAAGTATTTTGACTACTTACAATCCTAAACAAAGACTCACAGAAAGCTCTTTTATCTTGTGCATCTTTAAAAGCTAGTCTAGGTAGGCTCAGATAAAGCCTCTCCTGGGTACCTGGGTATGTCTGCAGGGGCTGATCCATGTCTCCTTGCATTCTAAATGATCCACAGCAGTGCCTCTGCCTCTGTCTGTGCCTTTTTCCTTTTTTTTCTCTCCCTCTCTGTTCATAGCAGTATGTTTTTCTTGGGTGCTTCACTGTAAAGCTGAATTATATGCTTATGCGCAGCAAAGTGTTCAGAGTTCCCAATCTGAGCTTAATTGAAGGAATGGAGGTTGGCTGAGCACTCCTAGTATGAAACTTCCTGAAGGTCCAAATAAAATTTATTTTGGACTAACAAGGTTACTCGGGATTCTCCCTTTCCAGTGACAAAAACATCAGATGACACCTTTATCATATTGCCACTTATAGCCTGAGCAAGAGAGGTACAGTTAAAAGGCGGATCCAAAGCCCGCTGAGATAAATAAGAGCTTTTGCACTATTCAGAGACAGTGGGATTGGGCCAATAACCGAAGGGCTGCCTTTGGGCTCCTTCCTTATCACCTTTATGCAGGACTATGAATTACCATTTCAGAGCCTTCTCCTCTTCAAACCAAAATAGTTGCTATTGGAAAACTGCATACAGCAATAAAGAATCCTGTCCTCGTATGTCCCAAATCAATAGATCACTCACTTCTAACTGAAATTATAGAAGACATTTTGCACTTCAACTGCCCATTGTAAGAATACAAAACACAAAATCTTATTAAATTATTAAGCAGAAACAGATCCTTTTAAATTCCCTGTTTAGTACTCACGGTATGATGCAAAAGCCTTATTTCCCTTTAATTGGCTTATCTATAAAAATTATAATTTTCAGACAGTTGGTAGTAAAATCCCTCAGGACTTCAGGAAGCATAATTCCCTTTTTAAAATTCTCTACATTTATTAATGAACTTGAAAAATAACACTTAAAATTGCTCAGTAGGTTTTCCCTCCTGTGCATTGTACTCTCTACAGAGTTTCATAGTGAACTTCAGGCAGTTCTTCCTAATTTTTACCTTCAGGCTATGTTTCCCAAGTGCTAACCTGGATAATCACTGTTAAATCCTGTCCATTAATTGTTTGTAAGAAAATGGAAGGTTGCAGATCACTTCTAGTTCACCAAGGCCAATACATGTGAGGGGAGTAGTATGCTGAGGGGAAAAAGACATGCTCACCCTCTCTTTCATCACCGTGCTTTTCAAGTCTACACTTTCTTTTTTTCATACTAAAAGAGAACAACTGTAATAGTTTCAATCTTGCCAACCTAGTTTACATTAAGGGAAATGGGAAGGTGCAAAAGCAGATTCTCAGTCAACTCTTATCTACTAGGTCCATCTTTTTTTATTCTGTCAGCTCTACAGGATTCTGCGAAGTAGGGTCTAGACCTATCATTGGACTCTTCAGTGTTAGCGCAATGCAAATAAAATATGTTAATAGCAACCTGGAAGGCACAAGCTGGTCATGTATTCTATAAATAATGTAATATTCTGATGAAAGCCAGCAGCAACTGGCTGTTTTTCTTAGCAAGCTGACAGATCATTGAATCTTTTTCTGATATAAGAAAGAAGAAAATATTTTTTTTGCACACATAGACTCAGCTTAAAACCAGTCAAATATAGATTCATGTCTCCTCAATAGAGAGTATAGTTCAGAAACCATTTAATACTTTGGCTATAGAACAGAACACAGGGCATTACAGGACTCAGCTGTCTGATAACACAAACTTCTCACACAGAAAATGCAGTTTTTTTCTGTTATCTTATGTAGAATTTCCTTAAGTTTTACTCCCACAGGAAGTAATCCAAAAGGTTTAGAATAGACAGCAGTCTACCATTTCAATCTTTGCTTTCTCACTGAAGAGTGTAACAGGGACATCAACTCAACTGAGATACTTATGCTTTGAAAAGTTATCTAACACTTCATGTAGAAGTAACCTGAAGTAAAGGTATAGTTTATTTGTCCTCTGCCTACTTAGGTCATTTTTTATTTGGTAATCTTGAAATAAAAGCTGCCATGTGACTATTAATAGTTTCTTATTAAACCTTGTCAGACAATGAGTGTATGGTGACTTGGAGGGCAGACACCCTCAGTCCTGAGCAAATGAGATCAGAAAATGTTGCTGAAGTATTATCACAGAAATTCTTTTCTTCGCAAACATCCTTTTCTTACTTTTCAGGAGAAGAAGGCAGAACACTAAATGTGTATGTTCTTCACAGGAAACCTTCCATTAGTGTAAACTGGGATTTGTAACATTGACTGGGATGAACGGCATCCAGGGAGGATTTGACTGCTGGTCAGGGGAGAGACTTGGACTCATGACAATTGCAGTGAAGATTTGGAAATGCTGGCAGATGACAAGGGGGTGTGGTAGGCTTGGGCAGGAGCACATCAGCATGAAGGGAAGAGTGTTTGTGGAAATTTTGCAGTTAGGTTGTGGTTTTTTGGAACATAGTATTGCAAAGGTGGTTTTAAGGGATGCAGTAGTACTAGTTATGGATCATTCCAATGTGCTATGTTGAGATGAAGTGGTGTTTACAGTTTTTAGCCTTGGTGAGAGTCCTCCTGCCCTATCAGGTCTTGTGAAAAGAAACCCTGTCCCAGGTTGCAGGTAAAGGAGACAGAAGGAGGAGGAAGGAAACTGCAAAATGCTCATGCAACGACCAGAATGGGAGCACTTAATCTCAGCCAGGTAAGGTTTTTGACACTAGTTTTACAGATCTGCTCTTACTTTTCTTGGAATACACATTCACTTTGCCATGTGACGTGCTGAGTTTCTTTTCTAATTGAATTGAGATCACTTGGTAAAAGCCAAGCCCAGTCACATCTGTGTTTGAGAGAGAGGTGAAATATGACAGAGGCGTAATTTGGTATAACCGGCTTAGCTAACCAATTCTTTGAAAAACGGAGGAAAAAGTAAAGGGAAAAAATAAAAATACTTTTTACTTGCAATTAACTTCTGCCAAGATAAATCAAAAGAGCAACATCACTGCAGCAAATGGAATTATACTGATGTAAAAGTAGGAAAACCAAAGGGAGAATATCTCTCAAGTTGAATAACCTGGATTTGAGGTTCATGGCTGTAGAAAGAATGCAAATTTGTGATTTTTTCTGCTTTTTCTCTAATGGAGCAAAAAATGGATACTTATAAATATATCAGGAATTTAAAATGGAACAAGATTTTATTTTATTTTATTTATTACTATCCTAGAAAATTAGAATGCAAAATTAATACCTTTTGACATAATATTTTTCCTGATTGCCTTAATTGTTAAGGGGTTTTTTTTGTTGTTTTTTAAAAATATAATTTCCTTTGTAGTCTTCATGTCATATAATCCTCAGACATCTTATGAAACAGTGATGTCGACCTGACCAAGTAGGTGGAAACTGCAGAAGGCTGTAATCTGGAATCAAAACATTATCTTCTTTTGTGTATAGGCAGATATTTCTATATTACTAAGAGCTTTATTGCAAAACAGGAAATGTGCTCTTTTTTTTTTAGATGGGGAAATTGAAGCAAGATACAAAACAGTGTATTTCAGTAATCAAAGTATCTCGTTTTTTAAGTTCATACTTATGAATAAATAAGGACTGATTATCATCTTCGTATTACCACTGTTTTCTGATCATCTGTTTTGTGAATTCTATTAAGCAACATTTAACATTGACCAAAAGCAAAATTCCTCATGTTTGTCTTTAGCAAGAACTCAGCATAGAATTTGAACTCTTACCAGTGGCACTGTTGGCAAACCATCTATGGCAATGGATCTAGGCAGTTAGGTTTATCATGACATTTTTTTCTGTTTCCTCACTCAATGAATGATCATATTAGTACTGCAAGCACAAATACTGTCATTTGCCTTTGCCAATATACTGTCAATGCTCATCAAGCTTGAATATAAAATAAGGTACAAACAAAGCAGAACTGGTTTTATTTAAAATATGGGAAAACATTTGCAGAAACTATTTTGCATTATTTTTCTCCTTTATTCAGCATTCTTAGTTCCCAGTGGTATGATGAGAGTTTGAAACATGGAATGTCTCCCAGAGGTGCTCAGCAATTTGCAAGAACAGCCCCATAGCTCATATGTCTTTGGTTCAACGGCTTCAAAATAAATTAAAATATTTCTGTTTTCTGCTGGCACTGATAGAGATTGAATAGGCAGCACTATCTGAGCAACTAATTAGGAGGGCCCATTTATTCAGCTTTGTTCCTTTCAGGTGGACAATTGAATCAATGCATTATTTTAATGGTTGGTATAACTGGCTATCAATGGGAATTTTTTTTTTTTTTAACAAACACCTAAGAAACAAACAAACAAAAGGACACTTTAAATAATCTCTTTGTAACCTAATTAACTGCAAATTTTTTCTTATAAACTGTGACTAGACTATCCTTAGTATACAGACCACCAGCTTTGTGCAGTGAAGAACACTTTTGTTGCAAAAAATGATGTATGTTCCAAGGTACTGGCAACTACTGGTTATGCTGGTGGACTAAATATCTAATCCAATATATTAAAGGCAATGCCCATGATTCAGTTGTAAATAAAACTTTATTTTATCAATTGTTTCAGAAAAGTCATAGGGAGAAGACTGGGTAGTTAAATGGAGACATATTAGCATGATTTCTGACACATAATGTGCAAAGGATTACAGGCTGTGATTATAAAGTATTAGAGGATGTTCTACAAAGGAATCCCTGCCCTATGACTCATAGCTATCAGAATGAAAGCATCAAGGTGATGCACAAGGTACTCTAACACTGAGGAAACAAACTACATACACATGCAAGAGAAAAAATTTCAAGTGTGTCATAGCAGTGTGATTACTCTACTGCTTTAAATAAAAATCAATACCAAATCTTTTCATTTTCCAGAGCTTTGTGCATCTGATACAGTCCTTTTCCATTTTCATTTCATGTCAAACCTGTAGAGATAAGATAACAGAGGTCACAATTTTGGAGTTTTCTTTAGAAAAAAAGTTAATTTCTGCAAGAAATCAAATCTCAGTGTAATGTTTCTCTAAACAAGCTAAAGTAAAATGTACTGTGAATAGAATGGGGTAAATACTTTTAGCCAAGAAATCTATCTGCTGGTATTGTTTACTGCATGCCTGTGGCAACTTAAAGTGTCCTTGTGTTTGTTATTAGAATTTGCCCAACATATTTTTTCCTGGTTTTGTTTATTTATCTCCATTGGTTTTGTGGTGAAAAGATTGATGGTGATATTCAGTCTGCATTATTCAACATTTAGGTGTTGGTTAGTTATGATTGATGAGATAAATTACATGTTTTTCAGTTTATCTGGTGTGATGAGTCACTTTGTAGAAGTACTAACAACAAAATTTATTAGTATTTATACAACTAACTAATTGACAAATAAATTCTAAGTATGAGCTTATGAAATTTCTTACTTTTTGATGATGAACTCTAGCTCTCTAATTTCAGGCCCACAAGTACTGAAAGCACTGTATTCCCATTGCAGAACAAGACTCTCTGTCTTATTGGTGCTTTTACCTTTAGTGTAAATTCTCAAGTCCAGGTGTAGAGGCCTGAAGTATCATAACAATATTTTTATTCACAACCCTTGCAATAAGATCTTCAAAACATCTTCTCCAAAGCTTATTAACAGAAGCCCTAATTTTGACCTACTCAAGAATTAATCCAGCTATTAAAATTACTAAAATGTTTGCCTGTTTAATAAAGCACTCTTGAGGTTAATAACCTGCAAATCTGACCTACTCATCATTACTATGACTGCTATTTTTTAAATAACTTTGTGGAATCTATTTTTTTTCTTCCAGAGGAAGAATTTGTTGATATTTTGTTTATAATACAGGTGCTTAAATTAACTTCTCTACAGAAATGCATTGTGGGTCTATTTAAGGATAATGTTCCAAGTATTGTGATACATGTAGACTTTGCTAGAATATCATATGAGGTATAAAAAGCAGATTATCTGCAGAAAAATGGCTCTCAGAGGGAAGTAGAAATAGCACAGCTTGAAATGCCTTGTGCTTTGTAATGTCCTTAGCCACCAGCAAGGCAAGTGTCCTGTGGAAAAGACAAATGCTTGACTTCACAGTATATACAAGGATGTAGTGCAGGAGGGTTTGCTGGGTGAATATAAAAACACAAGTGGGAATAGGTTCTTCTTTCACAGCACTCCTATTGGCATATTACTTCAGGGGAGTAATCCTGACTGGGATCTGGGTAAATAAAAGCAATGATTTATGTTTTTCCTTAAACTCGTAACTTGAAGGTAGAAGGGCAGAGGGAAAGAAAGAACACACTTTACTCCAGAAGCAATCGGTACAAATTTTGCCTACAAATTTGTGAAACCAGGATTTCACTCTCTAGTTTCTATAACAGGATAATAGGGAACTCTACCAGAGGCATTATACAGGTTCCCCTGAGGGCTGACCCCTTAAAATTTCAGCTTTTTTTCCCTCCTTTTCTCTCTCTTCAATTTTTTTTCTGGTAGGATCAACCATAAGCGGTAAAACTAGCTAGCTTCTCATGTATACTGAAGGACATGAAAAAAAAATCCAGTTATTACTGATATTTGTTGACCCAAGTTTAGTAAATGACTTGCCAGGAAAGCTTTAACTTGACCCACTTAGAAGCTACAGACTGTCTACATGAGCCAAGTTAGATGTGCACTAACTTAACCTTAAACCTCTGTCTGCTACATCAGTGAAAACTAGCAACTTCAGAAAAGCAACATGCTTTGCACAGATGTGAAGGAGATAAAAAACACAAATTCCAACTACTATTACATAAAAGCAGAAGAAAAACTATTGTTAACAAAATACAAACAAACAAACCCAATCATATATTTTATAGTTGAAGCAAAAATAAAGCTTTAGCAATTTCTTCCTGGGAAACTGAAATACATGTGACCCAATAAAAAGCTGATTAAATTGTAATACAGCAACAGTAGATTCTCTGTAATGACTCTGCGCCAACCTCCTAAGCAGGATCTCCACCTTCACCAGTTTCAAGTCTAAATGTCTCCAGTAACTACACAAAATTAGGGTCAATGTAATAATGTTAATGGTCAAATGATATATTACTAGTAGGCCGAGCAAGAAAGAACACAACAAGCTGTTTGTTTGCATTGTTTCAGCATTTTGTAGAGCAATTCTAACTGTGTGTATGGAAAGATTTCAACATAAAAAAAAAAAAATATCACTGCATGTTATATGGCTGTTACAACTTGGGTAAGATGAAGAAACCTAATAGGAGCAAATCCTCGTGATGTGGCTAAATAAAGTTGCAAAACATTTCAGTCTCTACATAGATGGAGTAAATCTCTGGTTTCTCATGAAGGAAGATGACATTAGTCCTGACAGTTCCTGCTTGGTTCAATAATAAGAGGGAGGGACATACAAACTGACATTTGGATTTCATTTCATAAGTTTACCTTTGCAGCTTTTAATTGAAATGTATAACATTATGTTACTAGGACACTTGGGGGTATAAAGAACATATCTGTGACATGCAGCAATATAAACTTTTTCTATTGCATTATGAGTATAGAATGAAGAAAATAATTTGTCAATAGGAAGTTTATTTAACCTGTCTGTGCTCTGTGACATTTGAAATAATTAGATTTTAGCTTATTCTCCTTTAAAGGCAACATTGCCAGTTTAGGTAATGTTCAATGGGTTTGTATAAAGAAAAGTAGAGATTTAGATGTCTCAAAGTCAAAAGTTCGCAGAGATAAAAGTAGAAAGAAAAAAAAGAAAACATAGATAAACATAGAGCAGACAAAAAAACCATAAAAAATTGAAGGGTGACTGGATAGAAGAGAGAAGGCTGACGAAAAAGCTAATTTTGGAAAAGAAAAGGCTTTGTTTAAGCTTAGTGTAAATCTGTGTCCAGCTGAATAATGTCACAGATATTAAGTATGCAAAGGAACTGTTGTAGATATAAAGTTCATTCACAGTGCAAACTTTGAGTAGTGTTTCGCTTTGTTAATGTAATGGGTGAATGGAGAAGACATCTACTGTTCTCTGAGTTTTATTTTTCTCCAGTTTGTGCTGAACTTCATCTGTACAGGTTACAAAAGTCTAGATCAGGGCAGTTTGCACTGATGGCTTTGGGTAGACCTGGAACAATGAAAATGAATAGTTATTTAATTTCTCATCTAGGTTATAGGGGGTCAGTTTTTGTCTAAAATTTAAATTAAATAATTGGGAACTAGGTAATTTCAGATCTATTTTATTTCAATTCTATTTAAGCTGTGTTCAAATCTTGAGAAAATTAGTTGTCCTGTGGAGGACCAAGTATTTTTCACTGTGCTCAGGAGCGGACGAGGATTATAATGGAAGTTATCACATTATTGGCAGTTGTCCCTATTATTATTTTTATAATCAGTATGAATATTTTAAAATTCCAGTTTTAGGCTTGAACTCTCTTATATATCAAAATTTAATGGTGCACTTAATTTTTTTCATATTCATTTTTTTTACTTTATGTTATTTCTCTAAGCTCTCTAGGGAAATTTGGAATAGAAATCAGTAAAGAATAAAAAGAGTCCATACTTACACTTATTGAAAACAAATCTGTATTAAAAATTAAGAGTGAGAATTTTCAGAAGTCCTTACAGGCTTTAGTTATCTATTATAAATTTAAAAGGAGATCAGTGCCAAAGACTCTCAGACTCCCTCAAAGAACTCATCTTTTAAAATCCTCTTGAAAGCAAGAAATGTTACAGAAAATGTGCAACTCCTTTGCCACAGATCTAATCAGATCTGATCATTAACTTTATGTCCGTCAGAGAAAATACTTTTCACTGCTTTATGCAAGAAACACTGGAGAAAAAGAAAGATGATGTAGGGCTTTTTGGAGAAAACTTCTCCAAAAAAAAGATGTAAATTGGAAACTGTTTATTTATGTGTATGTATAGGTTGTTTTAAATATTTTGTAAAGTGTGATAAAACGTTTCCTAAGTTTTCACAATAGTTAGGAATATATCTGACCTTCTAGGATTTTGGCAACTTGAGAAAAGACCTATCTTCTTCTGAGTTCCAGTATTATAACTGCCCTAACATTTGTTCTCCTCCATTGCCTTTCAGAACATCTTTTACCTTCCTTGAATGATGCAATCAACACTCTAACTACCATGAAAGGATTAATGTTCAGATTTGGACTGTTCCCCATTCCATAATTAAAAGTTAAAAAATATCAAAAATGTCATAGAGAACATTTAGCAGAGGGAGGGACTTAGCATGGTCTGGAGTGTCAGGAAAAAAGACCACATTATCTTCTGAATCTGAGTCAGATTTGGCAGGTCTACTGATGTCAGTGGAAGGCTGAACCATTTTGTGATTGTGCTTAATTATGAATGAAGCCCTCAAACAGAAGGAATATATCCCCTTTGTTCCTTCCAGTACCAAACCATTTCCAGTCTACCAACCATTACATATTTTAATGGCTTCAGTTCACATCTCCTTGCATGGTGGAGAAAGGATCAGTACTCAAGACTTGATTCTAGTAGTAGTACAAGGATACAGGCAGAAAAAATGCAGGCTACAATAACAGAAGAATTTGCCTGTCCTACTTCTCTTTCAGATGGACTGGAGCAAGACAAGAAATCACATTGCCTAGAAAATCCTCTAATTATGATTTTAATGCATTGGCAATCAACAGAAAGGGAAAAAAAGGCACTTCTTAGTGATCACAGTGATTGCAATTTATAATGGCACTAAGATGGGGAGCAGGAAATGGAATGAGCAGAAGTATCTGTTTGGTGGGGCAGACCGTGAAATATTTCCATGTGTTTCCACCTTCTTCTGTCCAGTGTATATTATTTCCAGGATTACGTACTTGTCTGGACTGTATAGCTAAACAGTTTTTACTCTATGCAGAACTCACAACCCCAATACATTGACGGACTCATTTTGCAGAAATGTCTTGCAATTTTTTTACCAAAAAATTGCATTGGCAATTTACTTGAATACATACGATCCTTATTTTCAAAAGTTTTTTTTCAAAGTCTTTAAAGAATGTCCCAAATCCTTCCTTAATCCATGGGAGTCTTTTATTTTACTTCAATAGACTTTAGATCAACATCTCACATTTTTGGAAGAGGGGAAAAAAAAAAAGGAAGGAAAGGGGGGAAAGCAGAGTTTCTTCCCCTTAAGCCCCAAAGGTCAGTTGTATTAAAAATGAGATTAAGTCAGCTTCCTTAAGTTTAGGAACATACTTGTGTGTTTTCCATTCCATCACGCACTTCAAGGTTACCATGACACTTGTTAGAGTGTACAAATATACAAAATACCCACTGTTTGTGGCAGAAGAAAGTGTATTGTGATTTTTTTTTTTTTGCATTGTTTTATGGATACAGGTGAAAACTGGGCACATAGGCACAGATTTACCATCAAATGAGCTTCCCAAAATACATATTAATTGAAAGCACAAATTCAAGCGAGTGACATAAAATATATGCTGTGAGCGAAACTTAAATTCATAATAGGAACTATTTTCACTGAAGAAAATGGAATCTAAGAGTGAAGCCAATTCTGATGCAGAATTTAAATTTATTTTGTAACTTACATTTATCAAGTTCTCAGTTCATGTAAAACATTGCAATTTCATAGATTTTAGTGGAGCTCTGCAGCTTACGCTACCCAAAGATCTCACTTAGAAGTGTAGCCAGTAAAAAAAGCTCAAATGTCAAGTACTAAGTACTCTGATAAATAACCCCAAGAAAGATTTTAGTAATTCATTCAGAATACTGACTGCACCTGAACACCATATTTTCCTAGAAAATTTTCCTTTTGTCTATTTCCTGTATTTATATGGACATGGTCTTGTTTTGATTACTTTCTGAAGGTGGTTCAACCCGTGTCTTAGAGATGTATCTTAGATGATCTGCTGTCAGGATTATGCTTGTATCCCTTCAAAGGAGATGATGTTCTGTAAATATTATGTGGTAGCCATTGTTGTTGTTGCCGTTGTCAGGAGAGCTAATAAAACTGGCAAGGAGGCAGAGCTCAGTCTCTTTGAGCTATTGCCTGTTGAACATTCACAGCATTTTTTTCTTGTCTTGTCTTGGACAGGCCTTGACAACTTACTTGAAGAGAAAATTATTTCAATTTTTATTCTGGTCTTACCTTAGTCTAAGGAGCAGTGCTTGTGGTGGTGGACTTGTTTTTGAAGGCAGCTATTTTTGTTCCACTAAAGAAGCCCACAGCCCCTCAGATTGCATATTTGTCTTTGCAGTATGTGTTTCACTGCCATGGTCTGCCAGATCACATGGTGACAGATAGAGGGACCTAGTACACTGCCTGATTCTCGAAGGGGTTGATGGGCCTGCTAGGGGTGCAACTCTGTCTTCCTACCCCATATCACCTGCAGTTGAATGGTCAGATGCAATGGGTGAATCAGATCCTATAGCAGTTTCTCCTGTTTTACTTGCCATCAGGATAACTGAATGTCTCTGTTATCGTTGGCAGAATTTGCCTATAACAGTCATGTCCACCCTTTCCCACAGCAGACTTCTTTTTACGTGCAGTATGGTTTTCAACACTGTGGCCACCCAGCTACTCTGTCAACTGTCCAGGGTTTTTCCACCAAGGATTCCTTTGAGTCATTGCAACATCTACATTTGATTCTTTAAGAGCACCTGGAAAAAGCAGGGACTGATTTCAAAGTCTATTCAGATATATGTCGGCAACCAACACAGGACTTCGTGGTTGAGGACTATGTTTGGTCGTCTGGTGAACATGTTCATTCAGTGCATCCTTCTAAATTGGACCATCATCTCCTGGACCCCTATATCTGGATATAGGTTCAACTGGATCCCTTCCAGCCGCAGCCTCCACCTCTGCCTCCAGTTATGGTCTAAGGCCAGAGGGAATACCATGTCTGGGCTGTTTTAGATTTTGAGATATCCCTGGATACCCTACAGTATTTGATTTGAGCTTGGAGACCATGCCTGTGTCAGAGGTGCATGCCCTGCCAAAGATTTGAGCTTTTCATGCTTGTTATCCTGCTAAGTCAGGTCCACTGGAGGGTGAAGGGGCACACCCTGGATGAGGGAGGTTCTGCTTGCATCTTTTCAAAGGAGGTGGTGTTCTATAAATATTATGTCTTCAGTAGCAATTGTCATTGTTGCTGTTGTCAGAAGAGCTAATAGATCTGACAAGTAGGCAGAGCTCAGCCTCTTCAAACTACGGACTGTTAGAGCCTTCTCATGCCATGTTCCTGCCCTTTGTATTGGGACTGCCCTGACTCCTGCCTACTAGGCATGACCGTCCCTTAGACTATATGATTAATCTGTACACAGCTGAGAAATACAATATCAGTTCTAGCCTTAGATATGGAAACAAACCAACCAACCAACCAACCAACCAACCAACCAAGCTTTTTTTTTTAGCATTCAGTAACATAACTTAGAACACAATGGGATCCCAATCTGGCCTTCAGCACTTGCATCTTGCTAGAAGACATGTAGAGAGGCAACAAAAACTAGGCCCTTTTCCCATTGAAATCTATATGTAATAGGTAAACCATTTGAATGGAAGATTAGGAAAATTGTCTGAATTCTTCCTTATTGGCCTGCTCATAAAAAAACAAGTGAGGCATGCTCAGTATAAGGCTCTGTAACTCTCATAATGCATTACTGAATGAGGCCCCATCTGGTTGTTCAAGTGAAGTGTTAGTTTTCATCCCAGACAGATTCGCCAGTGCGGCTGTACCACAAGCCATGCTGCTAAGAGAAGCAACAGCAACAGAGTGTGTATGATAATAATAATAATGTGAAGAAAATGTATCTCATTAGGGAATTGGCTCAATGTATAAGCAATGAGGACTCAGTAGACATCCACAGTGTACTGCAGCTTTGCTCTGTGAGGATTTTAGCCACACTTACACAGAGCCAGGGCTATGTTATTACTGCTACAAAGCAAGACTTCATAGTTTAAAACCAGTTTTTTATGCTTTATAATTTTAACTACAGTTTGCTTGGGGGCTGGCAAGAAAGGAGTAAGTTGTTTTGCTGTATTAAGGATCAATATTTGGATCAATCAAATCTTTTAAAAAACCTGTCACTTGCATTGTTCATCAGAAAAAAAATTATTGTTGACTCTCTTTGTTACCTCACCATGCTTACAGTCACCTGGAACTGAGAAATTAGTGGCTAGGATCTCTTGCTGTTTAGTGTCTTTTTAACTGACAGTGCAATGCTGCCCCATTCAGTTTTAAAAACACCTGTCACTTTTAAATATTTTTTTTTTCATTGCACCACATTGGTTTTGCAGTTAAATGATTTGACAAAAAGTCTGTACCACTGGAAGCTTTACTACTGACTTCAGTGGGAGCACAACTGGGATCCGTACAGATCTTTCTGTTGGCTTGAACAGACTTTAGATAATTGTCCCTGGATTCAAGTTATACTTAGCTGCCAGTCTTGAGTTAAAATGAAATAACATGACTCCCTCAGGTGAGAAAGAACAGAATCATGTTTTTGTTGCCTCTAAATACACCCATTGACAATGCCTAATTGATACATCTTTTTGTAAGTATTTCTTGTAAAAGAAAGTCATAGCTTTTCAAAGGCAGCCCTTCCACAACCTTGATCTTTGTGCATATCACTTACCCTGTATCAAAATTGTTGTATCTTAATTTATAAAAAGCTGTAGAACTTCACAGGAGTTGTGCCTTGCATGTCTTGGCAAAGTATAAAGAAAATCAGCCAAGTGCTTTCTTTGTAGAAGGTTCCGTAGTTGCACATCACTTCCCACTCAATAACTCTATTTCTCCTCTTCCTTGGACAGGAAGGGCATATTTTGCAATTATAACAAGGGCATGGTCTAATCTACCTGAGTGTTCTACTTCTTGAGATCAACAATAAACTTGAAGTATAACTCACATAAAGAATTTCATAACAAAATGTTTGTACAGTTCTGGTTGAAAAATTAAAGAAGCCTATGTCTTACATAGTCAACTCTTTTTTTTTTTTTTTTCCCTGTGGAAAGTAGATAATTTTCCTACATACATAGCATACATACATTAAAAAAAAGTCCAGACTTTCATGGAGAAACAGTTTTTACAAATGAGTTCAGATAAAAGTAATGAAGGTAACTTAACAGCGAACAGTTCTGAGATTAATTTTTAAAAGTTCAGGTAACTTCCTAAGAGCAGAGACATTATAGGTAGTCAACTCTTGAAGATTTTCTCTGTCCTTGTCTCAGGATAGAGCATATCTGAGTATAATCAACAGTGATAGCCAATCTGATTTTAATTCTCTAAAATACCAAAAGTGAGAAATAGCCAAACACAACTCTCTAGCATAGCATTACTTAGACAATTTAAGTCAATCTTTATGGTTCTTGACATGTGTACAATTTGTTTATTGGGCTTTCTTATTTTTATATTTCTAAAGAGATTATAGCTTCTTTCATTTGTAATTCACAACCTGAAAACCCAGGTTCATTTGATTTATCAACTGAATCATGTTTCAAGAGACTCTCAATAGTTTTGCCAAGCTGGAGCTTGATAAGAGTTAAAAACAAAATAACAAACTTGAAAAATCAGTTCTTGACTGTGACAATATAGTTCAATTTGCAACATCTCCAAAAAAAAAAAAAAATCAAAACCTTCCTGGGAAAAAATTAGCACAGCAATAATGAGTGTAAAAGTAAAGCATAATGCATAAAAAAAAGACGTTTTGGTCTTGTGTCATTGAGCATTATCTTAACTTCAAAGATAATATGTAAGTAACAGTATCTTTTTCTACATATTACTAACCTTTAAAAAGTGTGCATGCAACTTCAGATTTTCTCTGATCATCTGGCTACTGAAATCCCTAGTAATAGGAACAATGAAATCCAAGCCATGGCAAGTTTCCATCTAAAATCTAGGGGGACCAAAACTTAAAAGTTGCTTCATAAATGCTGCTGTTGTTCATATCTGCTTCATTCAATGACAGCACTGTAGGGATCAACATTAACCTCTCATTCTTTTTCCTTAGTATCCATCAGCTAAAGGACATTCTTCTTGGGTTATTGCTAATTTTGATGTATGAGCATCATTTTGAGGAAAGAAAACTTGGTTCAGGTTTTAAAAATACAGATAACTCCTTAAAGTGAACTTCAGAATCATATTATTTTTCTGTGCTGTGAATCGCTTCCTATTGTTATAGATAATTTGAACATCCAAATTCCTGTGTCATAAAGCTTCAAATCCATACCTTCTACCTCAGAACATTACAGCTAAAATTTAGTGTCAAAATCTGGCCTAATCCCTTTAAATTTGTTAGGATAATTAGGACAATCTGTTCAATCTCCAGATGTATCCTACAGGCAAAATTTCCAGGTGGATGTCAAAAATAAAGGCAAACTGAATTATGATCATCTCACAGCTGGAGAAACCAAAGTCTGAAGGTAAATGTCCTACTCAGTGCTACACTATAGCAGAGCTGCAGGCTTGGAAACAGTAATCAGAGCTGATCTTAAGTAATTTCTTGGGTCTGAAGTAGGAAACATCATGGCAAGTACTAAATGAAAAAAAAAAAGTTGTAAGATCTTTACATAACTTACCGGCATTCACTTAAATTATAAAGCAAGAGAGATAATTTCTAATGGTCTTATTTAGTCTATAGATTTTTGTAAAACAATTTTGAGTTACTATGGTCTCTCATCATAATTTCTTCATGCATTTTGTAGTCTACTGCAACTTGTTAGATTTGCTTCTGTTACACCCACTACAGAGTATCCAATGCAGGGACAAATTACAGCCTCATAAACCACTGCTTGGAAACTCTCCTCATGCCCTACTGTTTGATAGTCAGCACAATCCATTACTAAGAGGATGGACCTGTTAATCTACTGTGAAGCAAAATAGGAACCTCAATTTCTGGTACCAGAGAAACACAAGAAACTGAGGTGAACAGAAATAGCTTCCTCCAGCCAATAACAAGATTTAACTAGCAAAAATGAGGTCTGAGAAAAAGATTCAGGTCTATGACTTAATCATTGCTGTGTTTTTATGTTAGAGTAGATCAAACATCTACATGGTGTTATATGCTGCATTATCAGAAAAGATCAACAGCAACCTGTTTCAAATAGTGCTGACTGTAGAGAAGTAACCTTGGCTGTGGCAACAGATACACAGATCAAGTCAAACCACACAAGAGACTCTCCTGAGGATCCAAATCTTCCAGATTGTCTTCAGTTTATTTCACATTTCTTTGTAATATGACTCAATCTAAAAGTTATTTTAAAAAGGGTCAATAATTTTGGAATAATTTTGCTTCCAAGAGATCAGAATATTGTTTCATAAAAAGCTCTGTACACTTATATACATAAATATCCAAAAATCTATGTTGTTTTAGAAAAGCAGAAGGCTGGAAAGAGGTTTGCTATGATAGTAGCCCTGAATAGACTTCCAGAAATGTATTTGCTTTGATGGAGACTGTAGTCGTTCATCCATTGCACTTTCCATGTAAAGTGAACCCAGGGACTAAAAAGAAACATTACAATCCAGTAAAGAAACAATGACAAATGCTGAAGGTCTTACTGTGAGTTAATTTGCAGTCTGTGATGACAAATGAAATAGTTTTGACAGGAACCTGAATGAAAGAAACACTTCTAATTGGTAACTCCAACAGCAAAATTAAATAAGTTCCTGCACATGGAATGGTATGTCAGGTTAGGAATGACTGTATGTATCAGCATTTATTTTTTCGTGACAGATACTGTATTTAACACCTAGGTTCCCATCAGCTTACAGTAGCTCCGGATTGCTGGTCCACACAGGATGTTGCAGGATGAAGCTATGAATTTATTAAACAAAATGTATTTTATGACAAAGTAGATGATCCAATCATGGAAAAGAAACAGGTACTTGGCTTTAGGCAACTAAACGCTGATCCCCAAAGGAATACTTGCAAGCAGTCCGTTTGCAATAACACAGACTACAAGTTGCTTGTGCAGAATCATCAGCAAGCAGTTGGAAGGAACAAACAAATGGTAGAAATCATTGTCCGCTCATAGGTAATTACCATAAAAAGAAAAAGAGCTAAAGTAATTGAATAAAATGTACACACATTGTTTACTCAGCTCTATTAGCAGCAAGCAGCATGCTCTCATTAAAACTGAGACGAGAAATAAAACATTGCTTAGAGCTTCAGTGAAACAGTGATATTACTTTCCACAACATTACCTGGCATTTTAAAGAACACTAACAGAACACAAGAATTCAAAAGGACCCTATAAATAGATTTGCAAGTGAACCTATTCTGTATAGATTACGTACTATGAGTTGAATGCAGTTACCACTGCCAAAGTTTTCAGTGGAAAACAGGCAACAATTTAGGAGTTGGATTTCACTTCTTCTGAAGTCGAGAGCAGTTTGCTGTTGTCTTTGATAAACCTTAGCAACTGGTACTGGAAAAAGAAATAAAAATACTAAAATCCAGTCAGTTGCAAGAATCTTTCAATGGTAACTTTTTAGGAGAACGACATTTTGCAGTCATGTTTAGTTTTTGAATGTGCTTCTGCTTCTGTATTTTTTGAAGACTTTTTTTTTGGTGTTCTTTTTGTGTTAGGGGAACTTAATTTTTATCTTCTTTTAAAAAATATGAATAGCCTATATGAATCTACCCTTTCTTGTTTCAAGTAATTTTTCTTGGCTGAAATGAATCTTCCCCTTCACCTCCCCACACTTTAGCAAGAAGCTCAAGAACTGAGCAAGTCAACTTCTCTTTACTCATACAGCAAGCCTATAAAGATTTCACTTCTCCTAGGGCTTTAAGTAAGTAGGCATCAGAGAAGTGATGGAAGAGCTATAAGAGTAGTTTTATTGCTACACCATTCATTCTACTGGACAGACTGGCCTTAATGGAAGTTTTGCAAGACAAGTTTAAAAATTGCAGTATAGTTATATAGATACTACCTATAGTTTATTATACACACATGTATAAATACGTGTGTGTGTACATACACAAATGCACACTTATTTGTATTGATACCCACCTATGTCCACTTATTCTAGTGTGTCTTTTGTCTCCTCTCTGATGCAATTTTTCCTTTATTTGAGCATTTAAAAGATACCCATTAACTTGATGACAAAGCTGAACCCAGGTCCAAAATAAAAACATTTCATATATTAGCTAAGATTAAACTTGAATTACAACTTCGCTTTTCAAGACAGTCTTTAAATATAAGCCACCTACCTTTCTGAATTTTTAAACAACATACACAACAAAGTCATCCTTTAAACCATTTTTACATTAGTAGATCATACAACTGAGTCTACAAGGAGTAAACCTTATTTATTATTTATATTTCAGTAGCACACACCGTGTAAGTCTCTGTCCATAGAGGCAGACAGACAGGCAGCTCCATTGATTTCCTGCAGCATTTTGAAGTACAGGTTTTAAAAAAACCTCAAAAAGGTTCTATGCTGATGTCCAAAATAAAAGAGCAAAGAGATGGTATCTGGACATGTGTCTTGGTATTACAAGCACTACTTAAGCTATGTGACCCATCATGGGGCAAAATTCCCCACACTGGCTTGAAAACGTAGGTCTAGAATTCAAAATAGCTTAGGCATATCAATTTAGTCCAGGCTAATTAGCCCAAATAAGAGGTAAGTCTAATCAGCTAGGATGCTGCTCCATTCTAGCACTGTCCAGGACAGGGTCTTGCTATACTGTTGTTGGGCAGGAGAGTGAGGAGAATAGGAAACAGACTGTGGTCCTACAATCATATTATATTATCCGAAGTGCACTAGCATAGTGCTTTGTCTTTTATTTGCCTCCGTTCCCAAGTGCTCTTCTTCCAATTCAAGCACCACGCATACACTCCTGCAGTTTGAAAAGCCAGTCTGATCCTAGGATATTGAATATTGACTGTATGGCACTGTAGGCATATAAGGTCATTCAGTGCTAATCTAGAGTAGAATAGTGTTCTACAGATAGAATGTGAATCACATGTACCCTCCTATCCTCTTGCCTGGATCACATACAGCTCCAGTGTAACTTCATCCCCCCAACAGAAATTCTACAAGCAGTCATGGTCAAAATTGTTTCAGCCCTGCAACCTATGAGCCTTGACTAGATGTTTGGACTCTTTGAGATCCAAGTATAATGTCAGAAAAGTTGGTAGATTCAAGGTCCAACTCTGAAGACAAGTTTTCTCATAGAACTAGTCTAAACAGGAACAGTTCTGAAGAAGAAAGAAATTCAGTCAAGACCAAGGAATGTTTGCATGTGGCCACAATAATTTCCAGCATAGATCTGCAAGCTTTATTCACCTTCACTGTAAAATGCACTTGTTTTAAGATTACAGTCATACATGGATGGAAAAGTATACCTTTAAAGGTCACCTAGTCCAACCCCCCTACAAGGAGCAGGGACATCTCCAACTAGATCAAGTTGCCCAGAGCCCTGTCAAACCTGGCCTTGAATGTTTCCAGGGATGGAGCATCCACCACCACTCTGTTCCAGTGTTCCATCACCCTCATTATAAAAAAAAATTTCCTAATATCTAATCTGAATCTACCTCCCTCTATTTTAATACCATTACCCCTCATCCTATCACAACAGGCCCTGCTGAAAAGTTTCTCCCCATCTTTCCTGTTGGCTCTCTTTAGGTACTGGAAGACCGCTGTAAGGTCTCCCTGGAGCCTCCTCTTCTCCAGGCTGAACGGTGCCAACTCTCTCAGCCTGTTCTCATAGGAGAGGTTCTCCAGCCTTTTGATCATCTTTGTGGCCCTTATGGTTCTACCATAAATATGTTCTGTGAATTCAGGAATCTTGTCTTTCTCTGCTTGGTTTATTGCATGTAAGTGGATACTAGCAAAATTTCTTATGGTCAGAATTAGTAAGAGAGACAATTAATTCGTAATTCCAAAAGTGATAGGAGGCTAGCGGAAGAAAATTGCTATACTGATGTGAAGGTACGATTCCTTTAAGAGAGAAGTAGATTTCATACTCTTCATGAATAAAAAGAATAGACAACTTTTTTTTTTTTTTTTTCCTATCTCACCGCTAGGAACAGAAACATGGGATGTGCCTGAAAAGGAGGCAAATAAGCACTTAAACATTAGGCACAATAAGCAAAATTTATATTGGTGACTGAAGTATTGCACTACTCACGCTAGTTTGACAGGACAGTGAGGTATACAGCAAAAAGAAGCATAAAAGAAGTCTCATGACAGTCATGAGACAAATGAAGAAAAAGACAAGGAAGGGCTTTGCCTACTCCAGGGCTTTGGAAAAACTGATTTCACCAGTGAAGCAGCACTGTGCTCAGCAGAGCTAGGCTGATTTGTATCAGCTCAGGATATGTTTTCCCAAGGCTGAGACTCCTATGGGTTTTTCTTAGTAGAGGAGAAAGCCAAAAAAAGTGAGCTTTCCCTTTTCGCTAGAATTTTTCTTTTTTTTTTCTTCAAAGTTAATTTCTTAAAATTCAAAGTTATTTTTATTTAACAGCTGCCTCACCTCCACCCTTCTCAGGCTCCTCTCTGCTATTCCATAGCCCTCAGGAGACAAAGTAAAATGACAGATGAACAGTAAGGTTAAAAAGGCTTCTGGGGATCAATTCCACAACCAGGAAGGGAGAAGAAGACATGGGTCTGAAGGTCATTTCAATGTATTCTCCAGAGAGGCCATTTCCTGGAATATAAGTATGTAATTTAAAGGGTAGTGTGTCAGCAGCATTTTTGGGGCCTGATCCAGCAGCAATAATTGCAGCTTTCCAGGCAAGGTAGCCTTTGGGTTCTCATTAGTGCTATAGGGTTGTAATTCGGCACTCATTTGCACTTCTGTCTTGTGTGATCAATCTTTGGCAGCTCACCTATACAGCGAGAGGCCAGCATGCTGCAAACAGACAAGTGTCCCCTCCTTGCCTCCCACTGAAACTGTATGCCAAGTTGCTTCCACACTACTTGAGGAAGAAAGCCTTACATGAAAATGGGATTTCTGCTTTCAGTCTGCTTTCATCTCTGATGAACTCTTTATTTATCCTTTACCCTCTATGAGACTGTTGAAGAAAATTTTGTGGTCAAAGGACAGAAAGCATTTGCTTTGAAGTCTTATCCATTGTATGAGACTACGGGTGAGAGGTGGAAAGAGAAATTAGTGCCGTGAAGCCCGCAAACAGATAATTGCTAGGTAGGATAAAAAGGCTGTAGCCCTATCCATGTCACCATTTTCCTCTGTGGGACGCACGTTGTCTGCCATGTGGCTTGGAATTACATTCAGCTGCAGAATTCCCTTACTCACAACATAACTGCATTTATTTAACAGACCCCATTCTTTGCTATAAAAAAAAAAATTAAAAACCCATCCTCTCTCCCCAAATGAAATTTACATCTACATTATTTCTGTGCTTAGTCACATTATTTCAAATCTTAAAGTATCTGCTGGACCCACATGCCATCAGCTGTGTATATAGAACGCATACACGTGTATTTAGACACACACATATGAAAATATATATTGACACATCCAGATACACCTTTATGCATTAAAATGTATTTTTACACATAGGTGTATAAACACAGAATTTATTGTGCCTATACATTTATTTCTAAGAAATTACATAAAATTAATATTTTACAAACTTTGGGCCTGTTATCAAACCACAGCATCCAAGAGATATATACTGTAATCAGCAATAGTCTATGTACATACGTGCCTATACATATGTACACCTGTACATGCACATGTGTATATGAGCATATGTGTGGGCAGACACACACAAAAATACAGTGTCCATATTCTTCTTAATCTGTGAAACACGCTTTCCTGTTAAGGCACTATGAACAACAAATGAAGCAGAAAGCATCCTGTACTCTACAAATCAGATGCTATCTTGAGGCTCCAAGGAGTTCTTAATTGACTAGGGTGAGGTCAGGAGCTAAAATGATTGAGCAGCAATGATGTGAGCAAAACCAGTTTTTGCTGCTTCAGTTTCCTTTCCTGACATCCAGGAAATATCTTTCAAAGAAAGGATAAAACCTTTAAAGGGTCAACAGTGCAAGAGGACAGGTTTTTATGCTGAACATTTGAAAGCATAAAGAAAATACCCGGTGCTAAGATTTATGCAAGACAGCATGGGCAACATTAGCTTGCAACTGTGAAAACAGGATATTGGGCTTTATTTCAACTTCTGTCCCAAATATACAGTGTGATCACTTAATCTTTCTTTATCCCTGTATCTTCAAATGAAATTGGAAATGCTTTATTGCAGACATTGAACTCTGTACATCTCCAAACAAAATTAAGACTCAAGTCAGGAAGTGTTGCAAGAGGGCAAATGAATTGCACCTCTCTTAGGTAAATTTAATAGGTATGTAAAAGTACAGTCAAAGCTATTAATTTTAAGCTTCGTATGGTTATTAATCTAAAATAGGAAGTAATACTAATTAATTAAGCCTAATTTTACGTATCAGTGACAGCAGTATTCCCTTAGGTCCACATCAGAAAACAAGTGTTGTACTTCATGTATTCATGTTCATTTTAATTTGACTGCTTTTACATAAACTATTACATGAATATGTGCAGGAATAGACATATACAATGAGACATCATCATGACTTTACACCCTACTCCTGTTTCCTACCAATTGTTTAAATGGTCTTCTTTTCCTCAGTCTTCAGGATCTGTTGTGGCTGAGAAACTGAATTAGAATTCTGTTTTTAGTTTAAATCTAGAACTACATACAGATGGAATTATATTTTCCCTGGACTTTGCAAATACTACACTTTCATAATGGATAATGCACTCAATGAATGAAAAATATTTATTTGGTTACTTCTTACAACTCTAAATATCTTGAGGACAAGACAATATTAACAGGTACCTTGTAAAAATTTAATAGTTAATTTACCTCAGAGAATGTGTTCCAGGAGGCTATAATCTTTCCATATTCACTAGGATTATAATAGTTTGCATGGCTCTGCTCTGTCCTTTATTCCCTGTATTCCCTGCTTGCACCAGAACTTTCTCTATTTCTCCCTCTATGGGTTTTTTTTTTTTTTTTATAATCAATTATATTTCTATAATTTTTATTTCTCCCTCTTTCAGACCTCCCTTTCATGTCATGACTGGTTCTTTGTCTTCCTACCACCTTTCCTATTCCTCAATGTCTAGGTCCACATCTACTTCCTCTCTTGTCTGCTTTTGTTCCTGAAGTCTAGGTTCCCTATTTCTCCATATCCTTATAATACTACCAATTTCATCTTGATTTTGCTGATAGCTCACAATACATAATTCCTACTTCACTGCTTGGCCACCAACTGAGATTTGATTGACTGTCTGGGGACAGATAGGACTGAATAAGCTGCTATTTAAATCTTTTCATGGCCAGCTTTTTCAAGTGCACAAAAAAAAATTGAGACCATCAACCTTCAGCACTTGCCTGCAAATTTCAAACTCACTATGTTTAATTGGATTTGGAAAAATAATCCCACAAATCTTGCCTCTATTATGTATTGAGACAATATGTCCACAGTCTCACTCCAATCTACTCTGGAGCACTGAACCCTGGCAGGGAATTTTGAATGCTTCTCTATCTCTCTGAAATCTTTTCTGCTGCAGCAAATTTTCAGTATCATTGAAGTCCTGGCATGCCAATTTATTTATAATTAGTACAGATCACTTAAATTTTCATTGCAGAACACCAAAGAGTCATTGTTTCATGTTATTTGGATGCTACTTTGCCAACAATTATTAGGAGCTGAGGTTCTGTCAAGCTTGAACTTTTTTTTATGGAACATGAGTAACCAGATGATGAAAAGCAGATCTTTCCTCCCAGAGAATAAATCTTTAGTGGATTCTTCATGCTCTTTGAACACAGAAAAAAATAAAATAAAATCAAGACTTGTACCACACACTTTGTTTACCCTGAATTAATACAAAGTAGACAGAAGTTAAATATTTAAGATATGACCCATACATCGGGGAAAGTAATTTTGCTTTTCATAAACACTGTCAGATTTCAAAGAAGTGTTTTCTCAATAAGCCATGAAATTAATATCTGAGAACAATTCTCTGATGAAACTCCTCTCCTAAATGGGACCTCATCTTTCTGAATTTTTGTTTGAAAATTCCATTGTAAATCAGGCCTACAAAACTGCTTAATTTATTTAAGAAAGAATTAATGACTTCTCCTTTATGAGAGACGTAGGGCAAACAAAGCAGTATGGATAAAACAAAAACAAGTGAACTTTTTTTCTCTTCTGTCAAAGCAAACATGACCTAATCCCCTTTTGAGAACTAGGCAGAATAAATAACTGGATTAATTTCATGTAACTTTCTAGTAAGATTAGGAAGAAATATAAGTACAAAGGTAAAATTAATATTGCAAAATAGTCTTCAATAACATCATGCCCTTTTCCTCCAGCTCTCGGTCCAACGGAGTCCAGACAGCCCTTGAGAAAGAACAAATAAGTACTGTTACAAAAGATGAAGTTAGAGTTTTGGTTGAAAGAAAGGATATGTTTCCCTCATTCTCACAGAGAGTTTGCTGCTTCATTTCACAGTTTTTCTGTCAGGAGAGGATTGAGTCTATTATTCATCTCAGAAAAGGAAAAAAACTGCAGTCCTCTAGTCAGATGAATTCCCATGGATTGCCATGGTCTGGCAAGCTCTCAGGCACTATCCTCATTGACTATGTGAGCTGATTAAAACACCAGCTGATTACTTTGCATGGTATCCCACTGCAACAGAACAGAGTCTTTCACAGCTTCAGGAAAATCACAAACCACAGAAAATTCATAAAAATGTAAAAACAAACACACAACATTCAAGCACTCCTTTAACTTGAATTTCAATTTGGTTTATTTCTGTATTGCTAATTAACTTTTGATGTCACATGGTGTTTTCCATGGCTAATATTTCAGGTATTATAAAAGCTGTCAGAAGAAAACCGGGGATTTTGACTGGGGACTTCTGGAACATTTGGCAGTCAGCGAGGAATGAGAGGCAGCTCAGATTTTTGGTATAAGCTCATTAAAATCATGTGTCTTAACAATCAGCACAGAGATTGCTATGCACAAGAGGAAAATACACATTCTCAGGTAAGAGAGTTAACACCTCCCTAGAAGGAAGAGATTACTTGCTTTTAAGCGGGAGATAATATTATTGACTGATGAAAGGGAGAATGGTGGAACATCTGATTTATGAGGGCTTTCAACTACAAATTTCACTAAAAAGGCATTAACTGTGATCAGACAGCTGACATAGCCTCATTTACAGTGGGGTAAGAACTCGGTTCAATATAAATGAACCATTTAGGGGCTCCTTGTAAAAGTTTTGCTGAAACTAAATTGAACAAAGAAAAATTTAGTCTAGAATACCTACGGAGTGTCTGAAACATTCTCAAACAGTATTGGGATTATCTATGAGAACTTGTGGAGAGCAAGTACATTTTCAGGAGACTCCAAAAATGCAAAGAGTATTAGTCTGTAAAGAGAAAGCCAGGAGAAAGCATGACTCAGGACATTATAGATCAGACTTTCAGAGTTCCTAGAAAGACAGATATAGATATAGATATAGATATAGATATAGATATAGATATAGATGATATAGATAGATATAGATGATATAGATATAGATATAGATGATATAAAACCAATTATATTAAAAAACACTATCGCCACCACAAAAAAAAAAAAAAATCCCTTTTAAAGACTTTAAAGAATAACAAGATGGGAAGTAACAGTCAGCATAGATTTGTCAAGAAGAAATTATATCAGACCAGCTTGATTAGGGCTTCTGAGAAAAGGTAGCTGATAATGTGTGTAGGATAGCAGAAGGCATAATAACTAGAGAGACTGACAGGTATGCTCTTTATAAAACCGGAGAGTACTCAGAGTAAAACTATAATTTTCAAAACCCAAAAATATTTGGTTGGAATAAACTGTTCTACTTATGCCTTGCAGATAGGACAGGAAGTAATGGGCTTAAATGACAGCAAGAAAGATTTAGGTTGGCAATTGGGAAAAATCTTTCCAACTATAGGCATAGCAGAGTACTAATGTACACTGCCAAGGGAGAATGTGCAAACTTCTGCCACTGGAAGTTTTCAAGAACGGGTGAGAAAAATCTGTCAAGAATAGTTTAGCTCTTCTTGCCTTTGGGCAATTAGATGGATTAGATGACCTCTTAGGAACCTATTTACTATGATTTCTGTGATTCCCATGTAAACATAACATATTGACTTAAATTCAATTAATGTCTAGAAACTTACATAAACTACTTTAAGAAAAATGAAAAATAAAATTTACACTTATCACAAAGAAATGTTATGTATGGAAGTTAGACAGTTCCATTGTTTTACAAAAATCAGAAGGATGGGGAATGCCTGAATGAAGACACAGCTGCATGATGAACTTCTGCCTCCATGCTGTCAGCTGGCTACACTTATGTTTCACAGCACATTTAGCTACTTGCCTTCTGCACTACATTTATATCGGGAGAAAAATGCAGTGTCTTAGTTCTAGCAGAACTTTCAGCTCAAATGGCTTAGTATCTGTAAAACTACCTAGACATGAAGACTCAGGCTAAATCATTTGTGTAGTGACAGTCCTCCAGAATACAGCCCCCCACCCTCAATGTCCAGAAGTACCATCAGGTTTGCCCACAGGATGTGAGAAGACACCCAGGTGCATACCTATTCAGGGTGTGCACTGGCAAGGACAGTGTGATAGAGGTATGGCTTCTTATACAGGCTTGGTCAAGCCAGGGGCTCAGGCTTGGGAGCTGAGGTTGCTTTAGGAAAGGAATTGTTAAGAGCATGAGAAGACTGCAGAAAGCCTGCAAAAGCATTGTATTCTACAAAACAGAGGTCATTAGTTGACACTGGATGTCGAACAATGAGGATCTTCTCCATGACTGCTGTGCTCCAAAGATTTTGTTTAATCCTCCTTACTTAAAGCATTTACCTGAGGCACATAAAATAAAGCTTAGCTATCCTAATCGCCCTCTTTTCCAACTTGGTAAGAGTGAAAGATTCAGAAAATTTAAGTTACATTCCCTTTTGACTACAGAGGGAGCCTAGGAGGCCAAACCCCTCATTCAAGCACATTGGTTAAGTCTCTCAAGGTAGGAGCGATGAAGGTAAATTTCTGGGCCCAGGTTATCTGCCTAAGTCAAAAGAGGTGAATCTGGGCTAACTCAACACTTCATTCATCACCCAGGATAACTTTGCAGTGTGTAGATCAATTGGAGATTCAACAAAATAGTACAAAGACTCTCATAACAATATACCCTCAAAACCACTCTTCCATTTCCCTGCTCTTAGAAATGAGCAAAAGGAGGTTTTTGGCAGCAAGGATATGGCTTTCAAGAAAATTAAGAGTTCTGTATATCACAATGACATTTGAGGATACAGGGAGTGGGGAAAGTTACAGGCATTGCCCTGATCTCTACTATTGTTGGATTGTTTTTCTGCATGAGTATCTTTCCGTTCATGAGCATGGAATCCATAAGAGTGATCCTATTGTTTCCTTCCTTGCAGAAGAAAGAATTGTGTGCAGAGGGTCAGCTCTTTTCATGTACAGTTCTCAGGAGGGAATCTGGCCCTATAGCAGGAAGTACTGAATATGTTGCAAGGGATCTTGAGAAATCTGCAGCTACCTTTTGCAGACTCCAAAGGCTTGGAAAGTTCAGATAGTGTTTCTTTATTCAGTAAACTGAACACTTACCTGACTGCAACAAACTTCAAAAACTATTGGGGATTAAGGATCACTACGGCAGATGTCTGAAAAAGAGAGATTATCATACATTGACTTGTGAGTGTGCATGATGCACATCTTTGGGCAAATAGACAAACACAATTATTCACTAGAGCATGTGATATTAGCTAGCTGTGAAATAAAGCCAGGTGAATTCAATTTTAGTAGAGTACAAAAATGTTCCATGTCTTCTCCATTCTAGAGTAATTCAGTTGCTGCTGGTGGTTGCTAGAGACCACTTTCGATTAACTGTGCACAGTAGCATATGGCTGCTCTGTGGGTATTTTAAAAGAGGATTTCCTAACTATGAAAAAAAAGCCAGGCAGAATTAATAAAAGCCAAAGAAGTGCTTGGGTGGCTGAGCTTTTCACAGTGAACACATTATGGTGTCTGAAGGAATCCAAGACATGCGGTTCTGCATCAAGCAAAGTTTCTTAATTTCCAGTGCAGCACTAAAGTTAATATAATTGCAAATAGAACTTATTGTAAGTCTCATCTTTTCTTATGGTCTGGTAATTTCCCAATATTGTACCTTTGAAATACAGAGGTAAAATGTGATAATCCCAGTGGGATCTGAAATCTAATTATTTCAGTCAAGGAACACAAAGTAAAACAAAAGCACCAAATTCCTCATCAGAGTGAACAAGCATGCTGCAACTTCAGGTTCACATCAACACAGGGACTAAAAGGGCTAGAAAAGAGCTTATAATGTGTCTACCATATAAACTAGTTTAAAACAATGCTTGTCAGGTTACACCTGGAGTATTGTGTACAGTTTTGGTCCCCATAATTCAAAAAAAGACACAGACAGACTGGAGAGGGTCCAAAGGAGGTCCATGAAGATGATCAAAGGACTGGAGAACCTGCCCTGTTAGGAGAGACTGAAGGAGTTCAGTTTTCTCCCTGAAGAAGAGATGGCTCAATGGGGACCTCATCACAGTATTCCAGTACTTAAAGGCTGACTACAAAGAGGACAAATAAAGATTTTTAAAAGTTCAGTTCTCAAAGCTCCTCAGCAGCTGAAGTTCAATCTTGGCAGTGCTTGTTTGCTTGCTGTTGCCTACTACTTGCTCATGTGCAGCTTGCTTTTGATACGGCTGGGCAGTTAGTCTCCAAGCAAATTCATACCGAAATTACTTTGAGGTATGCATTTAAATTTTTCCTTTTGCCTTCAATGCAATGGACATTCATGAAGTTCATTTGATTAACAAAAACTATTGAGGAAGGTGAACAAGCAAGTAAGTTTCCCTAATTTCCTCTGGTAGCTGAGGTTTATAAGTCTAATGAAGAATGTACATAATTTACACATGCACATAATTTACACATACCCTGTTGAACAGAGGTGCTTTTGACAAACAGACCCTTTCCTAGACTTATGTAATTTTGAAAAACAAAGGCTTTGAGATTGAATAATATACATTCTCTCTAGCTATCATACTCACAGAGCATAAATATATATATCTATAATGTGCAACCTGGCTGACCTCTTCCCTTGTAAGAATTTAGTGGCAGATGATATTTAGAAATTACTCTTATCATTCTAAATAGGCTGAACAAATGAATAGAACTATGAGGAAGTTACAAAACATATTGGATTATCACCATAAAATTGAAAGATCATTGTTATATCCAAAAGTAATAAGTGAATCTGAAGATTTGACTTTTGCCTTTAATATATTTTTAGTCAGCGTACCCAACATTATCTTTTGGTTTTTCTATGTTACTGAGAAATTATTTAAAAAGATCTGAAAACCGTTATAACATATTGATAGTGAAATAAGAGTTCAGTATACAGTACATTATGCAAGTGAGAAGAAATATGAAGACATTTATTATTTATTAGAAAAGTTGCTATATAGCCAGTTAATAGGGAAAAAACTCTGACAATTACACTTACTAATTCGTAATGAGCTATTAGAGAAATAACTTTGCAGGATAAGTAAGTGATTTTTTAAACATGAAAAACAGTGAGGCAAGCAAGTCTGTCACTTAATGCCCTCTGCTCATTTTAAATGAAAACATTTTCTTTTGAGTCTTTCCCCATACTTGACAAATTCACTTTCCTTTTTCCCCTCCCAGTTCTTTTTTTTTTTTTTTTTGCGCAGCCTGCTTCACAGCAGGTGCATATTCCCTGAAGTAATTGCAGCCCATGGAGAGTCCACACTGGAACAGGTTTTCCTGAAGGACTGCAGCCCTTGGGAAGGCCTCATGCTGGAGCAAAGGAAAATCCTGAGAAGGAAGGAGCAGTAGAGAGGAGCTGTCATGGACTGACTGCAGCCCCCCATTCCCCACCACTGTGTACTGCTCAGGGGAGAGGAGATAGAGGAACTGGGGATGAGAGAGTGAAGTTGAGCCTGGGAAGGGCTGGGAGCAGGCTTTTAATTCTTGTCTGTTTCTCAACATCCAACCCTGTTTTAATTGGCAATGAATTAAATTAATTTTCCCCAAATAGAATCTGTTTTACCCATGACAGTGACTGGTAAAGTTATCTCCCTGTCTTTATCTCAACCCAGGAGCTTTTCTGTCCTATTTTCTCCCCCTGTCCTGCTGAGGAGGGGGAGTGAGAGAGCAGTTGGGTGGACGTCTGGCAACTGGCCAAGGCCAACCCACCACAGAGTGTCTCATTCTCTGGAGCCTACAGCAAAACTTGAACTCTAACAGATTTTATCTAGCAGTCAAATAACATTCTGTGATTGCAATGCATGTTTCTCTCCTTCAGGTTGAAAGACAGGGTCTATGCGAAAGTACTTAAACCTAGCCTGCTATTTTCTCTAACATAAGGCAAGTCAAAGTGTATCCATAGTCCAATGTCATATATATATAAACTTTCTTAAAAATACACATGCTAACATGTGTGGATACATTCCTAAAAATAAAAATTTTTCACAGTTTTGATAAGAGAGGGCATTTTAGCCTGCAGAGCTCAGCCACTAATGTTTACATGTCACTGAAGCAGAATGTAAGGCCAACTTGAAAGACAACAAAAAAATTATCAGAGTAAGAATGGAAAATATAGATCAAATTTGGGAAAAAATGAAAAACTGAAATCTGTGTCAAATTTTTTGTAGGAAACAAAAGTACTCCTTTTAAAACACAGTGATGAAGTAATTGCTCTAATAGGGTAATACGTTGGTCATGACTAAAGTCACATAGCAGAAAATGAGGAAACTCTCTTAAACCAGCTACATTTGTATATTAACATGACTATTTAAAATGTTTAAGAGTAACATACAGGAGTGGTGGCCTTCTGAAGAGACAAAATCAATTACTGAGCATGCTGCTGCCAGGATGACTTGGGTTTTGGCCCCATTTCTCTATCCTTTCAGTTTCTCACTCTTCTGTTTGGAAATATTGAATGGCCTAGATTTATTAACCAAGAATGACAGCTCCATAGGCAGCCAACCAAGCCATCCAAAGACTCTTATTTCTTCATTTATTAATTTATTTGTTTTACTGAGTGCATTTTGTAGCTCAGCTATGGAATGTACAGGTTTCAAAAATACAAGTTCTTTGTGTGAGTGTCAGAGAGAATTACACATCCATTTGTTATTCAGTGTGAGGATTAACAACCCTGTATTGGCTCCAGTTCATACTCTTCTGCAGTAAAATTTCCTGTCCATTTGGCTTCAGAGGAATATTTTCTTTCATGTTTTGGCCATGGCATAATAGAGAAATCTGCACACTTCTGCAGGCCAGATTCGGACATACAAAGCTGTGCCCGGTAACACCTTTTCCCCCAGTATAATAAAACTGAGAGGAAAGATGTTTCTAAGTAAATCTGTCACTATCTAAAACTGGCTTATATATTTTTAAATATACTTTACATTTAGAAAGCAATATACTGAATTAACGGTAATTATTAAAAAAAAATGATAGTGATGAAATGTTTTATGCAAAAGAAATACCAGAAATGAGAAAATTGTTTAGCTCTGAAGATTTAAATACCTTTGTGACTAGAAATGCCAGAAACAGGTGTAAGGATTATATAATTAAAAAAAAAGAAAAAACCACAGAGAGATAATTATATCAGACACTTTTTTTTTTTTTTTTTTATTTTTTACAGAAGCAATTATTGTAAGGAGCTATCCAGTAGCTGTAAAACATTCATGGCCAAGTTATAAACACAAACACAGCCAGTGCCTCGACAGAAGGAACTATGTTGCCACAGATAAAGTAGACAGTTAGTGTTTGATTTACCTGAACTGTGTAAGCAAGTGACCATTTAGGTGGAAAATATAAGTAGAACCAAAATTGTTGTACATTTTGTTATCCTTGGGGTATTGCCATTGCAAATATATAGACCAAATTATAAAGTGAAAAAATATTTTTCAAACTGAAGAAATTGAAAAGATCAAAAGTTATCTTGTTCTTCTGAAAAAGCTTACCAACAGCACTCCAAATATTTTTAGGAAAAGGCATTCACTGTACCAAAATGAGTAGTTGTGATGTTGCATGGTAAAATATATGAAATGAGATTCAAGAAAAATTGAATCTCAGATCTAGAGTATATCTGTTTATGAGTTAGAAATGTGTATTTATGAGAAATTTTACTATTAGTATACATTTACTGCTTAATAATCTAATATTTTTATTTGTTTGCACGTCTGTGAGAGGCAGAGTAAGCTTCTCTGAGATAGATCCTGTTGCTGCTATTCACCTGGGCCGTTGGTCTTGTTAAGCCTCTGAATTAACACTCTTCAAGAAAAAATAAGAATCATGATTTCTTAAAGAGGTAAATGAATGTGTTCATGCTATAAAGAGAATCTAGAGAAAAAGGCTGTACCAAATATTTAGTTTCAGGTATTTGAACTCAGAAAAAGAATTTAGGGTTAGTATACTTTGCTGCAAGAATTTGATGTTCACTGGTCTTTTCCAAATAAAGACATGTGAGATAAAGTAAATATTTAGATTTTATCCTTTACACAATATGACATTTTCCTTTGCTTTCCAGTTGCCCCCTTTGATAGATGAAGGTGAGATAACTCAAGTTTCTTCCAAAGAAATGAAACAATCTGATAACATTATAAAGACTAAGTATTCCATTTCAGTGCTTCACAGACAAGTAGATAAACACATTAGATTATTATTAGGGATATTAATTATTATGTCACTTTGGCGCATAGCACAGATCACCTTGTACTTACGTGTATTGATCAATGGTTTCGGATCTTTTATAGAAGCATCCTAAGGTAGCAGTAACTGCAAGGTTCTGTCATCTTTCCTTTCTTTATATTATCCTATAGTTCTGTGAACATGAATACCTGAAGATTGTTAATGTAATAAAATATATGCAAGGAATATGATTTCATGAACCATTGAGATCAACTTGCCTTCTATAGACCTTTAGATATGACCAAAGTCTAAAGCTAAAGTTTGTCTTTAGATAGACTTGAATATGGCTCAGATTATTTGAATCTGGCCATTGTGACTTCGTTGGAAATTCTACATTTCCTTAGAAGAATTTGAGAATGAATGCTTCTAGATTAGTGCTGCTGGAAACAAGAAACAAACACTCCTTCATCAGATTGTGTCTCTGTTACTAACAAGGAACAGTGATATAAATGTGATTTCTGAAAAGTAAGGAGATACTATGGAAAACTGCACTTGGACTATGTGTTGATTAACTTAAATTAAAAAGAAACATATGAAATTGTAGAAAACTATTATTCTTTTTATTTGGATAAACCTTGAAAGAATAATGGTGATATTGCCCTTCAAAGATTTATCAATTTTACTCCAAGTAAGGCAGGAAAGCATTGAGGAAAGAATTCTAGATATAACTAGACAAATAACTTTTTCAAAAAGACAGTAAGAATAAATAGGAAGTCTACAAGGACTGTAAAAAGAGAGATCAGCAAAGAAAACTCCATCAGGGAGGTTTTAGATCTTGCAAATGATGTTTTAACAAGTAAAAGCTTCTTCAGTTATATAAAGAGGAAAAGAGCAAGGAAAGCAGAAGTAGGGTCAGTACACAATGGGGATATGTTATAGATTAAAAGTGACCTGGGAATTGCCCTCAAATAAATAAGCAATTTTGCCCCAGTTTTCAGCAGAATTATGGTGTTTGGCAATGTCTGTCCCATAGAGATCATCCCCACTGACACAAAGGACTTTCTTTCCTGTACTAAGTAAGAAAAATGACTGTGGTAATTATATCACAGTTGCTTATTCAAATTTATACCTATTTATGGCAACACATTAAGCTAATTTACATTCAAGCAAATTCAGTTTCACCCATTGTTAATAGCTCAAGATTACTGTAGCTATTGAGAATTCAGATCTCCCCTGGTTCCTTTTTTTTTCGTAGTGAGAATCTCCAAATTCATCCCATTTCTTTTGAGTGGATTATTCCTCACTTCTAAATCAGTGAAAGTATTAATCATCTTTTCTAACTGAATGAGTTTGAATTCCTTTGTTTCCTGGCCCCTTAGAAGTCAAGTTAAAAAAAGACCGAGCAGGTTGCTAAATTGGTGATTTGAAACTTTTCTCTTTTCCCCATAGGACAGCGAGGTATATGGGAGGACAGATCTTTCTCTTTGCGCTCTGTATGTTCAGCAATATAAAAGCAAAGCCTCCTGAGAGCTGGAGCCTACACACTTAAGTGTACACTTCCTTTTGTGGAAAAAAAACCAAAAACCAAAAAACTATCTCATGTTGTTTAACAGAGGTCATTATTTATTTTTTTAACTGTTTCTGAGTCTTCAGAAAAAACCTACAAATGTAGCACAGAGAAGTGATAACAGCACAGCAGATAATATGCTACACGAAGACACAACTTCCATACAGACAGATAGTATGCATGTATGCATACATGTTACATATTATAGAACCACCTGAATTTAAAAGATTAAAGTAGGTCTTTGCTGCTTTGTTTCAGGTGTCTTTCAAAAGGGGCAGTTTGAGTAATAAGAATTTGGATATGGAAATTGCCAGTCTAATGTCAAAAAAAAAGCCAAAGAGTGTTTTGATTTTCTGAGTACTTTTTCAATATTTAAGGAGGAAATAGTTATCTCCACTTCTAAAGTGAGGAAAATTGACATACACAATCACATGTGAAGGAAGAATGGCAGGGTTTTTTTTCCTCATCTATCATAGGGAATAAATGGAAAACACTATCTTTAGCCTACATTCAATAATAAGCAAAGTATTAGCAAAAACTCTGAAGGAAAACATAACTAAGGAGATGGAAGTACTTAAAAGTTGCATAAAATCAGGAAAAGTTTTTTTAGTGGTTTATTTTACTAAACCTTTCCTGACAGTTTTTTTTTTTATTATTCTTTTTCTTAATTGGCATTCATAAGGTGAAAGAGAGACTACTTGGGAGGAAGAACAATATAATAAATAGAGCAAAAGGAATAAACTGAAGAAATTTAGGATGGAAATTAGAAAGATTTCTATTGCAAGTAGCAGTTTCTGAGAATGCTCTCACCCCCAAAAAAGAAATCAACAAAGAAACTTTAATTCATTTTAAGATAGACTTGGTCTGCGAAAGGAATTAAACAAAGTGGTTGCCTATGATTGCAGAGAATTGCCCTTGGTAATCCAGATAACCCTTTATAGCTCTATTTGGCTAAGAAATTACATACTTCAGGTGGGGGTTATTGAACGAACTACTTACTACAGGTTCCCATGGGGATTATTTCATTCACTTTACCCTAGCAACTCCTCCATACTGTCAGCATCACTCAGGAGCTTGTGGAGAGAGACTCAGCAAGGAAGTTATGAAATCTACCATAAGATCTGCTACCAAGTGAGATCCCTGACTGAGCTGAGTAAACTGTTGTCTTATGTGGTCCAATTTTGCGTTTGTTAAAGACCTAGCCCCTCACAGAATTTTCTTCTTGTGAACTGCTGAGTTCTCTCATAACCCACTGACATCAGTGCAAGTTGAAGGCAATCTTTTAAGAGCCATACAAGAGCAATCCTAGTCCACAGGGCACCATTTAGTGACATAAATGCACGCTTTTTTGAGATGGCCAGACTTTCTAACACCCCATGTCCAAATCCCTGCAAGTTCTTTAAATCTTTCTGAGCTATGAGAAAGCCATTTTTTACAATGAGGGTGGTGAAACACTGGAACAGGTTGCCCAGAGAGGTAGTAGATGCCCCATCCCTGGAAACATTCAAGGCCAGGTTGAACAGGGCTCTGAGCAACCAGCTTTAGTTGAAGACGTCTCTGCTCCTTGCAGAGGGGTGGTGGGACTAGGTGACCTTTAAAGGTCCCTTCCAACTCAAACTATTCTATGATTCTATTCCATGTTTCTAAACTAAATTTCCAGAGTGCTTTTAAGGTGAAACCTTTCTACTAGGACAAACAAATGTCGTTACTTTTTTGCTTGTAGAAGCTGCAGTTTATTCCAATTTTCTCAGATCGTATTTGTTCTACCTCTACAAGTCTCTTTTCTGTTTACTGCTGGGTTACTGCTTTCAAGCCCAAAAGCAAATACATTTTCATAGCACTGTGTATATGCTGTATTGTTTGTGAAAGTTCTTTGGAAACTAGGTACTTATTGTTGTTGTTGTGGCTATTACTATTATTATTATTATTATTAACACTACTACTAATAATAATTTGAGTTTGTGAGACAATTTTAAAAAAACACCCATATCCAGCTTATCTAGCATTCACTTCTCTACTAAGGAAATCAGATAAATAGATAGGTGGCATATCGTATTATGGTATGCCATAGTGATATGATCTTGCTCTAACAGAGAACAACAGAGAAGAAGGTCTGGTAAAATCTACTCACAAAGAAGATGACATTTACTTGCTGGTTCCCACTGTGTGGAAGGAAGCAGTAAGGCTGAGTAGTGCCTGCACACCAGGGATGGGGAGATGCTGAGGCTCTTTCTGTTCCCAGAGTCTTAGATCCCACCTAAAGTTTTGACTCCAGTGTAATTCTTATATTCCCTAGAATTTGAAGTCCCCCAGAAGTAGGCTAGGACAAGTGTCTGAGGCCTCATTCTCTACCAATGAGTGGAGAGTAGAGCTCACTACCTACTGGGGTAGGAGAGAGAGGACTCCCTTGACTCCCCCCGTGGGGAGCTGTTGCCCTCCTTTCACTCCACTGCTGAGACAGTGACAGTGCCCACAGCTCCCTCTAAATCGCAATTCCTGGAGTTAAGTGATCATCTATTTTAAAAGAAGAAAATGTCAGTAAGATTCCAGGGCTCTTGGTGTGGAGAAAAATCCAAAGACATAAGCCCCGAGGGTTCAGTAAGTAAGGCAATTTTTAAAAAGAAAAATAACACTATTTTTAAATGTCATTGCTTTTTTTTGAGGGGTGGGGAGATGAGGGAAGAGAGCAGAACCTAGGAGAAGAAAGATTAATTTTATTTTTTTAAAGACAAGCTGAGATTTGCACTCCTGCACTGTGCTCCACAAGGCCAAGATGTATTCAAGAAGCTTGCTCTTGCATGTTGTGGCTTTGTATGTATAGGATGGAACCACAAATGAGCAATAATTTTGCCACTGTTAACAGTTTGTATAATGTACAATAGAAGGATAGCTTCTCCTCCTGTCTTGTGTGCAGAATCAGAGACAGCTGATATGATTTTTCCCTTATGCAAAAGACAAGTAAAACCCATGATTTTAGCTGTTCCCTAATGTGCATTTAATAATTATCTGATAAGGGGTTTTTTTTTTTTTTTTCAGTGCTATTAGTATGTTTGAATACAGTATTTTGAGAGTCCCAGACATTTTTCTCTTTGTTGACTCATTAGTACCAAAATGCCATTTCTAAAATGCCTTTTACAAAAGACCAAGAAAAACAGAATTAGTTATCTGCAGACAGTGAAAGCAGATAATTAAGAGGGAATATAGATATGTCAAAGCACATATTTGGTGGCTATGACAGATCTTACAAAAACAATTAGGAATATGTTTATAGAGGAGGAATTTATTTTGGATAAGAGAGAAAAAAACCAAAACTGGTATTATCAAAATCTAAATAAAACTTCCCTAAAATAATTCCACACTTGATAATATTTCACATTTTTATGTGCATCTTTGGGATATTTCTACCAACCTAACAGACCTGACAATACCAATAATTTTAAGGCCAAGGCTTCTGAAAAAAAAAAAAAAAAAAAAAAAAAGACTTCAAAGAAGATGTCAGAAGCCTTTTCAGACACCTCATAAACTACTTACTGGGGCAAATGCAAATATGTTAGGACATGAGCCATTTAGTGTCTGTGCTATATCATTATTCACCTTTCTGAAGTTATAGATTAGTACAAAATCTGATCAGTTCTTCAGACAACTTTATAAAATAAATTTCTGTTTGCAGAGCATATCTTATATTGCATATTGAAGTGACTTCCTCCATTTGTTACTTCTCTGTGTTTATACATTGAAGAAGACAAGGTAAAACAGAATATAACGATAGATATCATTTCATAAAGTAAAACAACTTCACCATTTGTTTTTTCCATTCTTGTGTGGTTAAAGATAGGCTGGGAAGAGACAATTTACTTATAAAACAGATATTTAATTTGCAATGCATCTTGACAATGAAATATACTTGACTGTAAAAAGCATGTGTAGTCCTTTGAGCTTTGAGAGCTTTGGATAACTCTATAGAGTTATGACAGCATATATGAGTGAGTTTTAATTATATTAGTAATGGCACTCTGTCATGGAATCAAACAAAACAGAATCTTTAAGCCACAATTTTTACCTGCAAGTATGATCACATTCAACCCTCAGAAGGGAAAGAAAATGAACACCTTCTCAACCCTAAACAAAACTCCAACACTTTGGCTTTTCAGGGGAAAAGGGAAAGATTTTTCTACTATAATGTAGAGCAGAAAGCACGATTTCTACAAGGTAGCTTGCCTTTGTCACAGAATAATTTATCTACCTGTCAAAGTACAGCAGTAGGTGTGATCTGTATGCCAAGCTATTGGGAAATGCGTGTCTAATTTTATACCTGTCCTATAGCAGGTAAAATATGGCAGTACAGTAAATATGACCTAAAAGAATATTCATATAGACCCATAACTGCATAGTGCACAAACGGTCATGAAATTATGTGCTGGGTTTGTGTAGTAGGGAATGATTTCAATGGCAACTTTTGCGAGAAGCTGCTAGATGTTTCCCCTTTGTCCAGTGGACCTGTCTGGCTCCAGGGTGGACCTTTTGCTGGCAGGGGCTGAGCCAATTGGCAATGGTGATAACATCTCTGTGATAACATATTTAAGAAGGGGAAAATAAAGCAGAAGTGCAGGTAGAGGGAGGGAGGCATGGGCCTAGCCCTCTGACCTCTTGTCAGGTGACTGGCCTGGCCTGGCTGAGAAAAGAGGGGAAAGGAGAGGAGAGAAGAGAAAAGAGAATATATAAGAGAATACAAGAGGTGTCTGTCTGAGTCCAGTTATAAGGAACTGGTTGTAAGAGGAATGGCTGCAGATGCCAAGGTCAGTGAAGAAGGAGGAAGAGGAGTAATGCTGCTCCTGGCAGAGATTCCCCTGCAGCCCATGATGCAGCCTGTGGTGCAGACCTTGGTGAGGCAGGCTGTTCCCCTGCAGCCCATGGAGGCCCATGGAGGAGCAGAGATCCACTCACCAGAGGACCCCATGCTGGGGCAGGCGGATGCACAAAGGAGGCTGTGGCCCATGAAGGGCTTGTGCTGGTGCAGCTGGTTCCTGAGGGACGGCGCCCCGTGGAAAAACGACCCACCCTGGTGCAGTTCACGAAGGACTGTAGCCCGTGGGTGGGACCCCACAATGGAGCAGGCGAGGATTGTGGAGTTCTTCTCCCGAGGAGGAAGGACTGGTGTAAAGCAACAAGTGATCAACTGACCACAACTCCCATTCCCTATTCCCCCTCTGCTGCTCAAGAGAAGAGAAAAGGTGTTCTAGTCAGGAATGAAGTTAAGCGTGGGAAGAGGGGAGGAGTTTTGGGGGGAGTATTCTTAAAATGTAGTTTGTGTCTTACTATCCTACTTTGGTTTTATTGTTATTAAATTGAATTAGTTTTCCCCAAGTTGAGTCTCTTCTGCTGGTAATGATAACTGTTGAATGATTTCTCCCTGTCCTTATCTTGAACCTCAAACCTCTTCTTATATTATCTCTCCCTCATTCTCTTGGAGGCTGGGGAGGGTGAATAAGCTGAAACACAGCACTGGGGCAAAAATCACATATTGTATTCTTGTAATATTTTACAGTCTTAGACATTTTACTAATGAACTATTGTGTCAAAACAGAAAATAGTTATTTGGGTTGAAATACATACAATAAGCTAAATACACTGTAGGTAGGTGTAGATTTATGCATAAATATTGACCAGACAAGGCTCTAGCATTCTTGGATGCTGGTTTGAACATTAACAGCTGTTGCTACCCCATAATGTGTTTGCATTTAAGAAGGCTTGCAAGTGTGTAATGATCAGCTTGAAAACAGAAAAAGGATTTCGGCTCCACACTCACCTTGTAGTCCTTGTTCCTTTTCCTATGCTGTGCCATTTCCCTCCTCCTTCCCTTCTTTTTAAATGTATAAATACATATTTTTATTTCTTTTATTTTGCTTGAGGATACAAAGAGCTTTAGGGAAACCCTAACTGCATGAAAACACCAGGAAACTACCCTATAGTTTCTTCCCTTCCATCACTGTGGTGCAGGTACTTGTTTATTTCATGTGCCAGTTTTCAATAAAGCTTCCACTGCTGTGTCCCTTTTCTTAGCTGCTGGAAAAATTCCTTGCAGGCAACTGCAGTTGTGCTTAGTGATGCTGCTGAGCACATGGCTCCTGTTACAGACTAAGGATATATGCAGAAGCAAGCTAAAATACTGTAACCTTTGACTTGGAGGTTTAATTGGGTTAAGAAAACTATATTCTAAACATTTTCATATCAATTTATAGTAAGGGAACAACAGGAACAGTGATTCACGGAAAAATCTACTTTGAAAGGGACCTTTGGAGATCATCTGCCAAAACCTTCTGTTGAAAGCAAGGCCTTACTCAGGGTCTTATCAAACTGAGTCTTGAATATCTGCAACAGGGCGATTTCTTCAGGCAACTTATCCCAATTCTCAGTCGTTCTCATTATAAATAACTTTCTCTTACATACAAGCTGAATTTATCCTGAAGCAAGTTGTGCCTGTTTTCTTTTCTCCTGTTGCCATGCAGCCTCATGAAGAGGGTATGTTTGTCTCCTCTTTAACTATCTTTTAGATATTGGAAAACTGTGATGAGCTCCACCTGAGCCTTCTCTTCACAAACTCAAATCCTTCAAACTTTCTTCATATGTTAAGTTTCTAATCCTTTCACCATGTTACTGGTCCTCTGCTGGACCATCTCCAATTTTTCAGTGTCTCTTTTGAACTGGGAGGATCAGTATTTCAGGTGTAGCCTAACAAGTTCCCATATGGTCAACAAATAAAAATTGCTAGTAATTCTATCTCCAGGAACAACAATAACAACAAAAATTAATGTTTGAGGCTTTCTTATTTTTAAGCATCATACTATTTTTTTTCAAAACCTGAGAATTAGGGTAGCAGCATATCAGAAAGTGCAGATCCGTCTGCAAATAACAAGCAGATAAAATTTTCATGTATTTAGTAACTTTAGTACAATTCGTGTTCTTTTAAGTTATAAGTACCTAAAAAGGGAAAGGTTATAAGAGAAACAAAAAAGAAGAAAGTTCTATTTCCAATAAATGCAACAAATGCAACAACTCTTGACTGGTAAATATTTATTCACGTCTTCTATTTCAGGTGAAGTTCCAATAAGCTATTATTCACCATTTTTACTCAAATCTCGAGAATAACAGCTTGGTCACAAAAGAAAACCGCTAATATAGATCTTGAAATATGTAACTGGAATATAGATTGTAAAATATATAGTATGTAACAGTTTAGCAATTATGTGAGTGTGATTGTGTACAGACATTTATGTGTTCACAGAATACACATATAAATAAGAAATCTGCAGATTGAAAATTTGCTTCTGTGCCTGCAGAAATGGTTAATTTGCATAAACATAATAAATATGTATCTAAAAAGGGGCTCACTGACCGGATAATTGGTTCCTTACACCTTCCTTAATTTCTTCTAGTTTTGTCTTCCCTTTGCTGTAGGTGCCCATCTTCCACAGCCTACATAATGGAGAAGGAGAGCTTGCCATAGAAAAAACAGATGAACAGCAGGGATTTTTCATTTCCAGAGCAGATATATAAAAAGGACTTTGCTTCAGAAAGTTTAACATGACGTTAGTTTGAAGGAGTAGGGAGGTGAAATTTGTACCGTTTATTTAGTTGGGCGTACCGTTTTCCTGTGCTGAAGTACTTGAGATATTTTCAGCTTGGATAAAGACAAAAAAGGAAGCTGTAAAATTAAGTCCATGTGAAATTCTTTCTTCTTGCTGTATTTTGATCATTTAGTTAGCAGAGTGCTTTGTTATTTTCTTTTCTTCAAGAGATCAACTACCTTGTTAAATAGAGATCTCTGTCCAAGCTGCAGTGAGAGGGTTAATGTGCATGTTCCTATGCTTCTCTCTCCTATGGTCACTGATCTTTCAGCTATTAGGTTCCATTAAGCCATCGGTATAGGTTGTTAGCAATATTTTTGTAAAATAGTTTTGTCTAAAGAAGTCTTATCTAGTGGAAGACTAGATTGATGATTGTCGCCTAATGATCTCCAAGCATTTCCTTCAGCCTTCCTGTTTGCAAAGCTGGTATGGTACATCAAAAGCCCCATTGTTTGTCCTAGCACGAACATTTTTAGAAAGATATTTTCTATGGAATGTTTCTGGGTTGGAGATTCAATTTTGCTGGCAGATCTGTATAAGGCAATGAGATCACATTGATATCACAGATCAGTAAGTATTTCCAATTTGAGGAGTTCTCATCTTTCTAGCAGATGAGATTGCATATGTTGGAATTTAATCTAGAAAGCACTGTGTGGAAAATATGCAAAGGGGACTGATATCTGACCTGTAAATGAATAACTTGTGTGAATTCAAGAAAGTGCTGTAAGTTTTGCAAAACTCTATTACACAGTTTCCCAATAAAGGAGTACATTTACTGAGCACCAAAGCTTTCTGCTTAAGGGATCTCTTCTGCAATTTCCTCTATCTGTTACCTAGCTGAAAAGACAGAAAACAGAAAACAACATTCACTATTAGTTTATTGCTTCGGCTTAGGGATTCTCATATTAGTGTTAACTGCCACTGAGAATAGCAGGTGGTAATTTCCAATGGAAATGTGCAACTACTAGAACAGACAACCTTCGTTTACTTACTGTGCAGTGATTCTCAGGAATATTATAAACTGAGGGCTCTTTCTCATTTGTCCTTGTTTTAGCTGACATTGTCATTCATGACTATACTGTGAGTGTAGTGTAAATGATGATCTAATGTCACTTCTATAATTACTTGGCACCCTGAATAAACCGTAATCCTCCTGGGTCAATAACTGCTCTCAGTTTGACATTCAATAAACAAGCTTTCAGAATTGCTGTAGTTTCACTTTTTTTTTTTTCTTTCTAGTGCTTTTAGTGAATGCTATTCAGGTATAGTTCAGGACCCTTAAAAAAAGAAAGGAAATAACTGTACACAGTGCAAGACTGCTGAAGGATGCCTCTGATTTTCAGCACTTGCAAAGGCCTCTCACCTGTAGGGCCCAATTCAGCTCCAATGGAAGTTTTAAGAATGACTCCAAGGGGAGGCTGCTCTGTGCATGGTCATGAACTACAGTTTTAAGGGCACATATTACAGGTATTTTAACTACATCTATTGCAGCCTTGCTCCGTGCCTCAGGATTTTTGACAAAACTTGACTTCTGTTGCTGTAGCTTCGAATGTGGCTCCACCTAATGCAATCCAGCTAGGTGTAACCAAGTCTTTCAGTCACAAAATAAAACCGCCTCTGTTATGCACAAGGATGACACCCAACAAGGACAAATCAAGCATTGTTACAATGCTGTCTGTGTTGGTTTCTGCTGTTCTTACAATCACATAACAATTGCTGTTCAATGACTATTCGGAGTCTAACTGTGCTGACTGCCTAAAGATCACAGTGACCATGAGTTTCATTCTCAGTTTTCCTATTTTCTTCATCTTCAACATTATAGAAAAAACACCTGCTTTACTTCTGCAGTATCATATCCTAACTAAGTGCACGTACCACTGTCTAAGAAAAAAAACAACAGCTAGTCCTTCTATTTTTGCCAAACCCAAGAAAGACTTTGTTGGCTGGTAGGATTAATCATAAGGCAACTGCAGACACAGTAGTCATTGCAAAATATTGGATAAATTAGAATTATTATGAGGCTGAGATGCAAATGATTAATAAACAGCAAAAGTAAAGAAATATGCCAAAGCTCCTGTAAGATAAGGGTGGAGAAAATAGAAACAGCAAAAAAAAAAAATCATAGGAAAGATGGAGAAAAAGTTCTAGTGGATGTAGTAGGGCATGCATTTTCATGTCAGAGACTTTTTGTATTATTTTCATATATTATTCAGATTTGCTCCTTATTATTTTATTTATTATTTAGAGGTATGCTTTGCATACAGCTATGAACAACTTTTGAGTCATTGTTGTATGTTAATACTATAAACAGTAATCAGCCAGCTGCATTCCTGCCAGGTATATCACATTAAAATACAGCATACTGCTCCCAGATAAACCATTCATGTACATGCTGAGAAAGAGTTAAAGTTAACATAGTTGGCATAGCAGCAAGAATGGGGAAATGGAGATGCTTTTTTGGCTTGTATTGCTAAGCAGCAGAAACATCCCCAAGTCCTGCATCAGGGAGGCTGTTGGTCTATAGACAAATGTCCTGGATAGTCCAGCAGACACTCTTGGGATACAGACTGGGCGGAGAATGGATGGAGAGCAGCCCTGAGGAGAAGGACTTGGGAGTGCTGGTGGACGAGAGGCTCAACATGAGCCGGCAATGCGCCCTTGCGGCCCAGAAGGCCAACCGCGTCCTGGGCTGAATCAAGAGGAGCGTGGCCAGCAGGTCGAGGGAGGTGATTCTCCCCCTCTACTCTGCCCTGGTGAGACCCCACCTAGAGTACTGTGTCCAGTTCTGGAGTCCCCAACATAAGAAGGACATGGACCAGTTGGAGAGGGTCCAGAGGAGGGCCACAAAGATGATCAGAGGG
>WHYT01017224.1:435296-455583 GCA_009806455.1 Tetrax tetrax | reverse complement strand
AAGCGGTTCCGGCGTGGGGAGGTGGGCTTGCACCGGGCTGGGGAGGGGGGAGTTGTACCGGGTTGGGGAGTGGGGGTGAGCTCGGTCCTCCAGCGCAGGGGGGCGCGGGCGCCCACCCCGCCCCGGTACCCCGGCCTCTCTAGGAGCAGCTTCCCGTGCGCTCTCTATGGCCCTGCCGCCGCCGGCCCGGCCGCCCCCGCGGAAGCGCCCGCGCAGCCATGTTGGCTCCGAGGGGAAGTGGCGGCGCGGAGCCCCGCTAAGATGGAGGAGAGGAGCCTTCGGGGGGTGTAGGGGGGTGTGTCCCCCCGCCCCGACCCCGGGCTGCGGGGCGACCTGTGGCCCATGGAGCAGCTGTAGGGTGAGCCCGCCGCGGGAGGCCGGGGAGGGCGGCGGGGGCCCCGCGGTGAAAGCGGCTGAAGAGCCAGGAGCGGGGTGCGGTGGGGTTCGGCGGAAAGTGGAGTGTCAAACCCAAGTTGTAAAGGTTGAAGAAACCGTCTTTGGGGAGCATCCCCGCGCCGGCGGCAGCAGCTGTGCAGCGTTCGTTCAGCCGTGCTGCGAACCCGGCCAGGCCTCTGCTCCGCGCTGCCGCCGCTCGGAAACACGCTTCCAAACTTGAAATATTGCTCTAATTGTATTTCCTGCTGAACGCTTTTAAGGACATCTTGCAGTTGTCTGGCAGCTTGCAGTTAGCTGATGCTTATACCATCTGTTCCAGTAATAAAAGGAAACCTAACAAGTGTTTCTGCATTATCGCATCTTTGCCGGAGCGCACTTTTTCCTTTCTAATCTTTCGCGTGGTTAGCACTTAGACTAAAATTTTCGGGTCAGTGCGACATGACCACAGCAGAGAGCTGCCTGGGGCTGTTGCCAGGTGATTTTTAACCGTGATTTTTAACCGTGAACCCCGCGTTTCCAGAGCAAGACACTGCCCCGGGCTGTGCGGTTTGACGGCTGGAAGTAACTGCTCTGCTGAGCGCAGCGTGACCAACAAGGAGGTGTTTTCAGGGTGGGATTCATAACTCAAAGATCAGATGTGTAATGTTTCACACCTTAAGCAGATGGACTTCAAAAGGCGATCCCTGTTCTCTAGGCTGATCAGTTCTGACACTGGGATAGCGCAGAATTTAGGACTGTAATGCTCATTGGGTTAAAAAGAGCTGAAATAAACTTACGACAATCCAAGACTTAAATTTGACAGAAGCAGAGTTTAGCAGATGCAAATTATGAACTTTTAGAGAAGAGATAACGAGTGAAATGGAAGGGGCCACTGAAATACGAGCACAGTGCCGTTACAAGGGCTCGGGCTTGTTTCTGCTCTGGTACCTGTTCAGTTAGTGCTCTCCAGCAGCTCCCAGTTACTGCATCGCCAGCACGGGTGTCCCTGCTCCAGGCGGGGTGGTGCGGACTGTTCCTGCCACGTAGGGCAGGTGCTGAGCACCACCCTGCGTTACACCCATTGCTAGGAGACTGCGCGGGAGATGCGCTGATCAAAAAGGGTTAAAATTCACATCCCAGGTGTCTGCTTCTTCAGAAGCGTACTGTGGACTTTCTCTGGCAGACAGACACGTAGGAGGGCTTTGAGGGAATGGCTGTATATTTAGCAACTGCTAGGAGCGGAGCAAAAGCCCCAAAGATATTCTGCAATATGCAGACTCGTACATGAAACACCACACAGCTAGTCCTGCTGAAGATGCGATTAAAATAAAGGCTTTTCTTATTTTTCAGTGCTGAAAAAAAAAAATAGCTGCTTATTAGCTTCAATTTGACTTGTAATTTCTAAAGTACTTGGCTCAACCCCGAGGAGGAAGAAATCTGCAGCTAAGCTGCGTGACAGGAACAGTCAGCACAGTCACTTCAGGGTGTTATAGAGCCCTCACCTGGTGAAGAAGCTTTTTTTCAGGATCAAACTACTTCTTGCTCCACGGTTGAATGCATTAAAATAGTGATATTGATTTAACATTCCCTTAAGGAAGTGTCTGCTATTCAGAAAAGCAGTTTCATCTGTTAATTTAAAGCAGAGGTAAATAGAAACAAGGGCCTGCACAGTGGGGCAGAACTGCTGCCTGCTTCTGGACATCACCAGCAGATTTAGGGAGGTTTGCAGAGCAATTTGCCAGCGTGCCTTTTTAAATTGAAACAATCCGTTTTGGTTTTTGTCCTACCTAACTGCTTCTGCAATAAAGAGAGTATTGCATAACATTTGTACTTATTAACTGCTAACATTTATCAAAGGTTGGCTAATTTTGCTCCGTTATTGGAAGACCTTTGGGGAGCAGCACACAGTTTGTGGCAGATGCATCATGTCAGTAACAAGTCTCATGAGGTGAAATTCATAATTAAAGTGGTTTTGGGTTTTTTTTTTTTATTAGAAGGTCTGCTTTTTAGTCCAGTACAGTTGCCAAAAAAAGAACTATTTAAATATTAGGAATAGTCACCCTGCTTTTTGTTGCTGTAAGTAATGCATTAGAGGGCTTCTCTGCAGCGAAATTGGGCTTTTGGCTGGATACTTTTCCTAGCAGAGAATATTTTTCCTAATTGAATGCCAAGTCAATGTCAAAACAATGAGTTAGAGCACTGAACAGAGAACAGGGCAGCAACGATTGAAGTCAAGCAGTCTATAAAGCGTGACATCTTAAATCATGTAGTTGTGAAAAGGTGGCATTTGCTGGGAGGTGGCAGCGGAAGGCGGGCTGTGATGTTTCTCTGGCTGGCACTGCGTAGCTCTCAAAGGACACGTGTGAGCTTGTTGGGAGCACAGTGATGGGGTCAGGTGAAAGGTACGGCCCAGAGAAGGGCAGAAGCCCTGCGACAGCATCGATGGAGCTAAGGATGCAGTAGGGTGTTGTTTACAGCAGGGACTAATGGAATTTCTGGTGCCAGCCAGGTGAGATAGGTGGGCAGAAGGACTTGCAGGCGTGAAAACTCACAGGAACTCGTACAGATAGGGACAAACCTAATTAGCTGTGAGGCAGTTGTCAGATCGGTGCTTGTTTAAAGCCTCCCCTCCAGGGCTGCTCTCTACGTGATACTGTGCTGAGACTGCAAGTTTCTTTTCAGTAGAACTTTTGCTTTATTTGGAAGCGTGAAAAAGGATGATGCTAACGGAGGACAAGACTTGAATGTCACACCTTAACCCCCTGTTGAAGTGAGCCACTACAGAGTTCACAGACACACCAAAAAATAAGGTCTAGTTTACACTCTGTGCTCTGATTTCACTTTGCACAGAGGTTGGAAGCTAATATTTCCTTAAAAGGAGACTTTAAAACAAAACCTGAACTTGAATTAGAAGTTTAGCTTCAACTTTTCAGACGCTGCTATCAAGGAAAGTCTGAGGACCCTACGCTTGCACTCTCTTCTGCATCTGTTAAGACCTTTTGTCTCAAGCCTTGGTTTCTGCAGGCATCAATAGCTGTGGTCTAGCAAGGTTCTGATGTCTTGAGAAGGAACTTTTACTCACAGATCACACAAATGACTTGTTCCTGTAGTTTGCATGGCCATATAAAGTGCTCAAATGGAAAAAATTGTTACTCCATGACTACTTTGTGATTCACGGTTTCCTCTGAATCATGACTCTGATCCAGTGTCATTTTCTTATGTCTGTGGCTCCAGACCTGTAGAGGGAACAACAGTAAGGTCACTGGTGCTTCATTCAGCTGGCCGCAAGCTAGTTTAGATGCTTCCAGGGTTGTAGTATAAAATATTTGGCATAAAATAGGTGGGAAAGTAGAGTTGCAAGGGAAGTTAAATAGAGCTCACTGAGCCAGAAGCCTCTCAGTTCTCTAGGAATTCCCGCTGTTTGTGTTTCTGGCCAGCCTGTGTACAGAGGGTGGGAACATAAATGAGATTTTCTGCCTTGGCAGGATGATGGCTGGTGGCTGCCTCCGTGAATCTTGTGGGTATCTACAGCCTAGACACGTTTTAGAGCGTGCATGCTTGGGAAGATAGCATTCACTAATCCCAAGATTAACTTCCTTTACTTAGAAATTAACATTACCAAGAATCAAACTAACTAAAAATACAATTTATCTGTAAAGACTGGAGGCAAGGCACTTAGTTGCCCACCTTTCTCTAATAAAACCAGTATTGAAACAGTTAAAGTGATCTTTGACTCCCTTAGCCCAGGGGTAGCAGAGCCCCTTTCCAGGAATGCAGGGTGGAGAGGAAATCCAGTGCTTTCGCCCGTTTTTCACACCGATTCAAGCCCTTCTCAGAGGCTGATGCCTGTGGTGACTCCCTCTGCTGACTACATGAGTTGGAGGCAGGAGCGGTTTTTGAAAGAGCGACTCAGAGCCCAGAGCATCCGCGGGAGCGGGAGCCCAGCCAGGCGTGGCAGAGCTCCTGGGAGGTTTCCCCGAGCACCCTCGGGGCTGCTGGAGCTGCTCTCCTGCGCAGGGACCCGCAGACAGGAGCGAAAGGGGAAACTGAGGCAGCAGCCACCATCCCAGGGACCCTCCTTGTAGTGAGAAGTTCAAGGGTGGTAAGTTTGTCTGGTAGTACGAAGTACAGCTCAGCTTGTAAAGCATAAAGGGTCCTGTGGGCAGCTTGTGTTGCAGTGTGCTTGGCATTATGAAGTAGGAGCCTTAGTTAAAATTTAAGACACTGTTAATGTGGAAGTGGTTTTAGCTGTTGTAAGTCACTTTTTTTCAGTTACTGCCTAGATCTGGTTGCTATCAATGTTATTTACCAAACTTGAACACTTTATATGCTTTAATCAAAATTTCCTAAATATTTAGAGAAATGTTTGATCTTTGGGAATGATTTTATTCCTGACAGTGCCTTACTTCAGAGAAGTGTAATACTGTAAAGACTATCAGAAGCCTCTAATAAAGTCATTTTAAGTTCCTTTTAATAGATGGGGCAGGGGAGGGATAGGGGTTGAAGGGACTGGGGTTACCAGTGATCAGTAACTTGAATTGGTGCTAGAGCTCAGATTTTTGTCATTACTGAGATTTCTGCACTGCCTGCTAGATGGGCGTCCAGCCTGTTCTGTCTGCATCTGATGTCTTTGGTTACATTCCTCAGGCATAAGGCTGATTATACTGACTCACATTCCTCATATATGATGCAGTAATAAATTCACTTACTATATCTGGAAAATTATGTGAGACAATTTACATATTGCTTTGAAAGTTTTTGACTTCACATTTTCAGATCTAACTGCATGGGTTAAAAGTTGACACTTCTTTCAGATCCCACACAGTAAAAAAAACTCCAGGAAAGTTGCATCTACTTGCAAATTTGGGAGCCACTCTTTTTAGTTTCTCTCCTGTGCTCTACCCTTAAGTTTACCCAAATGGCAGTTGCAGGGCTTGTTTCAGTATTGCCTGCAGAAGAGCAACCAGATTCACACTGAAATGGAGATTTTATTGTAACTGGGTCCAGGAACAGACAAGAGCTTCACGGTTACATTGGTCTGAGCTTTAGTGCTGAGACTAGTCAAGACTAAGCTCCCTCTCCAGCAAGTTTTTTTTTTTTTTTTTTTTCCCCTCCCAGTGGCTAATTAACACTCTCCTTTCTCCAAATATAAAGAAGTTTTCAGACCTGTCATGTGGGGCAGATTAAACTGGATTGTGCTGTGAACATGAGTCATTACAGATCATTCTGCATATGAAGCTGTGCTCTTTGGGTGGATACTGAAACTGATAGGGCTTGACAAATTCAAATAGCTGCAGGACTTCCCCTTTTGTTCCTTTCCAGGAAAGGATCATTTCACCTGCCTACCCAGTAACATGGTTAGAACTGTTAATTTATAGCCTGCATCTAGCCATGTGGGATGAAGGCTGCTGCAGTTTTAGCAGGCTTTCAGCTCTTGGAAAAGCAGGTGGGGAATGTGTTAATAATTACCATCAGCACTGACTGCTCCTCCTTTTGGGCAATCAAGGGGTTGCTGTCTTGTGAAGATTTCCACTGTGGTAGGTTGTGACTCAGCTTCTGTTTCCCCACCTCTGACTCAAGAATTTCACCATGTTAAGGGTTTGCCAATGGCCTGATGGAGACTGGTAGTTCCCTTGAGCTGGCAGGTCCCCAAGTTCCCCACCACGCTGTGCCACTCCTAGAGATGGGCAGAGTCAGAGCATTCTCAGTGCCACAGCAGATCTGCCCCAGTTGTTCTCACATGGCTCTGGCACTGGGCAGCTGGGTGCAGCTCAGATAGGACAAAGCAGATCAGTTTGGACAGAGGAGAAGAGCACAGTGACATTAGCATTATGCAGCAGTCACTTAAGATACATATGCAGGGTTAATTTTAAACACTGGTTTCCTGAAGCTTCTAAGAAGTGGAAGTGGTTAAACTCAAGACCAGGTTTCTCAGCTTAACTGGTACATGAATCTTCTCATTTATAGGACTGTGCTATAAACAGCTAATCACTGCCATAATGACATCTTCAAGCTCTGCCCAGCATCCAGCAGCTGAGAACGCCTGCAGAATCGCACTCGGACAAGTCAACCAGGTAATTATCTCTCCCACTTATCTTCACTTTTCACTAAAGCAGTAATTTCTTCCATCAAATCAAAGCTCTCCAAGTACATTTAAGTAAGAAGAATTGAGCCTGATGGAGTAGAGCTTTTATCCTGAGGAGTTGTATTAGCTTTCTCTATCAGATCAGTGATTTATGAACGTTTTAAAGGGGAAGGAGGGGAAAAAGCAGTTAAAACTGGCTGTACAAGAAACTGCATAATGCCTGTTTTTGTGCTGAACCTATACTTGAAGAATGGCACATACAGCATTCCTCCTGGTGCTGGACTCTGTATTGGAGCTTCGCAACTTTGTCTAACCAGTAATACATCCCCATGCCTTTTCGGGAGCCAGCTGAGGTAAGTATTGAACGTCTAGTACCCCATTATTGACTGTTCCTAGAACGTCCCTGGAACAAGAAGTAGTTGTAGCTGCGAGCCAAGGTCAACGTGGTAGGCATGTGGTTTGAGCATGGCTCAATACCACGTTGACAGCCAGCCAGAGAAGAGAAAATTGCAAACAATAACTGGAGAAATCTGGTCTGAAAATCAGGATTGTTTCTTTAAAAAAGGCATCCAACCATCCAGAGCCAATTCATTGTATGAAGCCTCTCCACAATATGAGGGGATGTGACAGGAGTGGAAATAAGCTGATGGGAAGTTGAGAGATCCTCCCATTTAAGGCTCAATTTAGAAGCTTTGAAATGTAGCCAAGTCCTGTGCAAAAATTGATTTATATGCTTATTTATTCAGCTCACTCTGCATGGAAAAAAAAAAAACAAACCAGTAAATAGGCTCTGATATTAGTAGCAAAATATTGATTGTCAACACTCAGTGTCCTAGGCAGAGTGGAATGAACACTTCCATTTTGGCTATACTGTAAGTAGCTAAGGGCCCATTTTAAAATAATCAAGCTAACTAGGGTGCTTCTTTAATCAGAAAGACACGTATAAGAACTTACTTGAAAATCCATTTGAGAGTGGTCATTAGAGAAACGAATGAATGCAAACACATAATTTCATCTTATTAAAAATCATGTGCTGATACAAGTACTTATTTGAGTTGTGCTCAGCGTTTTCCCAGTGAAAAAGCTGTTCTTGAGAAGTAGACTTGAGGCTGGACATGAGCTGTTATGTTTGAGCTTGAAAATGCATTTAACAAACATGATAATGAGAAAACAGGCAGACCAGGCACATTTACAGACAAGATTATTATTTTTCTTTTTTTTTTTTCACCATATTAGAAAACAGTGGAACAAATAGCTTACCAAGATGCTGTCTAATAGCTGAGCAACAAATTACATCTGTGACAAGCAACCAAAACCCCCTCTCCTTACCTTGTGCAGGAAAATGGTGCTGCAGCTCAGGCTGTGTCCTGAGGAGATGTTGCGGGGCTGCAAGCAAGCTCTACTCCTTAGGAAAGGAAGGGAGACTTGTGATTGCATTTATATAGGCAGAAAGGAGGGGTGGGTATGAGACGCAGGTGAACCCCCCTAACATTGATAGCTCAATTAGCTAGCACAGATTCAACGTCTTGAGAGCATAAGCCTTGTCAAAGTGTAGGGGAAAACAGTAATGAACATTGTGTGCTGAGGACTGGACTTTCTGTCCTGTGGCGGGCTGAAATATCTTGCTGTGTTAGTGTCTGATAGATGAGGAGGATAGAGGAAGAGGTTCAGTGTGGGAAACGTGCGTTAGTGTACAAGATTGTACACAATTGTGTAGCATTCAGAGAGCAGTGAGGGCTTTCTGACGTTTTTATGGAACACAAGGCATCAGGTCACCTGATGGCGTTCTCCTAGGAACTCTTAGAATTCTCGTGGAGTAGATGAAGCAGCAACGTAGGGGGAAGTAACTATTTAAAACTTGCTGCTGTTTTATATAGCATTATCAGTGTCATCTGCTGCTCAAAGCTGCTTGGGTGTGTGGGTGAAACCTAAAGGGGTTGTGGAGCAGTCGCATCGTTCCCAGGGTGCCTTATATTTTATATAACAAAGATTTTGGTTGATGAGTGAGATCCACAGAAAATATAGATTCTGCTCCTTAGTGTTAATTAACCACACCTTGTGTTTACTGCAGTCTTACTATTTTGTGCCCATTCATGTCTCCTAATAAACACACACTCCCTCAGGTCTGTACAGAGCAGACCCGATTTGTTCACTACACTAATTGAGAAAATTCAGGCGTGCTGCTCTTGAAGTGGCAATCTGAATGCACCAGCATTGCTCCTCAAGATGTGACTCAGTACATTTGGCTAGTCACTGCCTCAGACTCCATACCAAGGGTCTGAGTTTCCACTCTTCCCTCACAGGATGAATACCATCAAAGTTAATGGGACAATGTGAGTGATTAAAGCTTTTAGAGCTGGCTGCCCAAATCCCTTGGCTTTTTTTTTTTTTTTTGTCTTGCACTTGAGTCAGAATGATTGTGCTGATTTTCAGTCCTTCTGAGCTCTTTTTAAGCGTTTGTCCATGCAGATTACTTGTTAAAAAAAAGAACACCAGCCTTCAGCAGGTTAGCCTGAGGCAAGCAATGTTTCCCTCCAACTCACACAAGGGTTGTCAGCTCTGTCCTTGGCGTGTCTTACGCAGGTTGACTTGGGCAGCTTGGGTTTATTCGCTGTGATACGCAGGCCAAGGTGACATGCTTCCTTTCAGCAGGGCGCTGATTTGTGTCACTCAAACAAAACTCTCTGCTTTGTGTTTTAGGTGCGACCCAAACTGCCGCTTCTGAAGATTCTGCAAGCTGCAGGCGCCCAAGGTGAAACCTTCACGCTGAAGGAGGTGGGCTGAGTTTCTGGGCACTGAAACTGTGCCTGTCCCTGTTTGTTTGGCAGGTGGCTCTTTGTAGCAAAGGGATGGGACTGGCTATTATTTTTTCTGTACTTTGAAGCCCTACCTGCAAAATAGGGATGCCTTACCTGTAGAGCTGTTATGATTTGATTGATCATAAATTATCTTGAGAGCCCCGGAGGAGTTGGAATAGGAGTGTGAAATATTAAAGAAACTTATTTATCCTCAAAAATCAGAAACCTCTTTAGAGAAAGGAGAGATGTGATAGCCACATTCCTGAGAGAGTGCAGGAGATTCTGGTCAATAGTCTTGCTCTCTGCTTAGAGCGTGAAAGCCTTAAAAATTGGATTCCAGTTGGTATTTTTCTTTTAACTTTCCTTTGAAATGGCTTGTCAGCTAAACTTAAGAGACCTTGTGAATTCATTTATTTTAAGATTAAAACGCAATATGTGTACAAGATTAAAAAAATGACACTGACTGTGATTTACAAGAGTATCCTGTCTGCAAAGAATTAAATGCAGTGGTTTTTCATTATGAATGTGTCAAATATTCCTGCAGAGCCCTGTGACTTATTTTAAACACTTATGCATTTAAATAACTTATTTAGCTTCTAAAAATTTCTGCAAAAACAAATTGAATGGTTTAAATGGGGGGAGCTGAGTATTAAAGGGAGGTTACTTGTACAGATTAACATTTTAACGCAGTTAAGTTGGGCTTTTTTGCAGTAAATGGAGTGCAGTTAGCAACTTTTTGGTGACGCTGTCATTCAGGAGGGTCACTTTGGTGGGTAACGGGGAGTGGAACCTGCCTACATTGTGCTTAATGCACTTTGCCTTCTCCGGATTCCTCACTGCAGCTGGCAGTGTTCCCTGCTCTGAAAGGATATTTACTCTCCGTCTTTCTTTGTGATACTAATGCACTTATTTTTGCAGCTTGCAAACTGTCTCCTGAGGGACAGCACTGTAACTTGTGGCTATCCTTTAGTAATAACTTATTCTTTTAACTGGGGATATCTTCTGCCTCCTCCCCACCCGTTTCCTTCTCTTTTTCACTCGGAATTGAACAGCAGCAGGCTCCATCTGCAGCTCTCACTGAGGGAGAATGCCTGGGTAAAAGTGTTAGCGCCCATGGCGTGTTTCATTTCAACATGAGGTGGCAGAATGGACTGCTATTTGTCCATCTTCAACTCAGTTTTCCTTCTTGTCATGGGTTAATAGTTACAAACCTTATAGCAATACGGCAAAGCGTAGCTCTCCCTTGGTTGGGAGGCGCCAACGAATTGCAGATGTGCATTAAAAGCAGCTACTATTTGACTCACACTGTATAGGGCAGCAGGGGGCAAATACAAGCAAAAGCAAATTTCCAGGGTCTTTGGTGGTTTGGTTTCAGCTGCAGATATGGCTAATGGTATGTTTTGCCTCCACAGGTTATGCATTACCTGGGACAGTATATAATGGTGAGGCAGCTGTATGACAAAAGACAGCAACACATGGTCTATTGTGGAGGAGATCAGCTGGGAGAACTGCTGGGACTGGAGAGCTTCTCTGTGAAAGATCCAAGGTAGGAAAAACTCACCTTGAATGTATGTTGTGTTGTAGAGGTTGCTGAGACAGGAGACTTGGTGTCACTGTTTCTGTTCACTCTCACATAACCCTCTGTGAATACCAAGTGCCCTGCTCAGTGGCTTATTGGTAATGCATTTGACAAGTTTGAGTTGAACTCCTTTGTTCTGAAGAGCCGGTTCTGAATGGTTCAGGCAGTGAGCTGCTTGGGGTGACATCTTTTCCACCTTTTATTTCTACATCTTCTCAGGCCCTTGGTCTCATACTTAAGCAAAAATCTGCATCCTTCAGTTAAGTTCTGAGCAAGACTTCTCTGTAGCCAGCCTATAGGAGTGGCAAAAAAATTCCACTGCACTTTCCAGTGTCTCTCTGGAATTTCTGTCCCTGGTTTAAAAGGGTAATGCTGTTTGGTTTTGTGAGTGTACTCAACTGTGGCCTTCTTTCCCACAGCCCAGTCTATGACATGTTGAAACGGAACCTGACGTCTGCTGCAATGGCAGGTAGGTTTGTCAGAGTATGGGCAAGTGTATTCAATGTAGTATTGATGTAACTTGGGTAAGTAATGATACTCAGAAAAGAGAAATGTTTCTGAAGTTGGAACAAACTGCTAATGAAGGCTTTGACAAGACAATCTCTTTGAGTCTGTGTCTTTTCTGTGTGTCCACCATCAGTAGCTGTGATATGCAGTCAGTTAGCTGTTTGAGTAATGTGGCTGCCTATAACCAGGGGCCAAACCTCGGAGCAGCAGATACCTTCTGTTTGGAAGCACACTGACAGACCTGAATACTGTGGATGTACAAATCAACGTGGCTGAAGTATCCCATCCAAATCATTATTGATTTCTCAGGCTGTTCGCAGTTTCATAGGATGCTGTGACTTCTCGCTCTCACCTTGTTTTATACTTTCATAATCTTGAGACAGTATAGGAGTGCTGGAAACTCAGTCTAATTCTGCAAGCCAAAGAGGTCTGGACTTAAATCAAACACCTGGACCTTTAAAGGTCACTGTTACGTTCCCAGCTCATAACAGAAATCAAATCTATCTACATCAAAAGTCTTTGAGTCATAAATTAAAACGTATTCTTAAATTAATCTCAGCTGATGGCTTCCTTGCAGCCAGTTCCCATTGTATGGCTGGTAATCTTCATTTGAAAAAAAACTTCTCATGAAACTACAAGGGTGCAAATCATGAGGGAGCTGCACCAGAAGTTGTTTTGTGTCATACTTCCTGAGGTTTCTAAACAGATAATATGGACTTAGTTCTTCATAAGGGCTTAGTCTGTTTTTGCACATGTATATAAAAGCTTGTGCGAATTTAGAAACTGAGAAAACATGGCCCTAAACTGCTTAGTCCTCTGAGCCATGTATTGGTGCCTCTGAGGTCCCCCTCCTTTCTCTGTTTATGTAAAAGAATCTTCCTAGGTGGACATTCATCTAAACACATCGCTTACAGAATAACTGTGTGAGTGCCCTTGCCCTCGCTGGTGATGCCCTGGCCTCTTCCCTGCAGGCAGTGTGTGTGGAGAGCAAAGGATCCCAGCGAAACGCTCTCTCCTCTGCTCCCCTGTCCCCTTCCACTCGGTGTGTGCCTGTGGCTGTGTGCGCGTGGCTGGCTGTGTGCGCGTGGTCCAGTCATGGTGTAACTATTTTTAAACCTGCCAAAGGAAATACTGTTCCTTTAGGGGATCATCACTGAGTTATACCACTGTGTCTGCTTGTGTGTGTGTGACTGTAAAACGAAACAAGCTTGGCAGACCACATCTTTCACAAAAGCATAGGGAGGATGACTCCAGGTATTGTTTTCCCTTCATCACAACACAGGAATAACTAGAAGTGACACAGGGCTTGAAGAGGTCTCCATGTTTCATGTTTTGTAATAGCTGCTTGTATTCATTAGCCAAATCAGTGCTTATCAGCACATCATTTTGCAGATTATCTCGGCCACTTCTTTTAAGCACGCTTGTAGAAAGAAAAGCGACTGCAGCACATCTTGATAACAAAGACTAAGTTCTTACATAATGCTTTGTCAGGTGGTGTCCTTGGCTAGCTTTCTAAGTGTGGCTCACATGAGGTGTATTTAGGAATGCCTCACTTTAAGGACATTTTGTACAGTGTATGTTGGCTTGGAAAAAGGAAGCCTTCCAATAAGCGGAGTGGCTTTTCGCACAGTTTCTAAGGCTAGTTTGCACGCCCCTGCAGAGCCAAAGTAATTCTGGATGAGCCAATTTGCTTCTGTTTTCCTTCAGGTATTAAAGAATCAGTGACTGCAGAAGCTGTAGGGTGATGGAAGGGAAGAAAGGAAAGCCAAACTAATGCATGGAGGACAAAGAATATGGGCTAGAGCCATGTCATTTTGTGATCTTGTGTTTTGGCCCATTTTATGGACCACTTTGTGGTCCACTTTTCTGCGTAAGGCAGCAGTTTTCAGTGTCTTCATATCAGTGCTATGATTCATGGTGTAAATCAGACTGTTCACGTCTGCCTGGCATTCAGCAAGGTATTTCTCTGCTAAATTGCAAGGAAAACAAGCGGGAGCCATCCTTGCACCTTTTGTTCTCTAGCAAGTTTAAAGGGTAGACTTCCTAAGTGCAGCTCTCTTAATTATGCTGAAAGATTTCTGTTAATTTGGTTGTTCTTGCTATTTAGGTTGGCCTTTTAATTACCTCTTGTGGCCAGCATAATCATCTGGATTAAATTGTGTTATGGGTGTGTCACAGTTACCCAGGAAAGAGCTTGCTGGGCCTGGAATTTTCCCTTCTTCCATCTAGTCATTGCTCTTCATGCCCACACTGTTTAAGAAAGGCATTTTTCCTATCAGCCTGAGCTGAAAGGGATAGCATCCTTAGGTATTTATAAAAATCTTACTCTTCTCTGCTCATCTTCTTCAGCATGGATTTCATCCAGCCTTCAAGTGAGAGTCCCTACCCTCTGCTGTTGCTCTGGGTTCCTGCCTCCATGCAGATGTCTTCTGTAAAGGACCTAAAACTTGCGATGGCAGGACAGTCTGTAGGGAAAATAATAGTTTTCAACACTGGGAAGAAGGTTCTTACATGCTGTGAGGTTTCATCAAGCTCCCTCTCTGAGGAGGCACAGCCTCTGTATTCCATAGGCTAATGCCTGCGTATGTACCTCGTGAAGCCCAGGGGATACCGGAGTCGTGCCTCTAGGAGATGGCCAGCTTTGTAAGGAAGGAAGGGCTCTGTTTCTCTGAAAAGGTTACTTAGAGGTCTGCCAAGCCTGGCTCGTTGGTTGCTTGCTGAAGACCCTTTGTGTTGTGAGAATGGTTATTACCAGGGAAGGTTTTTTCTTTTGTTTTACCTGCCATCTAGATGCTGCACAGAATCTCGCAAAGGAACAGAGCGTCGATAAGCCAAGCCAAGACCAGCTGAAGGTAAACCCACTGCCTGGTGGTTTCTTTTGTTGTACAGAGTGCCCCTTCTCTGTACCTGTGCATGGTGGACTGCCAGAACTTTGTGCTGCTTGGCTGCCAGGTCCTCATCTTCCTGAAAAGTTCTTGGAGTCCACAGAGCAGGGACAGAGTGACCCTTCTCTGTTCTCTTCATAACAGAGTACCAGTCTCTGAGCGCGTTTCTCTGGGGTGTAGCACTTCTAGTCCTCAGTTCCTCCAGCGTGCTCTGTATTTTCATGTCTTTTCCCCTCTCTCCATCCCCTCTCTAAGTAGGAATTGCCAAATAATTACGCTTTCTAAAATGTGTGACAAAGTTTGGTGTTTAGTAGGATTGTTTTCAGAAGCTTTCAGGCAGAGTCTGAAACCTAGGAAAAATCTTCGCACGTTCAAACTTGTTTCCAGGTGTCTTTTTGGGATTAAGGGAGTCTGATCTGGGAGGTGTCTGTTCACACTGGGGCTCAGCGTGTCACAAACGTCACAGTATTACTATGTTAAAGATGGCAACTTTTGGACTTTGCCATTCTTAAGATTTTTCCTAGGTTCCAAGTATATTGTTTGTGCTGATTACAGATGCCTTAGCCTTCTTCAAGGGTTAATAGTGTGTAGGTTTTGTTCAGAAACTTCTATTTCTCTTAACTTTTCGATCTTGTACTGCGGCTGGTGACTCGGAATGGAAGTGCTACATCCCCTTGTCCCTATAAGCTCTGATGGACTAACACCTGCTTTTTCCTTCCTTCATGCAGTTTAGTTGTCAAGAAGGTTCTGGCACTGGTGTCATGGAGGGTGAAAGCAATGCTTCTGCTTTGTCTACCTCGGAGCAAAAATGTGAGAATTATGAAGGTGAGTGCCAGCTTTTCCACAGTAACACAATGTGTACAAGCTCTTCTGCTCCTTCTCCAGTGTGACACATTGTGCTCTGCATCAGCAAAACGCTAGAGGAGACTGTTAGGAGACTAATAAAAACCTGTTGTGGAGTATAATCTTTAAAAATCATCAGTTTATGCTAAAGATTGAGAGAACGCAAATGTTCGCCGAGGGTATTTTATGATAGAGCGTTTTCTAGCTTGGGTGTTTGGTCTCATAAATAAACAAACACTTTGAATAAAATGGCAGGTTAAGCCCAAAAAGCACATCTATCACTAAACAATGCCCTGAAAATCTTACAGACCTTGCTGAAGGGTATTTCAAATGCTGAAATTATACTTGTGTCTATTTATCTTCCCAAGGGACTCTCTCCTCTGATTACACAGAACACAGCCTGAGCCGTCTGCAGTCATTACCTGCAAACCAATCAGGGAACTGAATAACAATGGAATTTTTTTTCTATCCAGCTTAAGTGTAATACAGCTCCTTCATATTTAGACATTTCCTTTGTTTTAATGTCTGAGGATTCCTTGCTGGTTCACTCATATGGATTTCTGATGTTACAGAAGCAATTTTCCTGTTTTTCTACTTTCTATTCTCACATCGTTCTCGTATCAGGGAACCTAACTTGCAAAATGAAATCTTCTTTGCAAGCGTGGGTATTTCCAGATCAAATGAGAGTGGTAGATATTTTCCTGGCTGCATGCAGAAACAGTCCTTGACGGTGCCTTTGAAACTCTTGGCACTGAAGAGAGATAGATTCAAGGTTATCTTGAAATTCAGACTGCTGAATTTAGGATCATAGACTAAACTGCACGGGCTAAAAAGGAGGCTGAAGCATGGGGTTACGGAGGATGGATTCTTACCTTCCTACTTGCCATTTTGAGCCTGGTTTGGGAACTCAGGAGCTCCCATCACTGGAAATTTGAACTGAATTCAAACCAGTTCTGTCTGCATCTTAAGCCCCTCAAGAAATCTACTAAGTGTTGACTTGGTTAGAGCTCTGAAATAAGTGTTTGTGTTTCTGTATTGAGTCTTACAAGTAAGGTAAAGCTAAAGAGAACTTCTACTGTTTTAGAGACACTGGGATGCTTCTCTGACCTCTGATGGCTGTGCAGTGACTTATTTTGCCAGGTTCGCTTGGGTAGATACATGAGTACAGGTGGGCGGCAGATCTGACATCCCAGTACACTCATACAAACCCCGAAGCTCTTAGCAGTAACTGGCTGTAAGAAGGAGCAAGAAAGATTTCTAAAATCAGATGGGGCCAGTTTTTTCTCTGCTAGTCTCTTAAATAATGTAGGTGTGGCATGACTTAGATTCTACTTGGCTCTTACAGACAAAGACTTAATAGAAAACCTCTCTAAAAGCAAGAAGCCTAAACTGGACCTAGTGTTTGAGGAATGGGATGTAGCTGGTCTTCCATGGTGGTTTTTAGGCAACCTCAGAAGCAATTACAAGTCCAGAAGTAATGGATCAACAGATATTCAGACTAACCAGGTGTGTAGACATTTTAAATAGGTGCACTGTATTCTTTTCCTCTCCTCTTTTGGGTTCCAAATAAATAAAATATTCTTGTTCTTTCTTTCCCCTTCCCACTCCAGGATTTTCAGCCTCTCCCTGGTGTGTTCCTGTCCCAGCCTTTCCCATCAGGTGGTTGGTTACCTTTAGTGTTCTAAGGCAGAAGGCTGTGGTCAGCCATTGGAGGTCCTTCTCTACTCCAGAGCATTGGTTGTATTTCAGGCGTTACCCCGTTTCTGGGTTGAAAGCTGTTACGCGGTGCAGATGGCTGTAGTGCGGTGGCCAGCTGCTGTATGGCCAGGTGGCAAGGGGAATAAAAACATAGTGCTGCTTGCAAAAAGGGGTGAGAGTAGTGAGCTGCCCCTTCCTCTCCCACGGGTGACTGGAGAAGCTGCCCAGGGCTGAGAAGGCTCTTAGTGAGGAAGAGGGGAGAGGCATTCGCTGCAGCGATGATACTCCTGCTGCTGCTAACCTGAGCTCTGAGAGGTGTCTTCTGGTTCTTCTCCAACAGGACATAGACACTGCCGTTGTTTCGGATACTACTGATGACTTGTGGTTCCTCAACGAGTGCCCATCCGATCAGAGCAGTGCTGCTGTCAAGGTAGAAACGGTTGACTGCGAGGAAGTGAAAGAAGGTGACAAAAAGGTACCTCTTCAAACAGGGCATGCATTCCACAGGTTGGCCTTTTTTAATTGATCTCATGGAAGTGCAGAATCCTTTGCTTTTCATCTCCCTTTTGGTGCTGTGCTGATGAGGGAGGAGCTAGACCTACAGAGTTTAAACTGTTTAGAAAAGGCTGTCACCAGTCTGTACAGGGGCTTTCCTGTACAGTCAGTCTGCTTGGGTTTCAGTTTAAATGCGTGTCTTTTCAAGGCACAAGCTTTATTTAAAATTAATTAAAACTCTAGCGGCAATTTTACTGTATTTCTAGTCAATATGTTCAGTATAAGATAGGCTGGTCTGAGTCCACTAGCTGAGGTGGTAGTAAGATTGGTCACGAGAGTAATTAATCAAATGTGTGTTAAAGGTTTGAGTTCATTCTTTCTTCCATGGAAATCAGTAGGACTGCTCAGGTGCGTATGTATTTGTATGACTCTCTGTGCACCAGAGAGAAGTGTGAGTTGACAAAAAGAATATTACCAGCAATAGTTATTGACAACAGTCTGGAACAGATACCGCACATAAAACGGCTTTTCCTTCGCTTACAGAAATAGTGTAATTATCACAGTGACTGTATAGTCATTTCAGTTTTGGTGTACAGCGCCAGGCAGATCATAAATACAGATTGTTGTGCCCCTCTTAACAACATTTCCACTCTTTCCAGGTAACTGAGGATGCATGTTTGCACGACCTTGAGGATTCTCAGTGCTTAACTGATGATACAGATACAGAAGCTGCTTCTGAGGTAGGCATCCTGTAGGTCAGTGCTGCTTGCTTAGAGTGTGCTGCATCCTGGCTGTAGTTGGAAAAACTTGTCCTACAGCTGCTACTGGTTGTGGTAGGAAAAGCTAATTCTTATATGGGTTTCAAAGACCAAGGAAAGAAAAAGAAAATGAGCAAAAAAGTTAATTCTGTATGTCCTCTGAAAGGAAATTTGGAGTAAAGTCCTTGTCAGAGATTTGAAAAACTAAAGTAGGTACTTTGTAATCACTGAAGAGCTCATACTCAAAAAAACCTTGGAAATTTCTGTGTCAGGATCAGGGTTCCACTGAGTCCTGGGTGTCCAGGCCAGCTCTGAAGCTGTCACTTGTTTTGTGGTAGTCTCTGGGATGAGAAGAGAATCCACTTCTCCTCCCGTCCCATTTTTCTGAGGTGCTTGTATGGCCTTTGTCAGGAGAGCCTGCGTACCTGCTGCTGTAATGTCTTTTCCTTTGCAGTGCCTCTCTTGAGTACAGACTACAGCTCTTTTCCCCGTTTAAATGAAAAAACAAGTTGGAAAGAGAGAAGAAGCAGTAATTACTGGGTTGTCACCTCTCCTCATTACCCCATTCCTCTTCTGAATTTCCTCATGGTTGATGCTGGGGAACATCAAACTTGTGTCCTTTCAGCTGTCCTTTTTTTCTCCCAGTCCTGTGGCTGCTTTTTGAGGTTGTGTTGTAAGTCAGCAAAAGTCATGATACTCTCTGCAGCTGATGGCACCAAAGTTTTTTAGCATAATTTTCTGGACTGTGCCTGCTTGACAAATTAGGATGTCCCTGGCATTGGACAGCTGAGTCACAGCTCTGAACTTGGGCAGCTCTTGGGGTAATCAAGTAAGTTGCTATTAGCTGTGCAGATTCAACAGATGCTAAGTGATTAGTGACTCTGAGAAACAGATTCCAGACTGATTGCAGGAGCTCTGCCCTTGAATTCAGAGCGAGATACTGAAAATTCAATAAACTGCACAGCTGGAGAACATTGTATTCTTCCAGAGTGCTGAAGGCTGGGAGGAAGGAAGGACAGATTTTGACGTTTAAGAGATCTACATCTGTAGAATGCACAGGGGTACGAATTTTCTTTAGGCTTTCTGAGGTGCTGATATTCAAACTAACGCAAGCTTATACTCAGTAATAAATGTCCTTTTTTTGATGAAGCTTCTCTGCTGCTTTTCCTATGTAGGGGAAATAAGTTGTATGCGACACTAACTTGCTGCTGTTTGTCTGCCTCAATCATTCCTCAGGACTGCTGGCAATGCACCAAATGCAAGAAATTTAACTCTCCAGGCAAACGGTACTGTTACCGCTGCTGGGCATTACGGAAGGACTGGTACTCAGATTGTCCCAAACTGGCTCATTCTCTTTCTCTGTCCAACATTGATGCGATGCAGAACAAAAACGATGATGAAGGGATAGATGTCCCGGACTGCCGAAGGACTATTTCTGCTCCAGTTGGCCAACCCAAAGACCTGTTCATGGTAGAAAGCAAATCACGTGTAGATCCCAGCAGCTCTATTGAGTCTTTGGATTTGGCACAAGAATGTGAAAGTAAGAAGACTGTGTTGCATTTCACTGAGCATAAAAAGGAGGAAGAAATACAGTCTTTAGAAAGTATTAAAAAATTACTGAATCCATGCTTCTTATGCCATCACAGACCACGGGATGGGAATATTGTCCATGGAAGGACTGCTCACCTCGTGGCCTGTTTCAGGTGTGCAAAGATGCTGAAGAAAAAGAGATCGCCTTGCCCAGTGTGCAGGAAAGAGATTGAGATGGTGATCAGGATCTTTATGGGGTAGTTGAGCCAGTTCAGGCCTTCTCCACCAAAAGACAGCACACAGATTTTCTTGGGCTCACACAAACCCTAACTTCAGAGCTCGGCCATTGAATACCAAAGAGAATTAAGATTCAAATCTGACCAAGAACACTGAGGAATCTTCTGCATTAAGTGAAGCAGCATCCCCTTTTTGATGTCCACTTAAACGAAAGCCTGTAGGGAGCAGGGGGGGACCAGCACCTTGGTATCAATGCCCCAGCTTTGAAATTGTCTCAGCCTTTTAATTTCAGCTCAGTGGTGTCACTAGGATTCTCTGTTCTGACAACTGGTCCTTGCAGAAAACAAGTTTTGGAAAGAGTTGTGACTTTGGCTGTTGGAGTGGTGTTCTCCAGTGAGTCAAACCCTGTGCAATGCCTTCTGAAGGGGAAGTCTGCATCTGAGGTAGATACAGAGAGAGAGAGAGATCTATCTATCTATCTATCTATATATGTATAT
>WHYT01017224.1:399103-435276 GCA_009806455.1 Tetrax tetrax | reverse complement strand
TAGCTGTGTTAGATAAGGTGAAGGTACTCTTGCTCCACGACTTTGAGTAAGTCCTCCCAAACTTTTAATCCATTGCGATCTCAGGTCACATATCAGATGGCAAAAGAACAGGGTGTTACACTTTGCGTTGTTACTGGATCTTTTAATTTCTGTTGATTCTTTTTTTTTTTCATTTAAATACAGTTCTGTGTCGTCTTGCCTAGCTTTGGTGAAGCCTGCCCAATGTTAGCTCAGAATCTGGTCTCCCAGCTGGATGACATCATAACAGCTCTATGCATGTTTTGGGATGTTCTCATAGTTCTGTGCTTGCAGCACCATTGCGACTTCTACCTGCCTCATCAGGCCAGCCTAGCTAGAAGATCCTCACTGTAGAGTGCAGTGTGGCTTTAAAGACAGGATATGGGCCTTTGAGGGAAGAAAAATAATTCCTGAAAAGCACCGGTTGCAGCTGGTTAGTCTGTGGGCTGTGCTGAGTGCTACTTGTTTTCATTTTCTCCACTGATTTTCTTTCTCTGTGATTTAACTCTTCAGATCTATTTGCAGCAGTTATGTTGTCTTTCAGAGCTACGCAAGATTGCTCTACAGGCTGTTAAAACTCAGCTAGTACTTGCAGTTTAAAATATAACCCTTTTCTGAGATCATATCCTAGAGCATGCTCAGATTTTCCTTGGCCTTCCTGTTCTCCAGGGCTTTGGAGGGCCTGCATCATGCAGCAGTAGTGCCTTCACCTTTCAGGTATACAGACATTTGAATTCAGAATAAACCCTGTTTTGTCATCTTGTCTGTCATTCCCTTTCTGATCTAGGAAGTACACCTGAAGACGGGGGAAAAAAAAAAAAAAAAAAAAAAAAAAAAAAAAAAAAGAAATACTCATACCTCAGTGCTTCTCTAGGCTGTTCCTCCTTGTTGTCCACGCTCCCTGTGCTGGTCCAGCCCTAGCAGGTCAGGCGTGCGGTGAACGGCCCCAGGACCTGCCCAGCAGAAGGTCCCAGCAAATCGCGATGTCAAAGTCGTCGTTTCTCTGCAAAGATACAGGAGTAGGTGCTATATGCAATCACTGCCAAAAGTCAGATCCACTTTATGTTTTGTGTAGCGTTGTGATTTTTTTTTCTATGTTGGCTATAATTTAGACTATTTTTGTTAGCTGTTATTTACAGTTGTATTTTAAAAATCAGAGAATAACTGTCTGGTGTTTTGGTGCACTATCTAAAAGTCCATGGGAATCAATCCACATGGAAAAGCTGACTTATTGCTCCCGTAACTACAGGGCTGTTAAATGGCTGGTGATGCACTTTAATCACGCTCAGATCAGCAGCCTTACTGCCTGCTATCACGGAAGGGAGTTCCTGCCAGGTAGTTTCTTCCCTTTTAAAGAGTCAGGCTCAGCAGGGTGTGTGGTGGCACTTTGTGGCACTTCTGAAAACTGTGAATTCCCCCTCACCCCGATCGCTTCTAAGAACTAAATGTTTTGCTCAGAGCAGTTTTACTGATTTGTTCAGATCTAGCCACACTGAAAAGCATGTCATTTGTGTTGACCAAAAAAAAAAAAAAAAGTCAGGAGAGTTTAAGTTCCAGTAATGGGGTTGAATATCCCTACCAAAATCCTGCTGATACCTGTGTGCAGCTTCTGTTATTAAATGAAAATTGTTGTCAGTGTGGCAGTTTGTGATAAGAAACAAATCTGCAGGGTAACTTTCAGCACAACGATCTTTGTATCTGTGACTTCTTGTTCAGTATAACTGCAGTGTTTACAACATGCATTTGTCAAGTTCTTAATTATTTTTTAACGAAAATAGTTGACATAAGACACCGTGATGTTTCAGTTGATTTTCCTTCCTACAGAAGAATAAGCTATTGCAGTGCAGGCACGTTGTGTGTCACTGCGCAGGTTCTGGGTGGGGCATGGAGGAGGGTGGGGGTAGTTTTGGTGCAGGAAAAGGGAAGAAGAATGTATTATTGCTTTAAGTTAAGCCTAAGTGTAAATAAGAACTGCTCTTCTAACATGTTCTAAAAAGTGCAGACTTGAGGTGTGGATTGAAGAACTAGCTCAAAGCAGCAATACTTGCGTTGCAGCGCAGATGAGGTATCGGCCGGGCGATGCTATTGCTTTCCTTTTCTACAGACGGAGCGGTTAGTGTGGAGCCCTGATCCAGAAACCCGTTTTTTGGAGGAGCTGAGCATTTACCCAAGATGGGTGGGAACGCAGGTTCTCTAAACGCACCGTGCTGTCTCGTAGCGGGTGACAGTTCTTCTCTTACAGTGGTTTTTCTGTGAAGTGCAATATGAGAGAAGAGGTCCGTGGTAATCCTTAGAAGTCATTGCTGCACGTCTGTTGGGAGAGGTGTTGAGTGCAGCTGTCTTTTGATGCCCAGACTAGAAAGGTTTATCTGGCTCAATGGTTTTTTTTCTTCAGTTGGTTGCTGCTCCTCAGGAACCTGCTGAAATCTCACTAGCACAAGCGTACCCATAGGTCAGCTTTCATTCACTAGATCCCTCAGCTTTTCAGCCAGAAGTTTTATCCCTAGAAGCAGCAGATTTCTTACTTTGGTAGGTATTTAAATACAGCCTGGGAACTATGAGGCTTGCAGGTGTATAGTGCCGATCTGCACATTGCAGTGCTCTGCAGTGTGAAGCCACGGGAGTATGTAAACTCTTTGTATTGGCAGCCAGAGGTACACACATTGCATTCACTCCTGAAGTTCTTTCCAGTTTAAGTGCCTCTTCCCAGTTACTCTCAGTGACTTATTTACTGACATGCGCAGCACATCAGCCCTTTTTTCAGCTCTCTTCAAAAACCTCAGTGTCCCTCCTCTGCTGAGATTATTAGCGAGCCAATTTAGCCTAAACAATGCCTCTATATGAATTAAAAAGATCCTTTGGAGGAGCGCCCCAGAGGGCTTGTTTCCTCTGAACAGTGGGTGTTTCCACAAAGACAGCTCTGGACTTTCTGCCTGTGTTATATATTTATTGTGGTGCATGACTGATGGAAACTATAACGCAGCTTGTCGGGGTCTGCTCCATCCTCCATCCAGCATAGGTTGTATCTGCTACTGAGAAGCTCTCCTTGCAGAAAAAAAGTTGCTGTTGGACACATGGGAGTGGAAATGGAGTGGAAACTGTCTCAAAACCCATGGGGTAGTTTGCTTTTGCCTGCTCACACTGCCTGTTCTGAACTTCATCTTCCACTCTTGGAAGGAAAAACAAAATGCTCTCATGAGAGGCCCTCAGTGAAGGCTGACCATTTTGGAACATGCTGTGATTAAGTGAGTGAAGAAAGAGCCAGGTCACTGGTGTCCATTCTGTCTTTGTCCGTAAGCTGAGCAAGGAGCTCCAAATCCTGTGCGTGGTTTTCAGCCACCGGGACATCAGCAAGCGGCACCAGGATCCTTGAAAAGGAGATACTGCCAGGCTGGTCTGTCAACAGCAGGAAGGAGACCCACAAATAACAGGGGAGTGATAAACTGCGTTTGGAACAGCTCCGCAGCACAGATGACCTTCGGACAGACAGCAGCTTTTCTGCTCTGGAAATCCTTCTTTGGTCCTCTGTCCACAACAGCTGGAATTTTCCTTGCTCCTTGGAAAACAAGGACTTGTGTGCAGAGCAGTCAGCTGCCGCAAGCTGGCTTACACATCCCATCAATTTGCTCCCTGCACCTTATTGTGATTACTACAGGCAGCTGCTGTGGTTGCAGCCCTGTTTTCTGTGCTGGTTTATCCTGGGAACGTGCACGTGCTGCCCACGCATCTGCGGGGACACCCCACGCCTGCCGCGCTGAGCGGGAGTTTGGGACGACGCGGCCGCTGAGCTGAGCGGGTACCTTCAGAGTCCGCGGCTCCTGCAAGGCAGAGCCACCTCTGAGGATCCGTCAGATACATGAAGAAGGCAGGAATATGTTGTACCTCTGGCAAAGAGAAAACCTTGCTGTTCTGGAAAGGGCGATTTCCTGCTGGATCTCCCCAGCATCCTTCCCTGCAGACCGTTGTTCCCAGATATGTTTTTCTTGTTGAGAAAAAACTCTGCATCTCAATACACACCCACGCAGTCACTGCGGTAACAAGCAGGAGCGCTTGCTAAACAACAGCTGTGTGTTTGCACTATTGAAAAAAAAGGCATGTATCACAAAATTGATGACCTGTTTTTATGTCCTGCGCGTAATGAATTTAATTAAATGGAGCACATTCCATGGTAATGTAGGTTTATTTTTTCATTTGTACTGCATTTCGGGAAAAACCTTTAAGTAAAGGCCTCTTACCAGTTAAGCAGTTCGTGATCTTCCTGTGCGTCTGCCTTTCCAGGGAAGGAGAGTGTGGTGCCAGGAGGTCGCTTAGCCTTTCTCCAGCTGTTTGCTTTCTGTGTGGGATGGAAGCAGCCCCGGCGAAGGCAGCGTGCACCCGCTGCACCCCGGCACATGGAGCTCCCCAGATGGGCGTCTCACTAGAGGGCACCCGCCGGCCGTGCGTGGCGTGGAGCGGGGTGCTGGCGGTTTCCTTGGAGCTCTCCTCTCCTCTCCTGCAGCCTGTACAGCCTGAACCCTTAAGGCTGGCGTAAGCAGGTTGCACTGAGACATGACTCCCGTGGTTGGGGTTTGGTTTTCCTTATTTGCCTCTTGCTTCACGGTCCTGGTTGGAGACAGCAGGCTGCAGGTAACCGGGAGGAAGATGGATGAGCGTGCTCTGCTCTTCTGTGTTTTAAACCAGCCCCACACAGGCCCAGCAGTGATTTATCACCAGTTGCTTGCCAAGGAGGAAATGCTGCTTCGTAATGAAGAGCATCTTGATTGCTTTGTAGGAAAACAGTAAAACTCCACCTGCGGTGTCAGAGCAGGAGAATCTGAGCCCGTTCCCCATCCCTGACAGGAGAACGCTGCTGGCAGTGGGCAGAGTTGGTTGTATTTCTGGTCCTACCCAGCTGCCCCTGCTTGTTCCCTGCCTGTGTTTCTAAAAGCGGGTTCAGGTGGGGCTGGTGTCCAGTGTTGCACCCAGCACCCATTTCCATCCTGTCCTGCAGCAGCAGTTAGATTGCTGATCACCTCTGCCAGGCTTAAGGCTGCAGGGAAGTTTCAGGCTCTGCCTGGGTAACCTTTCCTTGCCAACCTGTCCCGACGTGCTTCCAAGCACAGGAGCTGCCTAAAGCACAGCATCCGTGTCTGTCCTGTTTGCCAGGGGCTGCCTTGTGCTGGTGAGATCCCTCACCCTCACCCTGCCCACCCTGGGTGAACAGCAGCTCTCTGCCAGCAGCAGGCAAAACGAATCCTCCCGGCTTTAACAGAGAAATCTGTTGGAGCAAGGTGGAGTTGCTCACCTCCAAATTTGACTTCTTAACAGGGGAGGCTGGCCAGATGCTTGCTGAAAGGAGACGAGTGTTCATCTCGTACAGGAAACAGCGTTTCATCTTCCTCGCAGGTGCAACCACAATGTGTTTCTGTGGGCAAGACAGACAATTCTGTATCTTAGCAGGAAATAAAGGATCCATTTTTGCTGTAGCGTGTTGAGTAGCCAGGCTCAGCCCTCCAGCCCGACCTGGCTTCTGCCCTCTGCAGTCGCTCCACCTCACCGTGCCTCTTTTCTTCCCCCCTCATCTTTTGTAGGAAAGTAATTTTTGGGGCGTAGCATTTGTGGCACCCCTAATCTCCTTTAAGCCTTTGCAGGTCTGTGCAGGAGCATCCTCCAAAACCTGTGCTCTCCAGCCTGTTACTGGGAGCCAGCAGCGCTTCGTCCTCCTCCGCCTTGGGGTAACAGAGGGCAGAATCCGGCCCACTGAAAATAAACTGCCTTGCTGCAGCCAAACGCCTTCCCCAGAATTGCCAGTGACCCAAATTTCAACATCAGGAAAAAGAAAGGCTCTCTGAAACCCAGTCTTCCTGATGTGGGCTGTGCCACAGCCATCCCAGCCACCAGCACAGGCTGGGAGACCCCCCCCCCCTCCTCACTGAGGGTCTGTTTGGGGTCTCTGGGGAGCTTACCGAGAACAGGCAGGGGCAGGGAGGCAGGCGGTGCGAAACCTCGCCGAAGCAGGCTCAGCACCGCAGGTGTGAGCTGCCCGTGCACAAAAAACAGAGTGGTTTTAAGAAGGGGAAAAAAAAAAAATAATAAAAAAGCAGCTTTTGGCAGTTAAAGCTTCATTAATTTGAAGACTGAAATGGCCACACAATAGGAAACTGGGATTGCAGTCCCAGCAGCGGGTCTGAACGGGGATTAAAAGGAACCAGCGTGAGCCCCCGCGTTGATGGGGTCTGGGGAAGCGGAGGGGGCCCGAGCCACCTCCCACACAAAGGATAGGGGGGCTCTCAGATCCACATGTACCTTTTTTTTTTTTCTGGCGAGGCAGAGCAGCCTCTCTGCACTCTGCCTTTGCAGTTCTGTTTAAGGAGACGGCAGCGCTGTGCCTCAGAGAGGAGCAGGGCCCCGATACCCACCCAGGATTTGCACTTTTCCTGCGCAGCACCAGAGACGTCCCTGTGCCACAGCATCCTCCGGCTCAGCCTGCAGAAAATCAGGGAAGATTATTTAGTGGAGGGGTTTAGTGGGATGCTTTAAACGGCGTGTAAATGTTTGCATATTGCTGTGAGCATGGGAACAGCTTTACAAGTGCTCCCTATTGTTATTTTGCTTTGGAAACCGTGTTCTCCTTAAAACAGTATCACAAAGAAGAACGTGTGAGCAAGCTAGTTAACGTGGCACAATGCCTTTATTATTGCTGTTAGCATAGAGGCTCCGAACCCACGCTGGCACGGCCCTTCGAGTGTTTTTCTAAAAGTTATTTCTCTATACAGGTGTTATTCTCATTTGGTATAAAGCATCACTCCCTTTGTCACGAGAGAGCAGCCTTACCTCTGACCTTTGCTTGCAAAACTGTTTTCTGCTCATACCTAGAGATACAACATGTTGCAGTCAGGCTTTTAAATGATAAAAACAGTGGAAATGTTCAGGTATCCTCCCCGGCCCCGATTCTGCACATGCTTTCAAGCTCCACTTGCTTCCCAAGTGCTTACTTTGGGTTTTATTCCCACAGCCGGGCTTTACCTGGCAAGCTGGGAAGGGTGGGGGGCTCCCACCGCCCGCTGCCCTTGCTGGAGGGGTGGGCACAGCCTTGCTCACCCAGCTCCTGCCCCCAGCCCTGCTCTGCAAGGGGCTCTTCCCCCACCACCGTGCTGAGCTGGACCCTGGGCTGCAAACCCTCATTTTTGGGTTCTCCTTTTTTTCCCCCCCCTCCTCATCCTCACCTTTGCAGGAGGCCCAAGGGCAGCCCACGGATGCCAGGGTGGAAAACTGGCGCCTGCCCTGGCTCCTCGCTCCCTGCGAGCTGCGCCTGGCTGCCTGGAGGGAGGAAGCGGTTTATTCCTGCCTTTGCTGGAAGGGGATATTTTATTTATCTCCTCGGTGACTTTATCTGGATTTAATGTTCTATAGGTGCCACTTTTACCTGGCTTCTTCCTCCTTTCCCTTAGCCTTGTTTGTGTAATCATCATGCCCAAATTAAATATTTACCGTTTTCTCTGTACTGGTGAGCCTCCCAGTTCCCTTCCACTGTCAATTAAAGATTTACAAGGTGGGCATCAGCACTTCTGCAAAGCCAGACCAGCCCCCCTCGGTACATTTTTTTAAGTGCTTGGTTATCACAGTTCAGCAGAGCACACCGTAAATTAGATCTAAACCAGCACTCAGCCACTCGCCCTGGGCTGCCTGGCTTTGTCCGTGCAAGGCTGAGCCTGACAGCAGCAGGACAGCGTCACCAGGCTCTGGATTTCCCTGGGATGCTGGATGTCGTGGGAGCAGCTGGGCAGAGCCCCACAGAAGGGACACAGCGATACTGGGCTGCACTGGGCAGGGCTGGGTCGGGCACTGCTGCCACCGCAGCTCTGCTCAGAGATGGAGGACGGCAATCTGCCAGGCAGAGCTGGTACCCATCCTCAGGACACATTAAGAGAGGGCAGCTTGCTGCAAAATAGGCAGAAACAGGGGATTTTCTCATCACTCTGCTGTAATATTTATAATTAACCAACTTTTTAGATCAATATTTCATTGGGAAGGCTGCTGGGGTAATTCACACTTCGAGCATCTTCCCTCCACGCGAGTGAAGCATGGGCTATTAGGAATAATGAACTTCTTGCTAGTTACCTTTAGCGAACTAATCAATCTTTAATGCTAGCTGGAAATTTAATAATGGAAATTTAGTCGGTGACCTCAAAACTTACAGAGCAAGGTGAGGGAAGCGGACGGGGCCAAGGAACAAAATAGCAGGCAAGAGCTCGGTGGCACCGCAGGTGAACGAAGCCCAACCTGGACAGCTTTGGCAGCAGGGATGCTGGAGGGATGTGGGATGCAGGGGAAGGAGCCGAAGGACCTGCAGCCCCGCTTGGCACTGCCACGGTCACGGAACTGTTTGGCAGAAAGCAAGAAAACCACAGGATTTCCAGGCGAGCTGTTGAGCTGAGGGATTGGGAGATGCCATCAGCTCCTGGGCACCACTGCGATGCATGCTGCTTTTTATTTCCATGCAGGAGAGAAAATGCTTTTACCCCCCCACCACCCTATGCTTTTGGGGAAAAGCCCATCGCCAGCCTCCCACACCCCAAAGCGGCCACTTTCCCCCTCCTCGTCAGCAGCCCAGCCGCTGTCAGGGACCTGCATTATTTATCTGCTCGGTAACATTTACTGGGATCTAGTGTTTAATAACTGTCACTCCAATATATCTTTTCTTAATCTCCTCAGATCTGTCGCTGTGGCAATTTTAAATATTTATCAACGTGGTTTGTGCGTTCACTGTTAAGGTTGCAGTTTTCTTGTAATTAAAGATTTACAAGACACTGCTCAAGATTTAGAAAGGATTGGCAAAGATCAAAGCTGTTTGGTACTCACTCCAGAAACCACCAGCTCCTGGAGGTTTTCCACAGCACCCCGATGCATGGGGGATGATGCAAACCCCTCCCTTTGTATTTGGTTATTTTTGCTACTGGTTTTGCTGGTTACCATTGCAAAGCTGCATTTTGCAGAGATGGCTTTTGCCCCCCTCCACCTCTCCCCATATTTTGCTGACACAGCTGAGTCCCTGCCAGACTTTTATATCCTCAGGGCTTCATCCAGCCCCAGGCAGAGCCCCCAGCCATGAGCAGCTCTGAGAGGGTCCCTGCTCGCCCCACAAGAGCCCCACCAGTTCCTGCCACCACCGAGCTGGGCTCTGGCTCGTTATTCCCTGTTAATTTTCATTTTCCATCAGCACAAGCCCTGCCTGCCTTTCCCCCACTCCCAGGTCTCTTCCCATTTAGCCACATGCAAATCAAAAATCTATTCCTGCCTCATTAAGATTTGATGCGGTTCCAGGATGCCTCGGGAGCAGTGAGGGTAGCAGGGGTGCCCCACACATCCTGCTGGGACCAGACCCAGGGATGGGAGCAGGGTGCTCTGCCCCTTGCTCTGGAGTGGCCACAGCCTCCCGGCCCCCTGCCCACCACAGGCTCAAACCCCAAACACCCCAGTGCACACCAGTGTCTTAATTAATTACTGAAGCTGGCTAGCACAGGCAGAGTTGGTGGCCTGCTGCAAGCACCCACCTCTCACCAGCACCGCTGGTGTCTCCTGCGATGCTGCTGCGCGTCCCCAAGTCCTCGCTCCTCCAGAAACCCCCTCTGCCGTTGGACAAATTCAAGCCAGAGCCTCCTCCAGCCCAGCCGTTGGGAGAGGAACTGGGCTTCCCAAAATGCTTCTCAGCAGAGAGGGAAGACAAGAGCTGGGAGCAGCCAGCCCAGGCCGTGGGAGCAGCTGACTACAAACCAGCTCCTAGAGAGGTCAGTGCTTTTCTAGCCTCAGACAGCTCCAAACTGACCTCCTGACGCCTCTCCTGCCCCGCTGCTTTCCATCAGCCTGATTTTACCCTCAATTGCCCACTTGAACGCAGCTGAAGCTATTTACTCAGTCTGGCCGGGCTGCTCAAGCAGGGGGCAGGAGCTGCTTCAGCTCTGGAAGAATGGAAAAGGCGATGGGGAATAAATGAGCTGCAATCATTTCTCCTTTGTGACTCCTGCCTTCTCCTCTTCTTCCTTTTTTTTTTGCTGACTTTTGGATGTTGAGGCTGGAGAAGTGCTTGTCTCCTGATCTCAGCACGTACGTGGAAGGGGAAAAGGGAAAAGACTGTAAGTCACCGAGCAGCTCCGTGCCTCAGTTTCCCCACTTGTAGGTCAGTGAGAAAGGAGGGGGTGGGAGAAGTGATGAAGCATTTGGGAGGAGAACTGCTTGCTGTGGAGATTGACAGGTAGGTTTTCCTAAAGTTTTTGAACGCTGCACCTGCTTCATCATAATGGCATCATGCATATGGATGGCACTGCTGACATTTCCCAGGGAGGTCAGGTGTTTTAATTTAAATCATTCTCGAGGAAGTGCTGGAGAGAGGAGAGGCCTGCTTTGATTCTCTAACGAACTAATAAATATGTCGCTGTCATGCTCATCCCAGAGTCTGAAAGCCTTTGGTGCAGGCTGGTAGCCACCCCAGTAGCCAGCCCGGTGCTGGGCCCTGAGAACGGGGTGCAGGTGTAAGGGCTCTGTGAAAGAAGGACACAGTGATGGAGCCACTCCAAAAATCAGTTTTATTAGGTGCTTAAAATAGAGCCTGGCACGCGATGTTCTCGGTTGCCCGTGTCGAGAGAAGCTCGGTTGCATACGAGATCCATGATGCTGCTTGCACCAAGGAGGAGGGGTGGAGGGCAGAAGCAGCAGAAACAAGGACTTTTACTGCTATCCTCAAAGTGAAGGTGATTAAATAAAAAGAAAGGAGAAATTAAACCTGTCAAGCAACTAAGGAAGAGTGGCTTATGGGAGAGAATCCAGTGCCAGTGGGAGAGCCCTGATGGGATGGGCTGGAGGAGAAGCATTTCCCAAACACCCGGATGGATGGAGGGGGAGGAGGGAGGTGACAGATGCACCCCTGCTCACCTCCCTGCACCCATCGGACCCCCAGAGCTTATGGGGGCACAGCAACCAGGAGGGGTGACTGACTCTTGGGCTTGAGGAATTTGGGAACCTCTTCACTCGAGCATCTCTTTGAGAGCTGCATCCCCGCGGGGTGCTTGGAAACGGAGACTGCTGTCCCCCGCTACCAGTAAAGCTGCCTCAGTGCTTTATTACTGCTGCTGCTTAAAAAAACCCAATGTCTTGTTCCTAATTTGAGTTGCCCGGCCTTTTAGGGGGGCAGATTAAAGAGCCCTCTAACCGAGACCATCCTGGCTCAGACCCTCCTTTCCCCTTTCCCAAAGAATCTCTGCTTCCTGCCACATCCTTGCGCTCCAGGCTGGGACATGAGACCCTGCAGAGTGAGGCCACCCCAGTGCCCAGGGAGCTGCTCCCCCCTGAAGGGAACTTACCATGCAATTAGATTTTACCTAAAAAGCCCCATTTCCCCTGCCTGCTACCCCAAAATAACCCTCGTGTGTGCCAGCAAAGCCTTCCCGGGTGCAGAGCCCAACCTCCAGGTAGAGGACGAGCTCCGTGTGCCCCACCCAGGCGTGGGCACGGGGGCCAGGGAACGGTTCACGGAGGATTTCCTCCAGCACGGTGCCCGGGATGATGCTTTAACAATAAATAACAACAGGGAGTAGTGTATGAGGTACCCGCGGTGCTCTCGGCTGATGTCCTCAGAGGACGCGAGGGGTCAGGAGCAGTTCACAGCAGAACTCCTGTTTTGGGGCAGGAGGGAGTGATTTTGCCACCCCCTTCCCATACTGGAGCACTGGGACACTTGGTGTGGGGTGACCCACTGGGAAATGAGTCCTGCAGTGGTGGGTGCCCTTCTGAATGGGATACACAGAGGAGTTTCAAAGGAAATCGAATTAATTGCACCGATCTTGCATTTTAATTGCAGACAATTCCAGCAGCGGCCGAACCAACACCTCCACTGCAGCGTGGTGGCAGCAGCCACGAAACCCCCGATCAGAGGGGCTTTTTCTCTACCCCTACAAAATTACAGCCTTTGAGGGGCTGGGTCCTTGCTTTGGCTGGGAGCTGGTGATGTTCCTGCAGGGATGGGGACGATGGAGGGGATGGGAGATGCGGGTGCTGCTTGTGCATCGCGGGGACAAGCAGGATTAAATCTGGGGCACGCTTACACCGGGGAAATTTCTCCGCAACTATTTCCACATGTTCCAGCCCAATTTAGCTGAACCACAGGGAATCTGTTTTGCATTTAAGTTTCCCCACTGCACGAAAGGCCTTGAGTTTGCAAACACCGACGGCCGCACACCTGAGCGGGGCTGGGGCTCCGCAGCCGAATATTTAAAGCGGATCACGAGTCTAATTCAGCAATGCATTTAAGCCTGCGCTTAACTTTCAGCGTGTGCTTAGGGCCCCCGGGAGACCTCGCTGGGTCCTGAACACATGCTGCAGGGCTTCGGTGAGCGGCAACGCTGCGCTGAACGGGGCCCCGGGGAGAGCCGTTACCCTCCGAAATAATGACCCGGCGAAGGCGCGGGAGCCGTTTCGCGCGCCTGGCTGAGCGGAGCTTTTCCAGCAGGGAACCATCTCGCCTTGGCTGGGAGATGAATGAGAAGTTCAAGCGGCTTTTTGCCATGTCAAGGCTTTTTGGTGCCTTCAAAGCCCCGTGCGGGCAGCGACGGCGCTGGCACAGCTGGCTTTGCCGCAGGGTGCACCATGTCCACGCAGAGACACGTCCTCCCGGGGTACCTGCGCCCACCAGCCCCCCCAGATCTGCCTGGAATGGCTTTTTCCTTCATCTTTCCCATGGAAGGATGCCCAGGCGAGGTGCTGGCCAGGCTCTGGGTGCACCGGTGCCCACGGCACGGGCTGCGGTGGGCTCTCGTGGGGCTGCTGGTGACGGCATGGGTTTGAGGGGTACGGTTAAACCAACCCCAAAGTCCGAACCTCCAGCGAGCAGGGACTAGGTCCAGGCCCAGGCAAAAGGATGGCTTGCTCCTGTTAACCAGGGAGGGGGATCGCCAGCAGCATCGGTGGAGGAAAAGGGGTCCCCCAACTCTCACCAGTTTGGGTTTGCTGGACCCTCGGTTTGCCGCAACCCGGGAGGGAGGAGTGGTGCTGCCCGCTGCTCCCTTTCCTTTGGGATTTTAATTGCTTAGCAGAGAAAGCAGCAGCAACAGCCCAGGAGAGCGGGTTTTGCACCCCCTCAGTGATGCAGAGGGTGCGTGCGGGGGCTGCTGCCACACAGGGACCCTTCCGCAGACCCCCCTGCGCCTGAAGCAGGGGGGTCCTACCATCACCCTCTCCACTGCACATCAGGATACAAAGGATTTCCTTTTCTTTTTTCCTTTTTTTTTTCTTTAATACAAAAACAGAAAAGCAAGAACTTCCTCCCTTCCCCTTTTCTTCCCTTTTTTCCTCTTTTTTTTTTTTCCTCTCTCTTTAACACTATCCACAAAAGTTTACAAAATAGCCTTGAGATTATACTTGTGGGATACAGGATCCATCGCCTTCTGCCAGAAGCCAGCCCCGCAGGGATGCCCATCAAGAGATGCATCACCATCCTAATTTCTGGTTCTTCTGCCCAAAGCCCCCTCCTGTCCCCCCTGCTTCCTTCTGGCAAGCAAACACCAAGGCAGTGGGAAGGTGCTGGGGGTGGGCTCGTGGCTGATTATCTGAGTGCTCAAAAAAAACCCCCAAAACCTAGAAAAAGAAACAAAAAAAGAACATGTATCCCAGAGGGAAAGGCCTTTTTTTTTTTTTTGTATTTCTATGAAGGAGCTGACACTGCTGGGGTGGCCCGTGGTGCTGGGGGATATGGGGAAGGGGGGGTCTGCTGATCATCTCTATGGCTCTTCGACCGCGCGGGGCACTGTCCCCCTCCAGCTCCTGCCCCTCCGAGCCCTCCTGGCTGCCCAGCCAGGTGCTTTTGGGAGCCACGCACGGATCCAGACCATGCACACGGATCTAGACCCTGCCAGGACCATGAAGAGGCTTTGCAAGCCCCACGGCTAGCTCTGTTCCTCTCCATCTGCTACGCCGCTTCGACCCTTGGTCAAGTCCATGAAATCCCTTTTTTTTTTTTTTTTTGTTCAGTTTTGTAGTTCAGGGTTTTTTGTTGGTTTTTTTTTTTTGGTAAAAAATAGTTTCTCCCTCCCCACCCCAAACCACCCCACCCCACGGTCAGCCCCACCAGTGCATCAGCCTTCAGCAGTCCAGGGGGGCTGCTTGCACCTCCACGGCCAGGAGCTGCCCCCCGCGCTGCCCCTGAGCCCAGGGCTGGGCGACGTGGGGATAGACCACGTGCACGGCCGTGGCACCCCGAAGCAGCTCCCCGGCCCTCCTAGGCTCTGCCCAGATGCCGTAGTGAGCTACGAGGCTGGCAGCAAGGAGCAGGAGGCAGAAGACCAGCACCGTCAGAAGGCTCTGCCTGCCCTCCAGGAGCCAGTAGCGGTGGGCAGCCTCTTTAGTCCTGGCTCTCACGCAAGCCACCTTGGCCTGCAAGTCTACAAAGGCCACATGGAGGCAAACCCAGTACTCTGTGTCCTGGTGGAGCCGGGTGATGTTGTACATGTGGGTCCCCATGGGGATCCGGGCCACGTTGGTCATGTCCAAGTTGGAGCTAAGCAAGAAGCTGGACCAGGTGAGGTTGGAGGAGATGGTGTTGAGGTGTGGCTTCCAGGCAACCAGGATGTGGTAAGCCTGGACATCTGCCACCACCAGCTCCAGGCTGTCCTCGCTGAGCGGGAAGGAGTGGTTGACCATCACACTGACGCTCTTGGTGTCTGCCCCAAGGAGGTTGTGAGCCACGCAGGTGTACAGCCCAGCCTCCCGAGCCGAGATCCCACGAATCTCCAGCGTCCCTTCGGGGTGCACCCTGTACTGCCCATCTTCCACATAGGCAATCAACTTCACCCCCGAAGGGGTGACCCAGTAGATCTCCGGGTCTGGCTCTGCCAGAGCTCGGCAATGCAGGGAGACATTGTCACCATCCGCCACCTCTAAGTGGGAGGGGAAGCTCTTGGGGGAGATGAGAGGCAGGCACCGGTCGGTCATCTCCCGGAAGGGAACATCCCGAATGTGCCTCCTTTTGAGGTCAGGGGGCTCAGCACACAGCGTGGACTGGGGTTCAATGAAGCGGATGCGGTTTTCCGTGCTGTTGACCCAGCGGATGACGCAGTCGCAGCGGATGGGGTTGCTGTGGATGCTGATCTCCTGCAGGTTGGGCAGGGACTTGACCGTCTGCTTATGCAAGGCACTTAGGGCGTTGTTGTTGAGCATGAGGGTTTCCAGTTGGGGAAGGTGGTGGAATGCGTTGGGGTGGATAAAAGACAGCTTGGGGTTGTTGGTCACGTCTAACTTGGTCAACTCAGGGAGGTTGATCAAGGCAAACTGGTCTATGGACACCAGCTCCTCCATGTTGTTGAGCCCCAGCTCTTTGAGGTGCAGCATGTTCGTGAAGTCGCTTTGCTTGACCCTCTGCAATGGGTTTTTGTTCAGATCCAGGAACTTGAGACCAGGAACTTGCTGCAGCGCCCGCTTGGGGACGTTCAAGAGCTTGTTGTCGTAGAAAGAGAGGCTCTCCAGGCTCCGCAGCCCTTCTAGCGCATAGTCCGAGATCTCCCTCAAGTTCATCCCAGCCAAAACCAAACTCCGCAGGTTCGACAGAGGCCTGAAATTCATATCCAAGATCGCATCCACCCTGTTGCCTCCGATCATGAGGATCTCCAGGCTGGGAAGCATCTGGAACCAGCGGCTGTCAACCGTCCTCAGCAGGTTGGAGTTGAGGTGGAGGCGTAGCAGGCTGCCAAGGCCGGAGAAGGCGCGGGGAGCGATCCTGCGGAGCTGGTTGTGGTTCAGGTAGAGCTCCTGCAGGTTGCCCAGCCCGGGGAAGCTGCCATCGGGCAGCTCAGAAAGCTGGTTCTCCTCTAAGTGCAGGCTGAGCAGCTGGGGCATGCTCTTCAGGCCAAAGTCCCAGACATCAGAGAAGCTGTTCTGCGACAGGTCCAGCTCCGAGAGGTTTCTGAGATAGTCCAGCTCACTCTGCTCAAGCCTGGCGATATTGTTGCTTTGTAAGAGCAGGGTCTGGGTCCCCTCCGGCAGATCTTCCGGCACGGCGGAGATGAACAAGTCATTGCAGTCCACGGTAGCTGCCTCCCGGTACACCGAGCGAGGGGTGTACCACGGCCTGATCTGGCAGACGCACTGTGGAGGGCATTTGACCTTCCAGGGCACGATGGGGATGGCGGTGGCGGCCACCACACAGAGCAGAAGCGAGCTGGTTTGGAAGCGTCTCATTTTTGGCTGGTGGGACCGGCTTCCTCCCAGGCAGGAAAGGCTCACGGGGCACATCCAGAGCAAGACATGGGGCGAGAGCCGGGTGGGGACAGCATCCACGGGAGAAGATGCTCCATGCGAGCCCCTGGCACCAATTAACCCCTGCTGCCAGCTGCCCTGCCTGGTCCCCCCTGTAGAGACCACATAACACCCGCGACCAGGGCTGGTGCCTTCAGTCAGAGCTTCTCCTTTTCTTCCTGCCCAAATGATTCATTTCTGCACTCAGCTGCATCTTTCGGGTTCCTCCTCAAGGTCATTCCTGAAAGAGGCCAGACAACAAGTTCTGTTAGAGGAGACCTCACATACGCGGCAAACAAGCACGGCAGAGTTCAATCTGGTTTATATCCATAGCATTAACAATTCCTTCCCAGCCCAAGAGGTTTTGAGTGGAACTAGCCCATGGATGCTCTGCACAGAGCCACCAGCAGCTCACAGACCTTGGGCCAGCCTTGCTCAAAGGCTTTCCCACGAGCAGAGCTGGAACAGCAGATACTGGGAAGAGAAAGCCTCCGTGGCTGCTCTCTGCCTGTTATCCTCCCCAGCACCAAGGACCCACAGCCAGGGGCTTCCAGCCTTATTTAGAGACCCTGAACACCTTTGTCCCCAGTTGGGCTTGTGGAGGAAACCTGTCCCTGAGCACCGACCTGTTTCTTGGCAACGCAGGGACCAGAGGCTCAGAGCTCGGTTTGCCTTGTGCTGGGACAGAATATCCCAGACCCGCCCCGTTCTTTTTATTTCTACACCAGCCAAGCAGTAAGCACACCTACCTCTGCACAAACCTGGGCCTCAAGGCTTAAAGTAGCCAATACTGGGAGTACTGGTGTCCCACAGGGCTGATGCTGAGCAGAAAGACAAGTTTTCAGGAAAAGAGGAGGACACCAACAAACACAAACCTGCCCTGCACAGCAAAGCCCCTCAGCTCCTTTTAAAGCACTGGCCCAGGGTGAGGGCAATTTCCTGGGAGCAGGAGACCCTGACTGGGCTCATTGGAAGCTCCTGGGGGAGTGCAGAAGCCCCTTAACCCCCTCCCTGCTGGGTGCAACCCTGGCTTTCCCCCTCACCTCGCACCCTTTCTGGGGAAGAGGGCTAGGGGGTTTCTCGGCGAGATGTTGGATGGAGCCCCCTGTCTCCCTGCCCCTCTTCTCGTCCAGCCGTGGGGTTTGGAGGAGCCGGAGCTGGCCACTGGTCCACCTTTGATTTTTTGATTTGCTCCAGCTCTCTCGACCCACGCTGACACGAATCAAACCAAGCCCCAAAGCCTTTCCCCGTCTTAAAAGCCTCTCACACAGCAGGAAAAACATTAAAAGCAGCCGGAGTGGGAAAAGCAAGTTTCTCTCCGAGCAGCTCTATTTTATCCCCCCCCTTGTTCTCCCTGTAAAGGGCTTCCAACCAAAGTTTATTCAGCATCAACTCATCCGAGCCTGGCTCCGGAATTGATCCCGCACGCTTCCCTTCTTGCCTGCTGCGAGGGCATCGGCTTTTAAACCGGCTCCCTGAGAAACAGCGTTAAGGAAGAGGGAGGCTGTATTGATTTCTGCATCCTTCTGATGGACCCTCATCTTTCTTTTTAAGTGCACAGGCACTTCTGTGACTGTAAATCTCCCTGGCCATAAAAATAGTATAGAATCTTTTCTCCTTCAAAAAATAATATGGAGGATTTTTTTTTTTTTTTAAATGTCCTTAAGGGTGTGAAAAGAACCTTGTTTCAAACTCAGTTTTACAGAGAAGTCTCCCCAGCTCTGCTGCTGGGCGATATCTCTACAGGGTTTGTTTCTGTAACTGGGTTTTACCTTTTTTCCCAGCTCAGGACGGGGTTGCAGCACTGGTCGCTGTGGAGAGTCTGGGATACGAGACGATGCTGTAACAGTCTGGAGGTTTGTGTAAGTAATAGGATCAGAGCCTGCAGAAAAATGTCATTTTTTGGAACCTCTGTGTACTAAACTTCACGGGTTCGAATGGCACGGAGCAAACTGAATGGGGAGGGCGCGGGCAGCCCTGCTCCCCGGTGACAGCGGTGACACTCTGGGGACCTGCACTGCCAATTCCTGCAGCTCAGCCATGGGGAGACGGGGGGGGAGAGACCCGGAGCCCGCTGGTGGTCTCTTATCCGTTACCCAGCGAAGTCAGGCTCATTATTTCTTAATGAGGCACCGAAGCTGCCTGCAGGTTGCATGCAAACTCGTTTGGCCTTTTATTGCGCTGCACCGGAGATGGATGGTGGGACGGAGCAGGCGGTCCCGCAGCTCCCGCTGTTATCGTTCCACCGTTTGGGTTCGAAAGCTGCCCCGCTCCGTGGAGCTGCCTCCTCGGGCAGTGGGTGAGGGATGGGGGTCCCGAGGGAGACCCCGACCTCGAGGGGCTCACACGGTGGGGTCGATTCCCCACGGGCAAAGTTGTGGTGATTGATGTGCACCCACATACCCCAAACTCCAACCCGCCCCGTCCATCTGCCACTCCCCAGCAGCACCAAAGTGCCTACTGTGCCCCAAATCCCCCTGGTTTGCCCCCAGACAGACTCAGGATGTAGAGCGAGATGGAAAAGCAGAGGGATGGGGGGTTTCGAGAGGCGGCTGAGGTCAGGATCTCATCCCCTTTCCCAGACAGATGGATCCGCTGCCTGTGCAGGCGGTAGGAAAATGCTGCCCCGGATAACGAGAGCCTTGCTAAAACCAGGGAGAGGAAGGGGGGCAGCAAGGAGCAGTGGGGATGTGGGTTGCTGGAGGGTCCAGGGGCTGGGACCCCCTCCACGGCCAGGCTGGGCTCTGGCGAGGCCGCGAGTCCCACGTTCCCCTCCAGCACCCACAGCCCACGGTTGCTATTTCGGGCTCTTCCTCAGCGTGGGCTGCGGCGCGGCGAGAGTGACAGCAGAGAGCTGGGTGACGTTTCTGCTCGGAGTTTATTTTTTTCCAAAAATGTAGAGCTGGGGGGCTGAGACACTTGCTGCAATGCCCCAGCACACCAGGAAATGGAAAATACGCTCATTTTCTGATTTTTCCCCTGCAGGACCCAAGCCCAGTCCCCACACCGGGGATGCCGCTTGTCTCTTCCATAGTTTCCCGGTGTTTACCCAATTCCTTCCTCTCCATAAGGAATTTCTGTGACTCCTGCCTTCCAGGCTGGGTTTCTCCCAGGTACAAATGTCCATCTCCCCTTCCCCACAGCTCGCTGCAAAGCGTGATGGCAAAGAAGCTGGAGCCCCGCTGTGCCTTTGGTAAAGATTTTATCCCAACACAGTCCCCGGGGACACGGGACATGAAGTGCCAGGGCCAGGCAGGGCACTGCCCCAAATGGCACCAGCCTGAAATTGCCACAAGCCCACGACATTTTCTGTGGTGTCGTCTGCTGATGGGGGGCTCAGGGAATCTGTTCCCATCCCAGCTGGGTGTGCCTGGGGATGGAGAGGGGGATACAGCAGAGAAATATGGAAGAAGAAGGAATAAGGGGGAATGGAGGGAGATAAAGAGGGACTGGAGGTGAAAAGGAGAAGGAAAGGGACAACGAGACCATTGGAGAATGAGGCTGGGAGAGGATGCAGAGCACCAGGGAGAGGGGAGCGTGGCTGCATGAACAGGCTGCAGAAACACAGCGAGGAAAAGAAAAAAAAAAAAAAGGAAAGCAATGAGAATGAGAATTGATGAGGCACAGAGAAGGGAAGAGTCTTTTCATCAGCAAGTTTGCTGGATGAAGCCAGGAGATAAATCACCGCGTGGAAGGAGCCTTGGTCTCAGTGCTCGCACCGGCTGCCTCTCTCCCTCTGTCATCTGTCTAATAGCCCGGCTGCCGGAGACGGATGGCTGCAGCTGAGCCCCGGGCTCTCTGCTCCTTCCCTCTCCCTCAATGCTTCCCCCAGCACGGGCGATGGCCAGACCCTGCACCCCGAGGGGGATGGCGCGGACCCCAGGGTCCCTCGGCTCGGGCTCGGCCCGTGGCTCCTCTCGGTTTTCATCTGGAAGGTGATGCTGTGTTAAATCCCGCAGCTCACCCAAAAGGGGTGACAGCCGTCCCAGCCCGCGTCACGTCACCCGCTGAGCCCTCGTCTTTTCCGGGTGACGGCTTTAAGCAAGCAGTGCACACAGCAGCCCGCGACGCCGACATCGCTCTCGACGCTTTCCAGCGTTGCTGCGCTTTGGCAGCTGCCGAGCCTTCACGCCCCTGTCACCAGCCCTGCCGGCTCCCGGCGGAGCCAGATGAGAAGTGGCAGTCGGATGCTGTGGGGAAATCCTCCCCCCCTTCCCCCATCGTGCTTGCCACTCTTTTGCTCTTTTCGATGGCACGATTCAAATCCACAGCCAGCCCTTGGGAGAAGAGGCGGCAGCGGCGGGGATCCGGCCTTCGTCCTGCCCAGGGCGGGAGAACGGGAATGACAGAGCCCTCTGGCTCCAGAGACGTACAGAGGCTGCCAGTCCAGCCTCTCTGCGCACTGAGACAACGCCAGACCAAGCTGCACACCCCAGAAAAGGAAATTTTTTTGGCATATCACCTCGCCCAGCTCTCAGGCTCGGCTGCTCTGGGCTCAGGACTTTCCGTGGTGGCACCCAAAGTTTGTCCCCTCAGGCTGTGGTGACATCTCCCCCGTTCAAACCTCTGTGTAAAAGCCTTGCTTTTATTTGTGATAAAATAAAGAGGAGCTAAATAGAATTCTGTATCAGTTACCTGTAAAACTTTGAAATAGGGTACTCTGCCATTATCAGAAACACTCCTGTATCACGGTTTTCATCCGGAAGGTGATGCTGTGCTAAATCCCGCTGGGCTTTGCCTGCTGGGCATCACCGCCGGAGAAAAACTCCTTGGATCTCCTGTTTCTGGTGGTGCTGAGCATCTAAATCCAGGCTGGGGGGAGAGAGGAGAGGGACTGTCCTGCCCCTGCTGCTGCTGTGATGCCAGCTAGGAGCGTGACTTATTTCTGATATTTTTATCATGGTAAAAGCCTTAGTGCAAATGCAAAACAAGCCCTTTCCTCCCCCTGGGAATCTCATGCCTTCTGGGAAGTGAGCACAAACGATGCCAGCGCAGGATCAGGCCAGCCCGAGTCTAGACCTACCAGTACAGTTACAGTACGGCAAATACATCCCGAGGGATCGGTAAATCGCAGGCATTCTGGATCAGCTGCTTATACAACCGTGATACTAATGGTATCTGTTAGATAGCTGTTAATCTTGAATAAATGTTTTTAATGATCTGCTGTTTAACATACAATAACTGACGTATTAAATCCCAGTTAAGCTGCGGAGGTCAAGTCATTATCCCGAGCTAACGGTGGCAGGGATGAAGCAGAGACGTAACTCTGGGTATTGGGAAAACAAAATACACCCTTCAAGCGTTACGTAGGCTCTGGAAAGGGTTTTCTGGTGTGGGGACCAGCCAGTGCCCCTGGGCACTACAGGGGATGGAGCAGTGATGAGGCAGCTCCGGGCTGTGGGCTGAGCATCCCCACGTGCCCAGGAGCACTCCCCATCCCCGTGAGTCTCACCCGTGTCGCTCACGGTTTCTAGGGATTTTCTGAATTTGCACCATCAAGGGGAGGAAAAAGGAGGTGAGGACCAGCCATGGGGATGCTTCTGCAGGCATCTTGAGTGAGCTGCAGCCAATTCAGGGAGAGAAAATGGCAGAAATTGCTGTGAGATGCTTGAGCGAGGAAACCCGTTCAAGCACCACAGCCCAACATCCACCCAAAGCTTCACTTGGGTGAAGCAACAGTTCCTCCAAGCCAGCATTCCTTGGCTGGCAGTCCTCCTCACCTCAGCCACGGCCCTTGGCCAGGTCTGACTTTCCTTCCTGGACCTCCGACAGGGCACAGTGTCCACCAGCCGGCACAGGTGAGACATGCGAAGGAAAACACGGAAAGGGGCACCAGGGGAATTGGTGCAGCTGCAAACCAGTGGAGCCTTGGCTGAGCTCGGCTCTCCTGTGCCCAGGGCTTTAATTTCCTCCTGCTGCTGATGGAAAAACTCCTTCACGCAAAGACATCTATGGGGCAACCCCCTGGCGCTGTGGGTCAGGATTTCTGGGCTCAGTCCCCATATTGGGAATGCGGGAAAACAGTTCAGGCTTGCTCTGCCTGGCGTGCAAGGCAACGGCAAAGCAAGCGCTCGGTGTCTTTGGAAGCCCAACGCATCCCCATCCTCCCGCTGGTGAAAGGGGGCTGGGATGTTTCAGCAAAGCTGCCGGGTAGCGCAGATCTCCAAGCAAGCATCTCCGAAGCCCTAGGGTGGAAAAGCAGCTGCTCCGTTTGGAGCAAAGATCCCGACATAAACCTTGGCAGGGAGTTTACCGCTGCATCAGAACACAAACAAATAAAGAAATAAAAGACACCGAACTTACCCCCACCCCGTAACGTGGCAACCGCTCCCCCCGCATCCTCCCTCATCTGTATGCTCCGTCACAGCCCCGCACCATCCGCCGGGTGAGCTCCATGGCAACACCGTGGTCTTTAAACACAGGAGTTTGTGCTGCCATCGCAAACAGCATTAGGCAATTTAATTAAGCAGCTGGCAAAAGGAAAAACTTTGTCTGTTTGAGGCGTTTTATTAAATTCCGGTGTATTATGCAGCTCTGCGCCTTCACCGTCTGGTTCGAGGGATGGGAGGATGCTCCCGCCCCAGCCTTTCCGCAGCTTCGCCTCCCAGTTAAAAGCCAACAAACCAACCCAGGGCGTGCGGGATGGGGAACCCCCACTCTGGTCCTGCGTCCCACCTCCTGCGTTCTCTGTGTCCACAGCAGCAAAGCCATGCTCCCGCCCCGAGCTGCAACCTTCATTCGTTATCCCCCAAAAATCATTTACACAAGGCTGGGAACCTCGGAAACCAGCAGTGCTGGGCTGCAGCTCTGCTGGCTTTTCTGGTGCTGTCTCTCCTCGGTTAAGCCTTGCTTGGTGCAGAGAGACCCGGGGATGTTGTTTGTGGGCCTTCTCCTGGCAGGGAGGGCGATAGCGTTATTTCTGCTTGTCTAGGAGGAAGCCAGGAGATAACAAAGCTGCCGGGAGCGTGCAAAGCAAAGCGCTCGGCTGCCTGCACCTCGCTATCGCACCCATCAGCCAGGAGCCGCGGGCAGGAGCAGTGCCCGTGTCTTATCTGGCTGCTTCTCTCCCTCGGCTTTGGATGTTTTTTTAATGAGGAGGGTTGGGAAATAAGCCTATTGTTGTTGTTCTTTTGCTTTCGGGCTCTGGAAGGGCTGCGGCGGCTCTGTCTGCCTCCAAAATGCTCCCACAGGTCCCTGTGGCTTCCCAGAGATGCTGCTGCCAACTTCAGGCACAGCCTCCAGCCTGCAGCAGGCAGGATTTGGCCCTGCTCAGCCACAAAGTGCCCACACAGTGCTGAGCACATCCCAGAGCTGCTTTTGGTGCCACACTCATTGCCTGGGGATAAGCAGGGTCCCATCCCACCAGGACATCAAGAGACCTGGCACCTTGGCAGCCAGCGGGATGCTCAGGGGGGTCCCAGCGTCCCTGGGCTGGGGGTCCCTGCAGAGCAGCTTCTCCAAAACATGGCTTGGTAGTGTTCAGGCTTTCTGAAGGTTTATTCCTCTTGGAGAAAAATCACCAGAGTCCTTCCCTGCCCCTCATCTCCCTCCTCCTCTTTGATTACAAAAGTTGAGGCCATGGGACCTTGGTGGGGAGCAGCGCCGGGGCTGCCAAGACAGCATCCATCTCTCCCTGTGACATCCAGAGCCACAGCCAGGCTCGTTAGCAGGGACAGGAGTTAAATCCATCTGTGATTTAATGCAAGGTGGCTTCAGAGGTGTCGAGCCAGCAGCATGAGCTCTGAAGGCAGCAGGTTATCTCCCATGTCCTGCACGTGGCATGCCGATGTCCATGGGAAGCCTCAAATCCGTCACTTTTCAGCTGGGCAGCCTTGGGACCATCTCGTTTTATCCCCCAGAATTGCAGGGCTGGTCTCCAGGCCGTGGGGTTAACTGGTGCGTTTGTAAACATCTTGCAAAAGCCAGATGGAAAAGCTGGCTGGTCCCCGCTCCGGGTCGCCTGAAGAAATAAGAGGCTGGGAAGATGAAGTCTTGGTCTCAGCTCGTAGCTGAATTGTCCTCTGCTCTGTAAAATTTGCATTGTCTAACAAAACTCGTGCTGCATTGCACTGCAGGGCGCTGCATTTTTGGAAGCATCTCCAACGACTGGCATCTTCTCCAGGGGGAGGAGGCTGCCGCGCTGCTCCGGCTGCGGGTGTAGCACCGGCTTTGGTCTGCTGCTTTATTTATTCCCCTAACAATCCCCCGCCTGCCACTTGCCCTTTCCGACTGTTGCTGCACTGTGTCGCTGTTTCCAGAGATATCTCCGGGATCTTCCTCCTGAGTGGCAAGAGCTAATTTAGAGCCCTTCAGCCTGTAAAAGCCATCACTGTGCCTCTGAGAGCCGAGCGCAGGGTTTCAAACAGTGTTTGCCTCCTTAATCATCCAGAGGCTTTAGAAAACACTATCTGTGATCAGCAAAGCTCCCAGTCCCCGGCATGTGAGGAGCTGCATGGTCCAATCCTGCACCCACAGAGAGGCCCCGGTGTGCCAGGATGCTCTGAGCATCCCAAGCCCCTTCATAATGAGCTCCCCAAACAAGCGTGGGCCACCACCATGTCCCCAAACACGGTGCATCCTCAAATTCCTGGGCCACACACGCAGCCCCATAAGCATCTTCAAGCAGGAGGGGGGTGGTGGGGCCACATCCTGGCTGGTGCAAAGCAAAGCAGGAGCTGCATCAGTGCACGTGGCAGGGCCAAAAGCACAAGCGAGCAGCGCCAAAGCCAGGAAGATTCAAACAAGGAAATGATCAACGCAACAGAGAACAAAACCTGGGGCAAAGTGCCCCGCGAGGAGATGGGCTTCTCTTGCTTTCAAAGCCCAAACCCGTTCAGTGCAGCCCGTGCCTGGGTACTGTGGCATCGCACGGAGCCGGCAGGCGGAGCAGGGCGGAGCAGGGCACAGCATCCCCCCAGCATCCCTTCCACCCCCAAAGCCTCGCTCTGTGGGGCGATGACCAGGGAAACCACACCGGACCCCGCAAGCAGCAATGGCTCCGGAGCAGTGCCAAAGAGCCTCAGATCAAGCCCTGCACTGCTGGCATTTCCCTACATCCCCTCTTTTTCCCCCTCCAGCATCCCCTTTCCCTCGTGCCAAGCCTCACAGTGCCCTGGGCAGAGCCTGGCTGCGTCCCCCAGCCCGGTGGGGTTCTTGTTTGCTTGGCAACGTCCTGCAAGGGGGTAAAGCCTGCAGGAACAGCGCCTGCTGCCTGTCATGGCTTTTTACGCTCCTGCTGTGGAGGGACAGAGGGTGAAAACATGTGTCGGAAGAAAGCGGTGTGAAAGAGGGAGATGGAGAGAGCCCCCACGGGCTACCGCACTGCTCTCACTGCCCAAATTCCCATTCAAGTTTCATCTCAAGGGGAATTTCCCACAGCTGCTGAGCTCCTCTGCGCTCTGGAGAAAGTCCCCATAGTCCAAAGGGGCTGTAGGAAAACCAGATCAATCCCCGATGGCAGGAAAATCCAGAGGATGCCCAGCTCTGGAGGCACCAGCCCTGCTCCAGCAGATCATTCTGCCTGCTTTGCTCTTGTCCTGTTTTTCAGCAGGACCCGGGGTGGTGTGCACCCACGGGTGACCCCATGGCTTGTCCCCGACAGTTTCTAGGAGGAGGACGATGTCTGTGAGCTGACCCCAAGCCCTTTGCCCACCACAAGCCAGAAACTGAGCAAGACCACCACGGGCTTGCATGGAGAGCCCTGGCCTGGGAAGCGGAGCAGACAGGAGTCCCAGCTGGCCCCGCCAATTCCAGCTAATAAAAAGGATATTTTGCACATCAGGCACTTTGCCGACACGTTAATGAGAGCAAACACAGGCTCCGCGATGAAGATTGGGGGATGCAGGAAAGCAGCCCAGCCTCTGGGCTTTGCCATCATCCCATTCCCGGGAGACATCCCCAGGAGAATCCAGGGAGAATCCCGGGGATCACGGCCGGACCCTGCCTTGGAGGGCAGCGCCGAGGGGCTCAGCCTTCTCCGAGCACCCCCGGGAGCTCTGACCCAGATCTGGATAGAAGGGTTAATTCCCCCACCCTTCCTCTTTCCTAAAGGAGCGATTCCACGCCAGACTGAATAAACAAAATAACGTGATATCAGAAAAGACGGCGGCACAGTGTACGAGATACCCCAGCACTGTTGCAGGGCGCCTGTCAGCACCGATCACGGTGACTGATGAGTTATCAAGAATGGACCTGACATCTCCAAATGAGCTGTTTTGATAGAGTTGTCATTCAAAGGAGATCTAAAATAAAATAATAATAATAACAACAAAAAAGCCAGATGGGAACAGGAAGGGAAATGGAAAGCATTTCCCACCTCTGTCCCACCTATTTAAGGGTTCTGGGCTGGGCAGTGGGACGATTTGGCATCCGGCATTGTCGAGGCAGGAGAGATGCACACCGAGACTTCGCTAACACACAGCCACAGCCCAGAACCCCCCCCAGGTTCAACGCCCCCAGGGCACGGGGGGACTGACAGCCCCGCACCCTCGTCCACGTGGGACACGAATGGATGGGGGGGTGGGGGTCACCCAGCCGGCATGTGGGAGCACATACACCTTTGAACTTTCCCTCAAACGGCTTTTAAACTCTCCAGTTTCAAAAATATGAGGCAGCTCCCCGTTTGGTGAAACCAGGCAGCTGGGGATGGCTTTGGCGGGTGATGCCACGCAGACATTACGCATCGGACCACGGCTGTCCGTGCCGCTGCTGCCACGCTCCAGCGGCTCCCGTGGCACAGGGGTGCTGAACAGGCAGAGCTGCGCGCGGTGCTGTCTCCTCCAGGCACTGCGTGTACAGCTGAATTACTTAAATTAAATATCACAGTGTATTATTACTCTTCTGGAGAGGAAAGTTTGTGAAGGATATGGAGTCCCTCTTGAAAATCGTGTGAATCTGCAGGCAGTGATACTTCCCTGGCCCTCGTGGGTGGGAGCTGATGGAGCAATCCTGCACCCACGGTTCCTTGGAGCTGTGCAGGGGGTGAAGGCAAAAGCTGCCTGGGTCCCAGCGCTGGGATATGCAGCATCCCCCGTGCCAGAGCTCCCTGGGCCCAGGGCAGGGCTGTGAGCCCACTCCCAGCCAGACCCTTCCCCTTGCAGCCAGCAAGAGAGGGGCCACAGGGTCCCCAGGGTGGGTGCATCCCCCCAAGTGGGTGCTGCAGCAGCTGGAGCACCCGGGAGCTGCATAGGGGGAAGAGACAGCCCACCACCGACTTGTCTTAGGAGGAACTGACAAAATCGGGGTTTTTTTGACAAAACTGCTGAAGCTCCTGTCTGCACGATTGAGCTCTGAGCAGATCTTTATCCCCTCGCATGGCAGGAGGAGGGAGAGTGGCTGCTTTTGGAGGAACTTTCAGCTGTGTCATTATGGGTTTAACAGGACTGCAAAAAAAGGAGAAACCTGCTGTGGGATGTAGGCATGTGTGTGCATTAAGAGCAGAGAGAAATTCCAGAGCCATCTCAAAGCAAAACCCTTCAGCATTTGCAACCTGCACAAAAGCAACATGCTAAGTTTTTCTCCCTCAAAATCAGAGCAAATAAAGGACTTTACCTTTCCAACACCTCCTCTGCAGCCACCTCCAGGGTATTTACACCAAGCGCAGCAGTGAGAGGAGGGAAGAGTTCAACCACACCATTCAGGGGCCAAATTTTGGGCCAGGCTTCTCCAAAGCCTCATGGGATGCAGATTTACAGCCCTGAGGCACTGCCTGACATTTCTGATCAGCCAGACACAGAAAAGCACTGCAGAAACCACGCATCACTCCTCAGCGGCCACCAAGACCCTCCTACCAGCTGCAAAATATCCATGGTGAGCCCCAAAAGGCCAGGAGTTAAGGAGCACAGAGCCCCACTCCTGCATCTCCAGCCTCCCCAGCAAAGCAGCACGACTGCCCAGCACCTGCCCAATTAAATAGGCAGCGCCAGGATGGCTCTAACGAGGTCCTCCTGGCCCTGACGAGGCCCCGTTGTTACGTGATTGCTGCCAACCCCAGCTGCAGGCTCCCACACCGCGAGTGACAGCTCCATCAGCTGCCAGTCACCATCCCGGTGACAGCAGGAGCTGGCACTGGTGACACTGGGACGGCTGCGCCGGGGCATGGCGAGCATCGCTGCAGCGCTGTTTTGGTCACCTTGGGGGAAATTTTGTGATTCTTGGAGTCGGACTGGTCTGTCTGGGCATGTGAGGAGGGGTCAGACGCTGCGCACGCCGCGTGTAATGGAGCTCACCGGAGCAAGCGGTCAGGTGTGAGGGCCAAGTGGGTGAACGGGGGCATCGGAGCCCCGAGAAGGCGCGGTGGGAGGTGCTGAGCGGGGTGGGGAGGGAGCTGCCGGCTGCGGCCGAAGGGATGCTGGGCGGTGGACGCTTAGGGCCTTCCAGGGTGATGTTAATTGTTTTTAGCTTCGAACAAGATGGGCTTCGACCTCAGTTGTGCAAACAGTTAACCAAATCAGCCCAAGATGCCTGCAGGGCACGTTAGTCCTTACTCCGGGGAGCGAGCCAGGGGGCTCGGCTGGGACAGGATGGCAGGAGAAAATAGGGAAGAGAATGGAAGTGGTGGTGGTGCCAGGCACGTGTGGGTCGCAGGATGCTGGTGGCATGCTGGGCTTCAGAAAAGGGGTGAGCAGGGAGCGATTTCACTTATTTTAACTGGCACTGAAAGTCTTTTAATCTTCACTAAAAGTTAATTGCGAGCAAGCCCCTCACCCCAAACTGGAGATGACACTTTTCCCTGAGAGGTTGGCTTATGCGGCTGTCATTTCATCTTCCCCTTGCTTATACACTTCTTCCTCCTCTTCCCTCCACCCCGCTCCATCTCACAACTGCCTGCCTGCTGCTTTTCACAGGAGAAGGCAGCAGGGCTGCCGGACACAGCGCAGAAGCGGCGTCCCAGCATGGGGCTGGGGGCCATGCTGATAGCCCGACCTCACAGGTTTCAAATGAGCTCTGAAACCAGGTTTCTCTTCATCCAAGGGTCACAGAAAGTACATTTTCCCTTTAAAGCAAAGCTATTAAAACTCACGCCCAGGCCATATTCCAGCCTGGGTGATTATTGCCTGCCAATGCCTCGTTCCCTCTGCAGTTTTAATTGGTGCTATTAAAGAGCTGCAGTGTTTCCCCCCAGAAGATGCTCAGGATGAAGGAGCTCTCTCTTTAGTGCTTGTGTTAAAATTATCAGCCTGGGGCTGCCGTATCCCGATGACAACTTCCTGAGCCTGCTTTGTGCTGAGGACGGAGGAGAAGGGAGGCTGCAAGGCTCCGAAAGCTGCAGGGTGGTTATGCAGAGCTCACCCGACTCGGACGGCTTGGCTTGTCCCGACCCCGCTGCGCATCACGCAACTTCCAGCCAAAGCCACGCCACTTGGTATTCGAGACCCGGCAACCACCTCTTCTTCAGTCTAAATTAAGTACTAAAGTGGAAGGCAATTCAGTGAGACCACAAATTCATTAGAAAACGTAGCTGGATCCAAAAGGTGCTGGGGATGATAACGCACTGGGGAGGTGCGAATGGGGAGAGGGGAGCAGGGTGCAGGGATGTACAACATGAGTTAAAATCAGAAAGGGAAAAAAAAATAAATTCTGTGCATTATTTTAGATGAAGACATTTTTAAATGACAGCCCCTGCTTCAAAGGGCAAGCGCGACAGGCTAACAGGCTGTGACAAACCAGAATGCATGGACACAGGCAGCCAATTCCCTTAAATAAAACTTTTATTGGCCATGATATCTGAAAACAAGCAGCCCGCAGTAGGGATTAATGGTTTTCCCCATCCTCCCCCAGAGCTCTCCATCCTGGGGGGAGCCGTGGCGGCGGGCTGGGCGCTGCATCCCTGGCTGGCCGGGGGAGGAGGAGCGAGACGGAATCACTTAGCCTTCATTAGGCCGAATTAAAATCAGAAGTGAGATGACAATTACAATTTGTGACCGGCTAATTGTTCGCCTCAGAAGCTGATCATCGTGCAGATCAGGAAAATTAATCGTTCCCAGTCCCAGGTGGGTTGGCTTTGGACCCCGCGGAAGAAGCGGAGCTCCTGCAGGCGATGCTGCTGGCTCCCCAGCTATCCCAGCCCCGGGATAACGTACCGCAGGCTGCATCTCCAGGGGTCTCCAGCCAGGCTGCAGAGCCCCAGGGGGGTGGGAGACCCCCAAAGCCCCTCACTGCCTCCGACTGTAGCATCTGGAGTGGAGCAGAGCACCCGCGGGCATCCATCACCTGCGTTAAGGACCGGAGTGCCTGGCCGTGGAGGATGGCGGTTCTGGTCCCCGCTGCCTCCATTGTCCTCACCCTGGATTTGCCCAGCAGATTTGCCTGCAAACCTCCCTCGCTGCCCACCCAGCTGGGGAGGGAGCTGCCTTCCTGCTGGATCTTGCGAGCCACCACTGCTCTGTCATCCATCCGGCGCTGAGCGTGGTGTGTCGAGCCCAGCTCCCGTCAATCAACCTCCCCTTCAGAGCATCCTTCTTGATTTTTATCCCCAGGGTGCTTGGGAAAGGGTGTTGTGAGCACTGGGGTATACTTATAGCTTCTGATGGGGCTGCCGAAGAGGGGGAAGGTGCCAGATTTTAGTGGAAATGGAGACCTCCAGCTTCTGCCTTCGCTCCGGCTCTCCCACCCCCGGGGTTTCTGGCAGGCTCCCCGGCCACGGCACTCGCTGCGTGGGAGCCAGCTCTGCCGGGGGCTGCAGAGCCTGGGCTCACAGTGGCCCTGTGTCCCGGGGGCTGTGGGCTGGAGCACGGTGTGGGGAAGCCACCCATTGCAGTCCCCTCTCCCTCAGGCAGTGCCTCGGCAAAGGGACCTTTTCTTTCTCCATCTCCCCAGGTTGCTAATTAGCTGTGAGGTTCACGCGTGTTTCTCTGCTGGCAGGGGACGTCTCGGCCCCATTTCTCTCCCGCGTTACCATCGTTGCGGCCCCGCAGGATGAAGGGCCAGACAGCATGAGCAGCAGGCAGCCCCGCATCTCCGCAAGCTGGGTACCACCAGGTGCAAGCCTGAAGCATCCCCCACCCCTTGCAGCTCCTCTCCTCATGCAGAGGCTCCCCGCCGGGGTCCCTGCAGGCCATGGAGGGCTCCTTTCCCCCCGCGCAGCTTCGAGACACAAAGGGTTCCCGCAGCTCCCGCAGCCTGGGGGAGGCTTTGGGCAGGGAGCGAGGAGCGCGGCGGCTGCCAAGGGCTGACAGCAGCCGGGCGCTGGGCTGCGATAACTCCTGTGGCTGTACGCGCCTGTTGAGCCGCGACAACATGACAGCAAATGCAGCTCGTAATCCGCACAAGTGTGTGCTTGTGCCTCGCAGCGGTGTGGGTGCTGGAGAGACAGGTGCGTGCCAGGAAATTATGATATAGATTTCCGTGCCGTACAATTTCCCTATGTTGTACATCGCGGGTGCAGCTGGAAGACCCCACAGATCGCTACGGTTGGAGGAAACGCCGCCAGCCTGCGGGAAGAACGGCTCCTCGTTAACCATTTGGGACAAGATCTTCAAAGGGCTCATCTCCAGCGCGCCCGCCTAAGTGATGCAGACAGCTCTGAAGCTCTGGACACTGAGTCCTTTTGAAAAATCAAACCAGTACCGCATAGGAGCCAAGAGTGAAGAGGGATGCTCATATCTCTTCCATTTATTTCTTCATCTCTCTAATCAAACAAACAAGTAGCATGCCTAGAGCTCCTGTGGGCAGGCAAAGGCTGTTTGAACCCCCCTCCCCAGGGATGTTCAAGCCCAGAGGAAAGCGTCCGTCTCTCTGCATGGCTCCTCAGGTGCCCCAGGGTCCCCCCAGACTCCTTTGTGGGCATCTCAGACCCTAAAAGCAGTGGTCCGAGGGCCGGGGTACCCACAGTCCTGGCAGCATGGCTGCAGACACTGCCTGTGCTACGTCAGCCCCAGTGACCTTCCCCAGCATATTGGTGTGCAAATGGAATGGATCGATCCCCCTCAGCATAGCCAGGGGCTGCGGTGGGGTGGGGGGTTGCTCATTTGCAGAGCAGCCCACTTAAACCTCCGCCCCTTTCCTTTTACCCACGCCAAGGCCAAGGGCAGCATCCTTTGGAGAGGGGATGCTCTGGGCAATGTCAAAGGCTTTTGAGCTCTGCAAACCAGCCGTGAAACAAATCTGAGCTACAGGCTCAGAAACAAGGGATGTCGCTTGAGCAGGGCACGTCCACGTCCTTCTGTTGGGTCCCAAAATTAGGTCCCTGGAATAAGGCATCGTGGGAATAAGTGGGACTGTGAAAACACCAGCGGCAAGCGGCTCAGGGCAGCCCAGGGTGCTGGATCGGGTGCAGCCGCAGCGGTCCTGTCCCAGCCTAGAGCCCAAGAACAGCCAGGGGCTGCTCCAGCCTGTCGTCCTGGGATATTTTAGGAAGCAACATTCTGCCACCACGGTGTTGATGAGGGATGAATCGAGGCTCTTTAACCTTTCTACATGAGGGGAGGGTGGGGAGGAACAGGTTATTGAACAAAGCTTAAAAATAGGAAAGAATTCCTGAGAATAATTAAAATCTAAGCCGCAATAGGATCTCTCCTGTTATTTCTCTAGAGGTGTCTGTTGTTGGAAACAATATTTCTTCAGCTAAGCAGCATTGCTGCAGGCAGGGAGCATTGCACAGACTGTGCCAAGAGAAGAGGGGAGGGCCAGGGGACCAGGGACCTCGCTCGGCTGTCATTGTACCAGTCCCTTGCCATCTCTGTCTCATTTGTCTTTTCATTCATGGACTAAACTGCTCTTCCAGGAGCGATGGGAGCCAGGGGGTCTCTGGGACAGCTGCCCACCCGCGCTGTGGTGACAGATGTGGGGCAGGGTTCAGCACCAGCAAAGCGATGGGAACATCAGTGGATGGGCCGGGGAACGGGGTCACATCACACATGCGAAATGGCGTGAGAGCAGCAGCAGCCAGAGCCCAGCCCTGCTCCGTTTGATCTTCAGCAGAAGAAAGGTCAGGGTGGCAACGCGGCTGCTTGTAAGGGCCGTGAAATCAGGCTAATTTCTCATTACCGGGATGTCTCTCGCTGTTATCCTGCTGGCACATTCTGGCCTCCTTGGGCCGTGTGGCTATGATGAAGGGCTGGAGTTACAAAGCACCTCCTGAGGGCTTGGTGACCCCACGAGTGACACAAAAGAGCATCTTTGTGGTGGCTGCAGGGATGTGGGATGCTCCCGGCAGGGCTGAGCCTGCCCTGTGCCCTCCTGGCGTCCCCCCCTGCTTCCTACCAGACCACATCCTGATGAGCTGCTGCTCTGCTCCGTTGCCATGACACCCCTGGAGATGCCACAGGGACAAGAGGTCTCTACCAACCCACCCTGGGACACTGAGAGATGGTTTGGATCTCCCTTCCCCATGCTGCCGGCCCACAGCAGCCTCGCTGCATTCAACGTCCGGGCTCAGTGGCCACGGGACAGGGCGAGGAATAGGGAAGCTCCAGCAACAAAAATGCAAGGAGAAGAGCAGATCCATCAGACAAGGGGCACAACCCCCTGCCCCAGTGCTGCAACAGCTTTGTCGCTGACCCTAAAATCGCCCAAGTCTTCCCATAATTTTATCTGAGCTTCAGTGCATGCGGATTCCTGCTCAGGGTTGAACATTTTGGCCGCTAATTGCAAACCCAATGTTTCAGCAGCTTATTAGGACATGACGGCCAGAAAGAGCACGTCGGTGACATTAAAGAATTGGACGTGGAGCTGTTCCTGTCCGTGCCGGTAACTTCATCCCCTTGGTCTCTCCATGCTCTTTCCCATGTGCCACACATGTGGCAGCCTCTCTGCAGGAAAAAAAAATCCAAGGCAGGTGGCTTACGTGGCTTGTGCCTCCAAAGGAATTGGGCAGCAGAGCCCAGAGCCGCACGCTTGCCCGCTGAGAACTGGGCTGATAGCCCCGTGCTGCTCCCAGGGCCCAAGTAGGGGTTCAGTAGCCAGAAACGGGCCCTCAGGTGAGGGCAAAAAGCATCAGCAAATCTCTGACAAAGCCCCCGAACATTTGCAAAGCCAACCCTGACCATGCCCGGGTCCAAGACTGGCTTTCAGCCAGAGGGAGCCGGGCAGCCCTGCCCAGGGCATTGCTCCAGCCTTGCAAACGGCTCAGTGATGTTCATGAGCAGCTAAGCAGTGCTTAATCCACCCGAAGAAATCTGGGCAAGGTATTACTTTTGGTTTTAAACATGGATTTTAAAAACAGTGAGTTGATTTTCCTTCTGTGCTGAATTTCACAGCAGAAAAGCTCGGATGTCCTACCAGCACGGCTGGAAATATAACACTGAAGTCACATCTCAGAGTGACCATCCTCATCATCATCCTCAAACCCTGCACCAATGTGGGGGTTTGCACAGTCCGGGACCCTTCTTGCTTCTCACGGGGCAGTTGCTTTCCCCACCAGCTGGCTCCCATCCAGCAAGAGCCATTCCTCTCCAAACCCCACGGCCCTCCAAGCCTCCTCTCAGCCTCTCTGGGGAAAAAACAAGCTGTGATTTAGCACCCGCCTCTTGCAAAGGACTGGTGGGTGGCTCCTGCCTCTGCTGCTCCCCGGGAAGCACCAAGGGTGCTGTGCCCGGAGCTGGGGGCAGCACCAGAGCAGCCCCCCAAGCCCAATCCAGGCTCTGGCACCGCAGGGATGCGCCTGCTCTTAGGGGTTGAGGGGAAACAAGTCCACCTCCGGCAGCCAAAAATGCTGTAGATCAGTGCAAATGCCAATAAATCATTAGGAATGATAAGAAAAATGTACGGTTGCCATAGCAACTGCCAGGCACAGCTTTGGGGCTGCTTCACCCCTTCCTCAGGCGCAGAGCAGCTTGAGGTGGGGATGGAGGCAGAGCCCTGTGCCCCACAAAGCCACCGCAGCCGGGAAGGGCTTGGTGAAATGGGGTTGGCGGTGTCGGCATCACCCTTATGGGTTTTGGGGGTGCTGAGCCCCTCCTGGGAAGCAGTGGGGCTTTGCCACCAGCAGAGACCCCAGAGACGCTTTCCAATGGGATGGGGACTGCTTGGTCCTTCGTGAACCATGGGGCTGACCCTGCCATCAGGAGCCAAGGGGGTTGCACGTCCCCCCCTGCACCCACACACTCGGGAGAAACCCCCACCCAGCCCCCAAATCTCCACGTTTTCTGCACTGGGGTCCATGCCCCCCCACACCGGCGGGCACTGCCCTGCCCTTGGCCAAACCTCGGGGCGCTCCACGGCTGATAAAGGTCCCTCCCCAATCTGAAGGGGATGGGACCTCACCCGGCATGGGTGAGGAATTGTGCTTACTCTTGGCAAAACCCACTTCCAGTTTATTTGAAATTAAAAGTTCTCACTGACCGCTGGGAGCCTGGGGACGAAGGGAACTGGTAGTGGAGAGGGAATTAGCCCGTGGGAGCAAGTCTGTGATGAGCCAGGGCAATGCAGCCGCTGGCACTGCTGAGTTTGAAGGATGCTGGGCTGGAGCCAGAGGCTTTGAGCAGAGGAGTGACCCTGAAGTCCCACGTCTGCAGGAAGGACGAGCGTTAAGGATTGACAGTGCATCCCGGCTGCTCCTTCCCTCGTCCCCCTCCTGCTAATTGCAAAGTGCTCCTCTTCCAGGGCTGCTATGCTGCAGGAAAACCTGGTTCCTCTCCTCATTGCAGCCAGCGTGTCATGAGGGCCGGCTGTCACCCGACGAGACAAGGCTCCCCACGATCGCCGAGCCACCGCCTCACCCAACGCGAGTCCCTGGAGTGCGGGCAGCGCGTGAGGAGCTGCCGCTCTCCCATCATCTCCAGAAATCACAGCCCTCGCTGGCCCCATGCGCATCCCCCCCTCCCCGCGCCGCAGCTGCGCGTGGCTGGCGGAAATGTCACCCACTTTGTCTTTAATTCACAAACATCCTCTCCCTCCGGGGATCTTTTCTCTTTTTTTTTTTTTTTTTTTTTTTTTTTTTTTTTTTTTACCACAATTTT
>WHYT01017224.1:345273-396592 GCA_009806455.1 Tetrax tetrax | reverse complement strand
TGAGTTTCCATGAGTGGCTCATCGCCTCTTAGTCATCCCAGGCCGCTGCGGGGATCAGGGAGCTGCACCGTGGGGCAACCCCACAGCAGCACGGGAAGGGCAATGCCTGGTGCAGGCAGCCCTGAGGGCAGGAGGGGGGCAGCGGGGTGACCCCCTGCCTCCACACCCTCTGCAGTCGGTGCAAAGGGCTTCTCAAATCCAAGGATTCTGCCCTTGGAGGCAGGAGCCACATCCAATTCTCCATTGCCTCCCCTTGCAAAATTCCCCCTGCCTCCCTGCTGTGGTTTTTAAACTCACTCAGCTCTCAGCTCTGCAACTCTATTATTTACAGGCACTGCCTGAGGGGACCATCCCCACCAAGGACACTGGGAAAAATAAGATGGCACCAAGCCCTACGCAGGGCGGATGGAGCTGTGTCCAGCTCTGCCCCACAGCAGCCCTTCCGCAGCGGGGCTGGGGCCCCTGGCTGAGCGGGAGCAGGATGCCGTGCTGCTGGGACCCGCGTCTCCACAAGGCCGTAGCGCATCGCCCCTTCCAAGCGCACTCACCGTTTTCCAGGAGAAAACGATGCCACTCTCCTCCCCATCCTCACTTAAAACCATAAACCAAAGCAAAGTGCATCAAGCTGCCCTGCTGCTGGGTGCGAGCCCCCGGCTCCCCGCGGCCCCTGCGCTGCAGAGCTGCAGCAGACCTGCCGCTGCCAGCCTTCAGCAGAGAGTTTGGCGTGATAAGTGATGGCTTTCAGACGCCAGCAGCCCTGCGCGTTTAACTTCCCTTAAAAACAGAGGAAAACAGGGAAAACGTGCACATGCCGAGCCAGGGAGGACAACCGTGGCCAAGGAAGAGGGGATAACAGGGTAGGTCTGCAGCTTCCCAGGAGGGTTTAACCAGCAAAGAAGGAGCCAAAGAAATACTAAAAAGCGGTAAAGCTATCTGGAGAGTGCCACTGAAATCCCTTTTGTCTCATTTAACAGCTTCGTGAAGAGGAAAGAACAACAGGCAACTTCAGCACGGAGCAGGACGTGGGCGCTGGCGACGGGTGGGCGTCGGGGCAGCCCTCAAACCCAGCGGCTGAGCCCTGGCCTTGCCCCTCTGTCCTTTCAAATTCCCAACGCAGGGACAAATCCTGCGGCACATTGGGAACCAGGGGACTCATCGACCCCGCGAGCTGTGTTGCGCTGCCGGAGGGTTGGAGCACGTCGAGCCCCGCGGTGCTGGGGATGGCCCGCCCGGCTCCGTCGCCAGCTTTCGGCAGCACCGCGGAGGATTCGGGAAAAGCGACTCAGAAATAGGACTCGGCAGGATTTTCGGTGGGAATAAAAGCCTTCGCTGAAAAACGCAGCTTCAACCGCAGGAATTTGCAAATTCGGATCAAACGCTGCAGCCCCTTTTTGGGCCAACTTGTCTGAAGTCCAAATGGGCTTTTCAAGACAAGCAAGCGGCTCCGGTTATGCATTGCCAAACAGTGGTTTGAACAACCAAACCATTGAATTACATTTAATAATCAAACTGTGAGCGAGAGACAGGAGCCCAAGCGAAATGCTTGTTCCAGCACAAACCAAATGGCTTCAGTATTTAATGTTTCACAAATAGGAAAAAAACACCATTTTTTTTCCTTTTCAGGTGACCAGATACTAGTTGTTTTTTTTTTTTTTTTCTTCCCTTCCCTTCTGTATTTCCAGGCTGTTCATCTCCAGACACAGGACAGAGAAGGGAGAGGAACTTCCCTGGGCTTTGGGGCAAAGATGCTCTCTGTCCCCAAAGGGAGAGAGCTGGAGGTAGTTCATCTCTGCCGTTGGGAAAGGCTGGTTAAAACGCAAAACCCCTTTTACGCTGACGACAAATTCCTCACTGATGAAGGCTTTTAAATTCAAAGCAAGCGTTTTTAAGTCTCACAGAAGCACAACGGCCAGTCTTAGCAGAAAACAATTTTCTCGGCTTGAACCTGAAAGCAGACTCTGTTCAGCTTCGGTCAACAGGACAGACAAAGCCGGTCGTGCTCCGACCTCACACGCCAAATTTAATCTTGGAGTGATTTTTTTTTTATGTCTGGGTATAAATGGCACAAAATATGGTTTTATAATAGTGCCTGGGATAGGCTTTGAGAGGAGAGGGTCAGGAGATATCGGAGCAGTTATAAGCTGCTGGAGGGGGAAGCTGGCATTAATTCTGAGTAGAGTTGGTGAATATTTTATCACAAGTAATTTATTGACTAAGTTTGTCTCTTTTCCCTGTCTGGGTGAAAAGCACCCCAGTGCAGAGAGCCAGCACAAGACTTAGGCACCACTTAAGTCCCAATTAAGCTCTTTGTGAATTGTCTGGGAACAGATCCCAATTTTCCCATATTTATTTGTTATTCAGAATCAGGCGCCAAACGGAGCCGGCACATAATTCCTGCTCCGCGGCGTGTTTGCAAACAGTGCCCCGGGAGCACCCGCTGCGAGGACTCCAGCCATTTCGAGGGGGCAGGGGGTTACCCAGGCCCCCCTCCCTCCCCCACTGAGGTGGTGGAAGTTGTGGAACCCTATTTCTACCTCAAGGACCCCCACACGCTAAAACTGCTGGGGGCATTGAGGGGGGAAGGCAAGGGGTGCTGGGGCCACCAGCCCCCTGCAACCAGAGCAATTTTCTCAGCCATTTATTGCCTTCCTAAAACCCACCCATTGGAACAGCCTTTTACAAAGCCCACTATAAATATATTTACCACTAAATACCCTCTGCTGTCAACAACCACTAAACCTGCACATATATTTCACCACCTATGCACTGGCTGATGTCCTGGAATGGTGTCGGATCCCCGATCCAGCCCAGGAGGGATGCTGGGAGGGACACGTGTGGGGACCGGTGTGCGAAAGCCCCAGGCGCAGCTGCGGGCCGGCGCAGCAGGAGGGATGCCCCGGGCTCCACAAGGCACCCACGACTCAAAAGCATCACCAACCAAACCCTAAATGCAAACTCAAAGTCCCAGTGCACAGCCTCAGCGACACAGACCAACTCCCTTCCAAAGGAGAAGTTTTAAGCTCATCTAATTTTAATTTTTTTTCCTGCTGCTCTCCCAGCAAGCAGCACTCGGTAGCGGCTGTAATTCTCCTTCTCATGGCTTTCTGCAGCCAGGGCTGGGAAGAGCTGCAGCTTTCAGCACAGAGCACAGGAGAGGGCATTCCCCTGGCTCGAGAACCACGATTCTGTTTCCAGGAGGAGAACCAAAGTCACAGGTACCTCCCGCGCATGTCGAGCAGAGGAAGAGCGACCGTCAGTCAGTGCTGGTGGCTTCGTGCCTCGTCCTTGGGGGAGAGTGGTGAGACAGCCCCTCAGCATGTTTGCTGGCAAAAAAGGATGTGAGAGCAAGGAGGGAGGGTGGTGGTGAGATTCTGTGTGCGAGGAAGGGATCTTACGGGCTCTGGGCTGGCATCTCTGCTCTTTAGGGAATCAGCCACATGACAACAGGAATGCTGTCCCATGAGCGGCTCTTGGGTCAGAAGGGAAGAGGCATTAGTGACCAGGGTCTGCCCTGAGGGTGGTTCAGGATACATCATCTGCTGGGAATAAAAGAAGGGAGAAAGCCCTGTGTTCAGGTGTGTATACATTTGGAGAGGTGCTGGTACCATGGTGAAGTTCCCATCCATTAAAATCCCCACCTGAAAGGAGCTCTGGACCTTTCTCCATCCCTGTCCTAGCCAGGGAATTTAGGCTCCCATCCCTAAATGGCATCAATCAGCTACAGCAAGGACAGATCCTCTGCTGCCGTGAGCCAGCACGGCTCTCCGAAGCCGAAGGAGCCGCGCCTGGTTAGAGCAGCCCGAGCTCTGCTCCGTGCTGGGAATCAGAAGCCCCACAGCAGCTCCTTTGAAGCACGGAGCCGAGGGGCTGCCCCGGCTCCCCGGGGAGGCAATTATACAGCTTAATATAGAGCGCTGGGGAGAAAGCCATTTCCTGATGCTCTGACACCCCCAGCAAAGTGGGATGGGTTTAGGCAGGGGTCCTGCCTAACTCACCACCCCATTCCCCTGCGATTCCAGAGGGAATTTGCAGGCTCTGTGATTGGTATTGGCACAGCTCAGCCCCGGCAGCTGATGCTGAGCTGCTTGTTTTACATTGCAGAGTCCCACCCAAAGGAAGGGGGTTAAAATGGCTGAGGAGCAGAGATTCGTCCCCAGGTTTGGCCCTCAACCCTGCACAGCCACTGATGGCAGCACCAGCTGGGTGCCACACCAGCTCCCAGCGCCCACAGAGAGGATGCAGGACACGGGGCCTGCGCCAGGGAAAGGAGTGCGGGGAAGAGCTCTGTCCCTAGCAAAGAGGCTGGGCCAGCAGGACCAGCACCCTCTGCCATGGGGAGCCAGGATGGGAGCTGGATGACAGTGCCCCATGTCCCAGGTGGGACAACCCTGATGGACACCCCCAAGAGAAGCCCCATGGCAGGGAGCTGTCAACGCTCCGGGAAACTTGCGCTGAGCCGGATCCCATCACCCTGCAGCCACACAGCACTCAGGCTTTTAGAACAGCAGTGAGACATTTCCTTCCCAGCCCTGCTACGAGCTCTGCGTGCATCCAGGCTGTGGGATCAGGGCTGCTCATCCTCAAATCAGCGGCAGGGGCTGGGTCCTGGCTCAGCAGCAGCACAGCATCCGAGTGTAGCTCCTGAGCCCCCAGCCCTGGGAGATCACAGCTTGAGGAACCAGATCCTTGTGCTCCGAGGTGATGGCAGCACCTACCCACAACTTCCAGCAAAAACCTCCCTGGAAACACTGCTCCAAGGGTCCTTGCGCAGAGTACCCCCTCCTCTTTGGGGTCCCAATTCCAGGCTGCGACAAGCCCTGCGGGGCTAAGGGCTTTGCCCCCTCTTCACTCATGGGAGAGAGGGGCTGAGGTCTCTCAAATCCCTTTTTTATTTTTTCCCCCCAGGTTCTGGCAGGAAACAAGAGGAGGTGGGGAGAGTCCAGCACACAGACACTCCCCCCCCCCCGCAACCCTGGTCCCCATCCCTCCCAAGGCTGGCAGGGCACAGCCGTGCACCCCACGGCCACTCTGCACCGAGGCGCAAGCGATTGCGGGTGGGTGCATGTCTCCTGTGTGGCTGTGTCGGGGAGGTGCAGGGTTAGGTAAACACAGAACCAGCACAGAAATCATGGAAATGACACCACGGGCACAGGGTGGCTGCTCCCAGGTTTGCTTTGCCATCACCTTTTGCCTTCCACCCCCTGGGTACCCTTGGGTGGGCTGAGGAAGGTGGCTTGCAAAGGAAGGAGGGAGACCAAAGGACCAATTTGGTTTATTCAACACAGCCTCTTTTCTATACTTAACTTATTTTCCAGAAAGCTCAGGCACAGAAGGGTTAATGCATTGAAAGTGCAGCTCCTGGCTGGATCGCATCCTGCCAGCATCCCTGTGCCAGGCTGGGTTTCAGTCTCAGCAGCACCATCCCCAGTGCATCGCCATGGGGTTCACCTCGGTTACCCCACATTCCCATCGGTGCCTGGGTGAGGATCGACTCGATCCCAGGCGAGTTTCCAGGACCAGAAATCCAGCTCTCGCCATCAGTGCAGAGGGAAACCTCCTTTCCCTCGGTTCATGCACTCCTTGCTCCCTTCTGGACCACACACCAGCGAGGCACCCATGCTGTGTGCATTTCTTGTTTTCACCTGCTTTTCTGTCTTTTATTTGCAAAAATACGTCATTTATCCTCCATACCAGAGATGAGCGAAAGCAAAGCTCTGGAAGGAAAGCCAAAAAAAACAACCTCAAAAAACAACCCAAACAAACTGCCAAGCAGCCAGCTCTGTGTTACAGACACACACCACCCCCCGCCCCAGGCACAGGAGCCCCCCCAAAGTCACAACCGACCGACAATAGCGGGGCTGGAGCCCAGCTTACCCTCGGATTCTCCTCCCGTCTCCCAGCGCCGCTGTCATCCGCCTGCCCGCTCTCCGCCACAGCTGCCCGCACATCTGGCTCGGCACAGCCACCGCCAGCAGACAAAGGGCTGGGGTTACGTCGGACCTGCCAAAGCTGAGCTGTCCGTCCTCGTCCCTTTGGGGGTGAGGGGACAGGGACAGCAGGCCACCCCGTGCCAGCCTGTCCCCACACTCGCCCTCAGCGACCGGTGTGGAGGCAGCGGGGAGAGAGCATCATCATCATCCTCCTCCTCCTCCTTCCTTGGCAGCCGCACGCTCGCTGCTCCCCGCTGCCTGCAAACGCTCTCCCCTCCTCCTCCTCCTCTCTTCTCCCCTCCCTTTCCCTATCCTCCTCCTCACTCCAGTCTTGTCTCCACGACGTGCCACCCACCTGAATCAGCTCCTGCCAGCTGCACGCTTAACTCCTGCGGCTCTAGCCAGCACCCGAGGGCAGCCCCGGCACCCCCCCAGCCCCTCGCAGGACCAGATATAAAAAGCTCCTGCGAAGGTTGAGACGGCTGCTCGCACCCCTCAGCATCCGCAGAGCATCCTGCAGCCGAGCCTGCTGCGGCACCGGGGTCCCCTCCCCACAGGCTGGGGTCACCGAGCCAGGGGGGCAGGGGTTTCTCCCACAGCCCCACGTTAGGAGGGAAGTGGGACACTCGGTGGGGTGAACTTGTAGCCCAAATTCCCTCCTGGCCACAAGCACCCAAAGGGCTTTCTTTGCCCTTGGAAAGATCTGGCTCTGTGTGGTCCCTGGCACCATCCCCAGTGTGCTCAGGGTGACAGCGCTGGTGCCCCATGGGGTTTTGTGGCACCTTGAGGTGGCTGGGTCCCTGAGCAGGACATGCTGCTGGTGGCTCACCTCTCCTGGAAAGGGATGCTCAGGTACTCTTAACCTTGAACAACACTAGGGAAGAGCTGCCTTCTGCTTTGCTCTGTCTCGGATGGAGAGATCCAGGGTGCCAGTCACCCATCACCCATCCTAAGAGGTGAGGGGTGGACACCCCATCCCCCTTCACACCCCATCCCAACGCAGGGAGAGATGTCAGAGCCAGGCACAAACATGGGGCTCTGACAACAGCAGGATTCAGGGTGGGTGCAGCAGAGCACCCCCAGCTTTTGTTTGCGTTCCAGCAGTCACAGAAAGGCTTTTCCCAGCCCCATCCAGGGGCTGTCAGAGCCCTGTAGATGCCACACGCACCGGGAGCCACAGTGGCCATTGAGTTCACATTTCATGCTCAGGAGCGAGAGCGGAGCTGGAGGTCTGGCTTGTTCCCAGAGCATTTGCCTGGGGCAGTGGGCTGGACCGCAGAGGATGGAGAACAGACGCACACACACGAGAGAGCCAGAGAAGCAGAAGAGGAGAGATTGGAGTGACCTGATTTAATTGGCAGGACTTCAATAACATAAAATCCCTGCCCATGTGCCCAAACCAAATGGGTGACATTCTGGCATGTTGGCCCCCATTCAGCAGAGCGTTTATGCAGATACTTAATGGGAACACATGCTTAATGTTAGCCTCACTCCAGTGCTCTGCAGCATCAACTGAGAGGCAAAGAGGGGTTTCAGCTGGAAGCTTGCCTCCTGGCTTTTCAAACAGCAAGAGGTGAAAAGTGAGGCTTTATCCAAATACTGGAGGTGCAGGGCCATGCCTCTGCATTTTGTAAAACAAAAACAAAACAAAAAACCCCCAAAAAAACAAAAAAAACCCCCAAGACTGTAGCGCTCCCAGTCAGCAGGAGAAGCCCTTCCACTCGGTTGTTGTGCTGGTGCCCACGTCCTGCTGCTGCTAGGGCTGTGGGTAATTAGAGGGAACAGAGGACAGGATCACTTCTGATTTGTGACCCCCGCTGTGCTGGGGGGCTGGCAGGGCACCATCCCTTCCCACTGAACTTGAGGGACAGGAGCCAGCTACACCAACCCACCGCAAACCATTCCGTGCCCATCCCCAGTGCTGCATCCTTTCATGTGTGCAACACAGCACGCATGGCTCGCCAGGAGTGAGAGGGAAGAGCTGCCTTGCACTTTCCATGGTGCAGGAGGCATCTCCAGCCCACCCCAGGCTGCTGCACCAAGCACTTTGTTGCTTTCAAGGGTGCATCAGTGCTTGATGGTGGCTCTTGACCTGTCTGCTCCAGGGCTCAGCCACGCAGCTGAGCTCAGGGCTGGCTTCAGCTGCGGAGGAACAAGGAAAGTTTTGCCTGCTCTGGCCACATGTAGATGCTCCTGCACTCAGCTGGATCCCTCTGCAACACCCTACAGCTCCTGCAGACGGTTTTCAGGGCACCCACTGCCCCTAAACGTAGAAGAGAGGAGGCAGGAGCAGCTCCCTCCCCAGCTGCCAGGCCACCATCGATCAGAGCAGCCGATGCCGCAGAGACCTCGCTTGGGGCAGGACCGATAAGCAAACTCCATAGAAACAGCTGAACCCACGTGAACAGCTCAGGGCTTTCATCCAAGGCTTGGTGGAAGCATTAAGCCCAGGTCATTTAATCGCTTCTCATTCCAGCTACGAGGGTTCAAAGGTGCTTGTCTGGTCTTAAGACTAATTGAGTTTCAGCTCCCTGCGCAGTCTCAGGCAGGTCCCTTACTCAGTGACCCCACTTGCATTTGCAGGGTGGGGACACTAGTGTCACTCCTGGTGACGTGGGACACCTCCTGCCTCGCAGGGTGGAGAGATGCTGACCCACTCAGCATCTGGCAGTGTTCCCCCACATCCTTTAGGTGCAGGAGAAGCATTTCTATAAATACATTTACAGTCAGCCTGAGCTGCCTGCACCACAAGCGAGGGAAGGTAAGAGATATGGGCATTTGCCCCTGCTCCAGACACAGACCACACACTGCCAGCAGGGAGAAGCTGGCCCTGGGTGGCCCGGAGCCTTCTCTGTCTGACACCTTGCTGGTCCACAGACTCCTCCTGTGTGCTAAGCCAGCCTGCTGCAGATGATGACTAATGCATGTCACTCTCGAGATGCTATCATCAGGCAGATGAGTACAGCCTGATCCAGGTTTTAATTGTGTAGGATTTTAGCCGAGATGGCACTAATTTATTTTCTCTGCTGCTTCAGCAGTTCTCATGCCTCTTCTGCACTTGAAGTCACCTGGAATGTATTCCCCTGGTGCAAGGGGTTAAAAACTTTTCTTGCTGGAGAAGCAGCTTGCAACCTCAGGCTGATGTTATACCTGCAGCCAGTTATACATGTAGGCTTGTAAGGTGCTTCGCATCCCCTTTCCTGTCCCTTAGGACACAACATTGACTCCTGAGGAGCAGCACTAAGGCAGTCTCAGAGAAGCAGTAGATTTGGAGGGCTAAGCTTGGGCAAGCCACACTCAGCCAAGCCTTAGCTCCAACAAACCTGGATCAACAAGGGCCCTGGTGCCTCTGCTTCCCCTCTGGATCCACATAAACTTGCCAAGCTTCATTCACGGAGGACACTCCTTGCAGAGACTCTGTGCAGGCATTTGGAGGCACCAAGCATATGGCACTGCTTCACTATACCTCCCGTTACAGCAAGGGGAAGATGCCACCAGAAACCCACATGAGAGCATCCCACATGAGGTGCCTTTCCTTGCCACCCGTGCCTTCAGGGTCTAACATCACACCACCAGACTTCAGTTTTCCATCCCCAGGGAGAGAGAGAGCACATGAGACCTGATCAGGAACTCACCAGCATAAACAGCAAAAATAAAGCAAGAAACATCACACTGACCGTAGCTGGTTGTGTAATGACACTCCTCAGCAGCATCCGAGCACCAGGTCCCCACTGTCCAGGCACTACTGCAGCTCCCTATGTGGTGCTGAGTTCCCCTCCTTCCTTGGGATCCAGCCTGCTCCTGCACACACAGGCACCAAAGCATCTCCCCTACTGCCTCTCCAGCACCTTTAAAGCCAGGGATCATTGCCTGTCTCATCCCCCAGCTGAAGCCCATCTGGTTGGGCTGCTCTCATCCCACCCCTCCAGCTCCCACACCCTGCACCTGGGCTAAGGAGGGATGAGGCTTCCCATCTGCAGCGTCTCCTGGGGCCAAAGGCAGCATCCCAGCCTCTCCACAGCCCGCTGCGCCAGGGCCAGGCAGGTCCTACTTCTGTTTGGGAACACGTGGAGGGCAGGAGGTGATGTCCTCAGTCCCTGGTGCGTGATGGCAGGGTTGCTTTAGACAGGATCGGTTCCCAGCAGTGGTTTCCTCCCCTCCTTCCTGCCAGGCATCCCCCGAGCCAAGCCTGACTCCAGTACCTCCCAACAGGGACAGGAGCTGCTGGGCAAGAAGTACCCACACCTCCCGGGGCCTCGCGTTGGCATTTTTCATATGTGGGAATTGGCTTTGGCATCATGGTTATGATCATTCTTTAATGATTTAAGGACATAACAGCAGCTCCCTCAGGCAGCGTGATGGAGTCATAAACCCCGGAGGTGTTTGGAAAAGCCGCCTGCAGCCCTTTCTCCGGAGCCAGAGAGGAGACACTGCTTCCCCTCCCACATCTCCCCTGTGCAGAATAAACCAAATCACATCCCAGCAGCAGGCAGTGAGTTATTGCAGGCCTATCGCTGGCGCAGGACAGAGCCATAACTCAGATGGGCTCCGGCTGCTCCTGAGTTATGGCATCTCCGCCGCCTGTGGCAGGGCAGCTATACGTTACCCCGGGCGCCCAGGGCTCTCCCGTTGCGCGTTGCTGGAAACAGGGATCAATAAGCCTCCTTCCTTCGGCAGCAATGCCAAGAAAATCCAGCTGGATAAAACACAAACCACCTAGCACAGCCCAAGCCCCAAAGCTTCCCTGATCTGCCTTAGAAAAGGAGATTTTCAAGGATCTGCTGTGTGTTTTCCTCCTACTCCCTCCTTCCCTCTCTCTGGCTGCGACCCAGGCTTCGCACCTATGGACGAAGGTTTGCATGGTTGCTGTTTTGGAGGAGTAACGTGTACTTGGAGTTTAGGAGGCAGGAGTCTTAGGGAGGCTTTGTATGTGAAGCTGTCACGTACTGACACCGAGATTTCTCAGGGTTATCAGGAAATCCTCGCTTCCCCTGTAGGCACCAGGTGCTATTAGCATGCTATTATGATGATGTTCATAACTGTATTTTTATATATTTTACAGCGCCCCTTAGTAGTTGTTTTGGGATAATTTCCAAATCCCTCAAGATCAGCCCACGCACGTTAAATGCTGCCTGGAGACCTGCCCCATCCCCTCCCGAAAAAGGGCAGCAAAGCCAAAGCAGGACGAGGTGACAAGCCCGAGCCCGCAGATGCAGTCAGTGTCGGGGTGCTGGCTCAGGGGGGCCGGCGAAGCCCCGTGCTGCTCAGCCTTGGGCACGAGCCCGAGCTGGAGAAACGAGGCATGGCGAGGCTAAGGGCTGGATCGATAACAACATTTCAGCATCCACCCCGAGCCCCCATCGATCGCGGTATCTGAATACCTTCGGAGCGCCGGGTCCGTGCGGCCAAGCCAAGGTCACAGCAGAAGCCTGCAGCAGCGAAGAGAACCCGACTCAGGGCTCCTTCCCAAGTCAGAGGCGAGCGTCCTGAATTACAGGGCTGTCCCTCTCCCAACCCACCGGAGCTCATTTTGAGCTGATTAAAGAACGCTCACCCCCAATCGATACCCAACCCCATCGCACAGAGGGAGCGTGGAGCCCTGATTAACCCCGCTCACGCCATTTCAGACTGAAGCAACCTCCCCAACTTGCCATCCCTCAGTCGCTTGCTTGGCTGCTGCTGCGGCAGCGACGCGGGGGCTTCGCACGGCCCCCTCCACCGCTCTGCCGCCGCTGCGCGCACCGCGTTGGGTGGGAAGGGGAAATGTTCTTCTGGTTACTTTATTTCCCTGCTTTGGGGCTGGTTTACAGCTACCATAAAAGCTGATCATAAATCAGGGGCGATACTATAAAACGCAGGAACAACCATAATTAGAGCCCCAAAGAGACCGACTCCCTCCACCAGCCTCCAAAATGCAGGAGGAGCAGCTCGGTTTATCTTTCCCCCTCCCTGTTGTCTTTACAGCCGCCCCGGGAACCAAGTTACAGGGTTGAAGGGAACCTGATGGAGTTCCCCCTTTAGACGGCAAGGCGTGCTGAATAATGTGGCCTTTTTTTTACAGAACGCGCTTTGCATTGCAGAAATTTTATATTACTCCCTCTTCCTCTCTCCCTCGCTGTCTTCGCCCCCACCCGCTCTCAAATTTACAGGCAGGAGATTGGTCCGGGGGGACATAAACATCCTAAACAGCGCGGCGTTCGCTGATAAGGAAAGGAAAAAACAGCGAGGAAAATGATTACGATGCCTCATGCATTACGTGCTGCTTTAAGAGTCAAATTTGTTTCTTTTATTGCCAGAGAAAAATGTAATTAAAAGGCTGCAGCGTCAGCCAGTTGCAACCGAACTTGTTGCGTTTGTGAGCAGACAGGGCCATTAACACCTTTTGTGTCTGGGGCTTTTTAATCTCCCGGGACCGATTATCTCTTCCACCACCTCCTCGCAGATGTATAACCAGTCCTGCCAGGCAGCGGGGATGCACTGGGAGAGGGGTAGCAGGGATGCACCTGCTTTCCTGCAGCTTTTGGTGCTGCTTTCCTTCCCGTTTTCCGGGCTAAAAACCTAATCATGAGCTTTTATTTGGTTTTCCCAAGATTCGGCAGAGATACAAAAGTGGGGTTTCCCAGGAGAGACCGCCCGCCCCTTCCCCATCCCCAGGCTCCTGCAGGAATTTTAGGGGGTGAGCAAGAGGGGCGAGAAAGCCATGTGGGCATCTGGGTCAGGTGGGGGACCGTGGGGTGTCATCACCTCCCGGTGGCCCCCCACCATCCCCCGGGTGAGTTTTGACGCTCTTCGCCTCGGAGCTGCTGCTCGGAGAGAATTTTGGCAGAGCGAGCGGTGTGTACGGCGTATTTGTATTTGTCAGCGTTTCCATGACGACGTGAGCCACCTTCTCTCCCCTCGTGCGTGCACACGCACAGGCGCGGGCGCTGCTGCTGCTGCAGGCACACGCACATGCACCCGGTCAGCGTGCACACGCGTGTGCCCATGCGCGCACATGCATGCATGTGCACACGCATGAACGCTCGCATCCACGTGCCCACATGCATGCGAGCACTCATGCATGGAGCTTTTCTTCCTCTGCTTTTGCCTCTTCCCATCCAAGGGCAGGGTCCGCAGGCCCCCAGTTCGGATGCTCACCAGGGCTGTCACCGGTGAGAACGAGAGAGAATTCTCAGTAATGAGAATGGCTCATTACTGGCATTTCAGGAAAAAAAAAAAAATAAAAAAAAAATCCTGTTTTTCCCCAGCACAGGTTCCAGCAAAGGGGCTGATTATTCAGGGTAGCTCTGGTGAACGCCGCAGATGGGACTGGAGTCCTGCTGGGATGGGCAGCGCGGGGCGGGAGATGGATATTTGGCCCCAGGGTTTCGCTGCCGTAAGAGCGGAGGCAGAGAGAGAAGCGGGGCAGCGATGCTGAGCTGAGCGGCACAGAAGGAGCTGCGGGAGCCAGCGTGGGTGGGGACGTTAAAGCTGGGAGATGCTGGGTGCTGGGGCTGGAAATCCCATCCCTCGTGCCCTCACGCCTGGCAGACTCGGTGCTGGCCGCCTTGCGCCGTGCTGCCCTAGCTTTGCTGCGCTGTCACCCAGCAGCGCTGCCTCCTTTGAACTGGATCCCTCGTTACCCATCTCCCCCAGCTCTGACCAGGGCTCCCCAGCATCCCTCACCCCCTCACCCTCCCCTTCCCAGCTCCTCGGGGGTGTCCAGGGCTCTCCGGGACCCCAGTGCAGGGCTGCTGGCTGCTGTCCCCCTCACGCATCGCAGCATCCCCGAAGAGCCGGGAGACCAACGCAGGGCTTTCTTCTCATTTTATTTTTTTTAATTGGAATCTCTGCTGAATCTGCTAATTAAGTTCTTTGCCTGCAACTAATATTGTGCTGCTAATTCCTCCCAAGGATCATTCCTCCGGCAGTCACAGAGGTTATGTTCACTGGCATCATTCCACAGCTCCTTTATAAAAAGAGAAGAGCCCTTCCTAATCACTGCAAATGACTCATCGATGAGCAGCCCTTCCTCTGCCTCGCCACCGTGGCCGTGGCTCCAGCGTGCGAGGCAGGAAGGTGGGCAGGCGGTGAGCCTGGGCTGGGCTCCCCACACCAGCCCTCTGCATCCTCCTAGGGACACCGGGCTCTGATTTGATCAAAAAAACCCCAAAATTCAAGCATCCTTAGGTGTTTTTCCTCTTTCCCTGTTTCTCCTGCTTTCTATTTTTATAAATAATACCTGGTCTCGCACTGAACAGAATACCAAGCGTACAATTAAATCCCCATGTGCTGGCGCTTGCCTTTGAGGAGCGCTTCGAAGTGTCTCTTCCCGGAGGTGGCAATGCCACCATGGAGCCGGCTTGGACCCTCACGGAGGAGCAGGAGCGCTGAGCAGGGCCTGACCCCGCTTCCCCTGCCCCTGGAGCCCTGAATACCCGGGATTGGAGCCATGCATCACCTCCCAGCTGCACCGCAGCTCCCCCAGGACCACAGCTCATCCCCAAAATTTTTTTTTGATCTCCATTCCCATTAATGCCAGCAAACTGGGGTGGGAGCAATGCTTTCCTCGCCTGTTGCGAGCTGGCTCAGGCGCTGCGTTGCTGGAAGGCAAAACCCATCGAAATTAAGAGCAGGGAGGACAAAGCACGTTCTGCATGTGCAAAGCGGGGAGGGAAAACCTGGGACTGGTGGACTTTTTTGGTGGACTAAAACATATTTGTGCTGTTTGGACACATCTCAGGATGCTGATATTGACCCAGATCGGGCAGAAAGAGCCCTTTGCCCCCACTCCGCTCCCAGCTCCTAGCGACGGTGACAGTCACAGTCACTGCTGGTGACAGTCACAGCTGCCTTAGAGCCACCCCAGGGCTGCTCCAGTGCCATCAGCCTTGGCCATGGCCCGGTGCTGGACACGGAGCCATAATCCAGGGAAACAGGAGGGATCGCAGCCCTGGGAAGCAGATGGGAGCTGGGGGAAAAGCTCCCCGCTGGAGCTGCAGCCAGCATCCCAACGCTGGCAGGCGGCTCCGGAGGAGGAGGGCTGCAGGGTTGCCATGACAATCGAGCATCTACAAATTCTCGGATAATTTATCTTGGGTTTTGTTTTGGAGGAGTGAAAGTGAGCCTTGCTGCTGGGCTAAGGGCTATCAGCGGGCTACAGGTACCAGGGAAATGACCGTGGGAGCTCAGCCCGTCACTCCGTAGCCCAAGAATGCACACCATAAAGGATAAGATATAAAATTAAAGGCGTATCTGCAAATCATCTGCTCAGCCCCAAAAAGGAGATCTTTACCAAAAAGAAGAGTTGACTCTAACAAAAATTGTTGAGTTTTGGCTGGTTTATTTGTCGTTTGCCTTCTCAGCTACCCTGTCGCCCCAACTCTCCCACTGATCTGCAGTTATCCAGCACCACAAGGCCACATTGCTAGATCTGGCACATGCAATACAGGTTTGACTTTCTTTAATTAGCTAATTTTGGTGTCCAGATAGATTTTGATTGGGCCCTAGATTCGCCTGCAGGGCCTGAATTGCTGCTAGAAACGCTTTCCAAAGCAATTTCCAGAACTCAAGAGAGGCGACTGAACGATACTCTGATTTATGGTATTTCAAACCATCTTCCTCGCTCCCTTGCTGGACCACGGGAGCATTGCGCATGTGTTGAGCCGTATCCAGCTGCAAATTCCTTCGCAAAGAGCTCTCCTGCATCCTCCCTCTGTGGGGCTCAGCCCTCTGCAGCCAGGCTGACGGTGCTTACAGAAGTTGAAGATGATCGATGGGGAGCCTGAGCTCCTTCCAAATGTCTCGCTGCAAACCTGCTGTCACTCAGACGATGGAAAACACAGGGACCACAGGGAGGTTTGGAGTTGTCGCTAGCTGGGATCTTCTCGGCGAGGTGTAAAACAGAACGAGTGTCACTTCCAGAGCCAGGAAAGATCTGAGCATCACCCAGCCCGTGCCACCCGCTGTCAGCTTCCACCTTAATAGGAACCATTGCCATAATTGCTCCTAAGTCTAATAACCGATTCTTTTTGATGCCTTCAGTGTCACTGTTATGTAAATCCCCGTGAGAGGATGCTGTATATTTAATGGATCGTGTGTTTGCCAACGTCCCCGAGCGTGTGCGCAGCTAAAGGGATGCCTTTGATTGTCAGATCAAAGAATCGCGAGAAGCGGTAAGGACAGTGTGAGCAAAGAAAAACTGAGGGAAATCAGGAGCCTGTGGTTAAATTGATTTGATTTTGCCTATAGAGGTCAGTATAAAGTATTAAGGCTCCTGAAATTGTACAAAGAAATCCCATTACTCAAGGAACAGACGGGCTGTTTCCAGAGAGGAAATGATGGGAGGGAGCGAGCGAGGGAAAGGCGGCCAGAGCTGAGGAGCTCGAGGTGGTTTAGGAGGAGCTCTTGCGCTTGTAAATGGAAATGGGAAATGTTCTGGGTGCACACTCTGAGCTGGTAGAGCTGGGAGCCTAAGCAGTGCTTTGCTCGAAGGGGCCCTGCATCTCCTGCGAGGCTGCTCATGGTCAGACCTGCACCGCTTTCGCCGGACAATTAGAAATCAAGGAAGGGCCATGGAGATGTCTGCCTTCTCCCCATTCCCAGAGCTTCCCATGGACAATGGGGAGAGGAGAGCAGGGTTCTGGAAGCAGCTGGTTACAGGGAAAAGGAGAGGGCATCCAGGTGCAAGCCCCCTTCCTCAGCTCTCAGACACAAGTTCTCCTGCTCTGACCTCACCTCCAAAGGGCTTCGCTGCCCTCCTTGTATTGCTCTGAGCAGCTTTTGTTTTCCGGGGTATTCCCGGGCGAGCTGTGCCGCTCCAGATGGTGAGCCGCTCAGTCAGTTCAGGCCATCAGCTTGACTGGATGTCCCCTGCCCACGGCTGAGAGCCCGCCGGGCTCTCTGCTCGAAATGGGAGCAGCTGCGCTCACCGCCCGTCTAGAAAAGGCGCTGGGGTGGAGGGCAGCCAGCAGACGGGCGCTTTGGTTTGTTTTCCGCTGGTGCGGCTCTCTGACAGTGAAGCCTCTGTAGAAGCGCAATGTGGAGGAAGAAATCAAGCTGACAGAGCTTTCCCCCCAGCAGCAAGCCCATCCCTTACCAACAGATGCCTTGAGATGGCCAAGGGGCATCTGCGGGCTCTGGGCTGGCTGCTGGGGCGTGCAGAGGAGCGAGGGTCCCAGCTGGAGCTGTCACCCGCGGGTGGGAGGAGGAACAGGGACCTTCCCTTGCTAAGGATGGGTATGAGCTGGTGACGCTGAAGGAGCCTTAGATGAGGACCACCTTCATAGAGTTACAGAACGGTTTGGGTGGGAAGGGACCTTCAAAGCCCATCCAGTCCAACACCCCTGCAAGGAGCAGGGACATCTCCAGCCAGACCTTGTCCAAGAGCTGGTGGGTCCATGTTTCATACAAAGCTCAGCTCTCCAAGCTGCCACACAGCAGCATCAACGCTCCCACAGCTTAAAAAACACAGGAGAAGTGTGGGATTTGGCTAAATGGCTGCAAGATGGAAAGAACCTTTAGAAAGCACTTCTTGGGAGGGGAGATGGGAAGGGAAGGTTTTCCAAGAAACACCATCCCCTGTGTGGGGAGGACAATGACAAACGAGGTGAATTTGGAGGCTGCGGAGAAAAATTGGCAGAGCGTTGAAAATTTGCTGCCAGGTTTTGGGGGAGCTTTAAATGGCATTTAATTAGCAGCATTCAGGTGGTCATGACGCTGTTGAGGCACAGTGGAAGCAACAAGATAGTACTGCAGTTCCTGGCATTTGTTAATTAAAGCCACTCCTGACAGAGACTAATGACTTTTTAATGAATCTGTTGTCTTAATGTCTTATTAAGTTTTGACTTTTCCTTTCTATCCCCTTTGAGATCCTCTGCCCAGCCTCCCCCCTGCTGTCAGCTGTTTTCTTGGGAGTGTTGGCATCCAAATGAAGGGACCAAGGCTTGAGGACGCCTCCTCTCCTTTCTGCCAAGGGCTGGATCCAGCTGAGAGGCGCAGAGCGACAGCACAGCTCCTGCCTTAGGGTGACACCCTTCCCCACCACCTGGGATCAAGAAGGATGCAGAGCAGAGGAGCCAAACCCAAGCGAATTCATTAATCCATACCGCAAAAAGCAGAAAATATCCCCCTGGAATGGGGGGGCTGCCCTTTGGAGTAGGGCTGCAAGAGCATGCTGCTGCAGCGTGACCCAGGGAGATGACTACGTGTGGGTGGAACAATGGCTCTTAGGGGTGGCTGGAAGGGATGCACAGCCCCTGGATGGCGGAACAAGGAGGACAAAGGTGGCCCTGGGGTGTCAGAGATCGGTGCTGGAGATCAGCCCCAGCCTCTGCTGCTGGAGCTCAGTGTGATTGCTGGGGATTCCCATTTGGCCATCTGTCCTCGTTGCACCAGTCCTGTGGACAGGAGATAAATAGGTAATTAAGCCCCTAATTCTTCTTAATTTGGGCCACACATGTACACAAAAACCTGGCCCTGCAGAGGGTGAACCACACACACATTTAAATGTAACCGCAACGTGCAGTGTCCAGCGCCCAGGCGTGCTTGTGTTACCCGCTGTGGCGCACACGTGGTGCCATGCAGACACGTGTTGGTCACACGTGTTTTATGACCAGGATGAATTCATGGATTCAAACACCGCCTGGATGCTCCGGGACTCACGCACCCACCCCGGGCCCTGAGGACCCTGCAGAGGGTCCCACTCAAGGATGGGCATGTCCCCTACCTCCTGCCTTGTCCCACCCCCTTACACGGAAACACAGGCAGCGCTTACTCCTCCATCCCAACTCTGTCCCCAAATGCAGCCGAACAGTGAAGCATCCCAGGCTCAGAGCCAAGCAGAGCAGCAGGGGAAGGGTAACGCTGCTTTCTCTAAGGTGATGAGATGTGGGGACCCCAGCACCCGCCTCCCTGCCAGCCATAGGAAGAATTAACTGGAGCTTTATCTCTCAGAGCCACCATCCCTGCTGCTCGCGCTGCCAAGGGATTTGGCTCCTCTAATCTGGGCAGAGGGAGGGTGGCACGGGTCTCTGCTCATCCCCACCTTGCGCCTGGGCTGGGGCAGAAGCATCTTTCAGATGATTTCTTATGTGGAGGAAACCAGCTGCCTCATGGTTGAAGCGCTGGGCAAGATTCACCCGATCTTGACTCAGCTCCTGGCTCTGCCACCGATTTCCCAATGTGATTCTGTGCAGGACACCGTTGAATCCAGGTATCTAACAGGTTTTCCCCAAAAGCCGAGTGCAAAATCTAGCAGGATCCTAATTGCATTCGTTTGTCAGGCATCGCTCTAGCTCAACAGATTGCCAGCCGCTCTGGGTAGGAGCCCACGTCGCGCTGGCTGCGAGGCTGACGCTCTTCTGACAGTCCCGGGTGTCGGCATCCTCAGGAAGAGCAGCAAGCAGGATCTGCTTCAGAGAGAGCACAAAATCACAAAAATAGGTCCCATTTCTACGTCTATATTTAACACTCTGTGTTCTCCTTGGAATGGACTCGGGCTATGGCAATTAGCTAATGATGAGGATGATTAAGGATTGCTCTTGCGCTTTACATTTATAGCACCTCTCCCACTTCTTTTCTGAATAATAATTCCTTTCCTTTTCAACACCGGCAGAGCATTCCCAGGAAACCAGGAGGTAAGAGGCAAGGTAAATTAGGAAGGTGACCCACTAAATGGATGGGGGAAATGAATACATCTGGTATTTACCCATCCCCAAAGCAGGACGAGAAGACCAGTCCCGGCCAGGATCTCCCAAACAGCTCCAGCAAAGGCTGTGCAAGCACAGAACTGTCTCTATCTGCTAATGGAGCTAAAATAATCAACAACTGGGACTGCTGGTGGGGATGTGCTCAGGCTCCATCCTCAGGAGCGTGGAGCTTGCTCCGGGCTGTGCCGGCTTGATGTGATCTCTTCTCTGGCGTGGGCAGAAAGCACTGATTTGCCATGCGAAGATGTCATTTTATTGCTGTAAGGGTGGCATGGAAGGGAGAAGGAGAAAAATAAAAAAATAATCAGAATAAAAATAGATGTGAGATAAATAAGAGGAACGAGTCAGGCTAGGTATCGAAGCCACGCTTCTGCTACCCTGCTGAAGGGCAGGGGAGTGAGCAGCTGCTGCTTTGGGGTGGCTGGGAAGCATGTGAGTGACCATCGTGTCTGCGGTCTGCTGTTCCGCTAGACCCCCGCCCACCCCAGCCTATTCAGCATCGCTTCAGCACTGGGAAATATTGTTCTTCTCCCTGACAGTGAAAACAAACAGAGCATGAAATAAAAAAAAAAAAAAAATCAACTCAAATAATTACAGGTTACAACAAATCAATTGGAACTGTGTAAATAGCCTTCAGGCAGGCGTAGGACATGGTGTTCGTTGCTTAACATGCTCAGTGCTCACTCGTTTCCCCAGATGCCTCGGCAGCCACCGCGGCTCGGTGACAGGATGGACCGGTGGCGAGGACTTCCCGGGCACCGCAGTCATCCCTCTGGTGCTCTGCCCATCTGTGCCGGGGCGGTGAGAGGGAGCTGGGCCAAAAGGACCAGAGGATGACCCCTGGGTCATGCAGGGGGTCACGCTCCTCGTGCGGGATCCCCACTGGGTTTGCCCTGCTCCTGCTAAAGCCCCCGTGCAAATTCTTCCAGAGAGCAAACGCCGAAACCTGCCGTCGCTACCAGCCGAGGCTGCTGCTTCAGGCTTCATGGTGAAGAAGCTGGAGGAGGTTGGAGGGAAGAGGGTGGTGTTTGCTTCTGGATAATGCTGGGAAGCGGATGAGGGGCCCTGGGTACGGATTTTGGGCAGCAGCCTGTGGGAGCTGGAAGGAAGCCCTACCAGGCGTTCACAAGCCCCTCATAGCAGAGACGGTCTTAAGGTATTCAAGCAGCTAATTCTTAGAGACATGCTGCTTGAAATGAGAGGGCAAAACCATCGTAGTAGTGAAAATTTTATGGCTTGCAAGCCTCATTACAAAGTGTTTTGAGGAAACAAGACAGGAACAATTTCCTAGAGTGTTTCTTTTGCATGCAGAAACCCCAACGATGAGCAGTGCTGCGCATTAGCAGCAACCACTGCCTGGACTAGTGCATCGCCGTGGGTCATCCATGGCTTGGATCCGGCTAAATATCCTGCCAAGTGACACACACAGGGCTTAGCAGGACCACGTCAGGTCCATTTCGCTCTGCCTTTCACAGGATTCTCCCACTTCCAGTGGCAGCTGGCTGTCATCACCCTGGGGACCCACCCCTGCCAGATGCGGGGTGGCAGCTCCTCCCTGAGCCCTGTCCCTCCGGTGGGACTGAGCTGCCTGATTCCCCTCCACCCTCTGGGAAACATGGGCACATGACTACCCCTGCCACAGTCCCACATGTCCCCTGTGGATACCCTCACTGTGGTGCTGGGACCTCCCAGCTCACCTGGTGTCCCCAACGCTCTGCTGCTGATCTATGGCCACCGGAGACTCATTCCCGCTGATCCATCTCCTGCAGCTCCTATGCATGCTTAACCAGATGCTAATTGAACGCTGCGATCAACTGCCAATGTGTGAGGATTAATGAGCGCTAATTCTGCCAAGCACCGCTTGCGAGGGGACAACCCCGTGCGCGCAGTGCTGGTCTGGGGTGTCCGGCAAGCTCAGGGCTCATGAGGCTGCCCGCTGTGTCCCTCTGCTCCTCTCCACACAGGAGGTTTGGTGAGATGTTCCAGTTCAGTCACAAACCGTAAGTGTAAGCTGGAGGAATTTCATGGCTGTGATGCTGGAGCACGGGCTGGGTGACCGCAGCAGCCTCTTCGGGCTGGAGCATCGTGAGCACCGTATTGGATTTGTGAGGGCAAGGCTGGAACTGAGTAAATACCTCCCAGAAAATAATTTTCTGCACAAATCTTGGCTTGAAACCTCATTGTGAGCAGCTTATGAGTTTCCTGGCCAGATCTTCTTTTAAAAATCAATCTTGGAATAACTCCTGCACCAGCTGCTCAGACGGTGGCTAATGCAGGAGCAGCAGACAGGAGATTTTCAGTGTGAACTGCTTCAGTGAGCTCTGGGTCCATCATTCTCCCTGTGACTTGACTCCCCAGCAGGACGGCTCTTTGAACGCTTGTGGTAGTGAGCCTTGAGTGCAGTTTCTGGAAATATCTCTTAAAAATTTGCTTTGAATTAGGCTGTCTGCCCAAACACATGTGCCAAGAAATTCATTAGTAAACTATTAATGGAAAAGAACACAAAGTCTGAGTGCTCGTCAACAAGCTTCCAAAGGAGGCACTTGGCAGTTGGCTGCTTTCATCAAGATTGACGTCCAACACCTGAAAAGCCTTGGAAATTTGAGATGCTGAGCACCTGTGTGAGAGCTGCTCTGCAAATAAAACTGCTGAACGGGAGGGGCTGCTGCCCTTTAGTCCTGCTGCTGGACCTACTCTGCCTTGGTGGAGCTGGTGATGTGCTGGGGTGGTCTGTCCCTTCTGAGCGTGCCATAGTGGATGGGAAAGCCTTGGTGCTGGCTGAGGTGGCTGTGGCTGCAACCAGAAACTCTTGGTGTTTGCTGGGTCCCAGCTGTTGCAGAAGATGGAGGATCGGAGGTGCAGGGGTGATCCCAGGCTGGGCATGTGTGACAAGGTAAGGAGAGAAACCTTTTGGTTATGGGAGGAAGGAGTTCAGGGCAGTTCACACACGCTCCTCCTGTGTGCAGGCATGAGCTTTTGGGGTGGAGCAGCTCCCCAAGTGTTCATCTCACTAGTGACCAGTTGTGGTGAGTGGCTGGATTTGGGATGGCATGGCAGCCATCATAGAATCATTAAGGTTGGAAAAGACCTCTAAGATCATCAAGTCCAACTGTCAACCCAATGCCACCATGGATCATGCCCCTATGTGCCATGTCCACACATTTTTTGGACACCTCCAGGGCTGGCGACTCCACACTTCCCTGGGCAGCCTGTTCCAAGCTGCATTTCATGTACTGCTGAAATGGTTTAACCTGCTGAACCCTCCCCTGAATGGGAGGTGCTTACTGGCAGAGTTTGGTATCATCAGGTCTGGCTTTGAGAGGCTCCTGAGGGAAGTGAGGCAATGAACAGATTATCATTCTGGTGGTAAATCCGTGCCTGCCTGGTAGTCCATCCATGGAGCTGGGTTTTGGTGTGCATCTCCATAGCAGGCAGCTGTGGTTTCCTCAGCTCTCTCCCATCCCTTGGTTAGAGCTGGTGGCTGGTTGTGTGGGATGTCCTTGGTGGAGAAGGCGGCTGTACAGTCAGTTCTAGCTGGGAAATGTCACCCTCAGTGCCTGGGGATGTATATTCCTCCTTTTCTGGAAGGAATAACGCAGAGCAGGGAGGGCGGCACTCAACGGGTGACACACAAGTGTTACTGAAGGAGTTGTAAATAATATTCCATGCTCTAATCCCTTTCCAATGCGAGGTGTCGGCTCTGTTGTCTGCGTTCATGCTATATAAATATTTATGGCTCCTAATGCAGAGGTTTGTCACATGTAATGATGCGAAGCTAGCGTGATGTTGTCTATAGGTGACACGCTGCACTGGAGGAAAGCAGCTCATGTCCTCCTCAGTTCCTGGGGAAAGTGCATTAGTAATGCTTTCCATGCAGCTGGAGAGCCAGGGAACTGAGTGTGGAAGAGTGATTTCCTCCCCAACATGATTCTTCAGGATAAGGGAGGGGAAGCTCAGAAAATGAGACTTATTCTTTCTGGTGGCTCTAAGGTGGGAGTTGATGTGAAATCCCCCCTGCCGTGAGCATCCCTCGCCACAAGGGTGCACGAGCCCTTGGTACCGTGGTACTGTCCCATGTGATGGGGTACAGCCCCCCTCAAGCAAGCCACTTGTCACCTGCTAATAATATCCCTCTGCCTACTCCTCAATCACAGGTTGGGGTTTTTTTTTCCCCTTCTTCTATTGTTCTGCGTATTCCAGCTGCTGGAGGCTTTGAAGCTCTCCCAGCCTCTCTGATAACATCACTGTTGTTCTCCTCACCTACCGCAGCTCTCCTGAGTCATCCTGCTCTCTTGCAAGGCAAGCACAAAGGTCTCGGAGCTATCAGATGCAGCTCAGCCAATATCTGGCTGTTTGGTTGGTTTCTGCACCCATGATTCTTCTTCAGAGAAGCTGAGGGGCTGGGGGAAGGGAGGAAGAGTAATGGGATTAATCCTCCAAATTCATTACGCAAAAACGTGGCACCTTGCCAGTCTTTCTCCTGAACAAACGGCCAATGCTTTTCTTTAGTAGCATTAAGCAAAATTACAAATCACAAGGTTGGTTAATCAATCTCAATAGGTTTCTCTGCATGAAGTTTTTTTTAACTGTCTCCTGGAAAAGCCTGTAAGCAGCTGATGGTTTCCTTCTACCAGATTTTGGCATGAGCTGGAATTGCTAGGGAGGTACTGGTTATTACTGTCTCTTGTGAAGACCTGGGCTGGATGGCTAGAGGTGGGCATCCACCAAAAAAAAAAAACACCCAAAAAAACCCAAACCCAAAAGCTGCAAGTGTGCAAGCAGCAAGAACCAGGGCTTGGTTCAGCCCTGGGGAAGGCTGTGCACCCAAACCAATGTCCCCCAGTGCCCTGGGGCTGAGCTGGGTGGCCGTGGTGAGTGATGGGCGTTGCAGGGATTCAGGGCTGCAGTGAGCCAGCAGAGCTGCCGCCTGAGTCAATATAAAGTTTTATAACTATACATTTTAAATGCGAGCAGGCTTTTTTTCTTATGCTAGGCAACAGTTTATAGCCAAAGCAAGGCATGCTGTGGTCTTGTTTTTATTTCAGTATTGCGTTCTTATGGAACATATGTACATACGTGCTGATAGTCATGATGGTTTGCGTACAGCGTGTGGATATCGAATGAAAATGCTAACACACATCGATATATATGCATGTATTGCATGTGTGCACCCTGCACGCCAGGAGGTTGATGCAGATCGGTTTGCGGTGCATTTGCTGGGGGAGATAACTCCTCCTTGGTAAGCTGGGCTGTGGAGTGGGGACTCCTGGATGGACCAGCAGCAGCCAGTGCCCACGTGTACTGGGTGTAAGTTCGGAGCGTTGTGCTGGGATTAAATGCAGCCTGGTGCCTGTTGTAGCAGAAAACCCCAAAGAGCAAAGGAGGCTGTGCCAACCTGGCCCCTGAGGAAGCTTTGGAAGGTGAGTATTGGCTGGAATAAAACTGGGGAAACTGGGCTCTGAAGCTGCCTTTTGTTGCTTACTTAACAGTGCTGGAGGAATAAGCAGATTTGCTTCAAATAAATGCCCATTTACCACCTACTTCACATCCACATGAGAACTGCCAAAATATACCTCTTAGGTCCAAAGTACTAGTTATGTTTAAGGTCACTTCTAGCTTATTTATGGTGTTTTCTGGCTGAGGTATGAATATTCACATCAGTATGTATAGATGAGTGTACTGGGCTGGGGCATGACTGTCCCCAGGCCTGGGTTTTTAGAAGAAATTTTTGACACCTTCATAATTTACCAAAAGGAAATGGTCTGGGTGATGTATGCAGCGCTGGAAGGGAGAGGGCAAGCCAGCCCACCTGGGTTAGAGACCTACCCTACTGTGGGGCTGTGCTGGTGGCTTGGGGGGCTTATGGATGAGTAAAGAATGTGGTGGGGGGTCTGGTGCAGGGATTCCTGAAGCCTGGCATCCGCAATGGGAATGTGCAAGCACTGGGGACCTGGTGTGTGACTGCAAGGATATGGTCAAGGGCAAAGGACCGGGCAGGCAGAGCCGTTTCCATTAGAGAAGCGGAGAAGAGAAACCTAGCACTGAGCTTCCCTTGGTGCACCAGCTTCCTCCTCACCTAAGCTAAAATTAACTTTACTGTTCAGCTGCATTTAAGCAAAACCAGTTGCCATGGCCACACCAGGGGCTCCTGCATACAGCAAACGAGGTAATCAGTTAAAATGAATAGCCACAGAGCTGATGCTTGCTGCAGGTTACACGTGAAGTTCATTCACTTGTTAAACCTAATGGACTGTATTGCCTATGAATTGGAAATGTAAATTCCCTCTTTCGGTGGCTGGAGTTTGAATCAGGCTTGGAAAGCTGGAGGAAAATGTCAAATTAAAAGAGCTAGTGCTGTGGATAATGTGAGCCCACAACAGATCAGAGGGGATTGCTGTGTAGGTTCCAAGCCGTAGGTTTGCTGCGAGGCATGTAACTGGGAGCTGAGCCCTCCTTGCTGCTTTTGAGAGGGACCCTAGTATTTATAGGACCTTGTTAATGCTTGCTTTGGTGCTTATTAGCTCTGCTATCCTGTTCTGAATAAAATAAACTGTACAGTCTGGTGGTTCACATGGCTCTGGGAGAGGCAGGAAAAGAGCCCCGTTTCTATGGCAGAGCCTGCGAGCCATCAAGAATCTCGAGACACAACACGATGTGATAAATCAGCTGTAACAGGCACTCATCTGTTTGTCACCTCCATGCCCAAAATGCTCCCCCCGGGCTCGAGAGGGGCTGGGGAATGGTGCTGGGCAGAGCCCATGGCAGGGATGTCGGGAGTGCTGAGTGTGTGGAAAGGCTGCCAGCAAAGTAGGTGGGCTGTTACTATTTTAGTAAACTCACTGCTGTAGGAAGATCAATCCTCAGGAATGGTCCAGACTTCCATTTTGTGGCTCAGATGAAATCTGGCAAGTGTCCTGCTCCAGAAGCTGTGAGCCAGGCCATATCTCCGTAAGGATGCGGGGAGCCAGAGTCCTTGGATTTCTGCAGCCTTGGCAGAGCCTGGAGCAGGGGTCAGGATCACCTCTGGTCCCAGGACAGCTACTGACTGGGGAGGGCTGCCTTGTTGGCTATAGTAAGTAGGTTTGGGGCTTGAGACTAAAATTCCTGCCATCCAAATCCATCGGTGACCCAATCCAGTGATGCTCTGCTCCCCTGAGGGATGGGAGGCTGCTGTTGGATGGGCAGGGGGATAACCCAGCCTATTCCCCAAAGCCCTGTGAGCATCAGGGAGCTGACTTCTGAGCAGATCCTGCCCAGCACAGCTCTCTTGCTTGCTAATCTACATGATGCAGGCAGAAGTGCCCTGCACTCATCCTGCTCTCTGTGCTTAGTCTACTGAAAACCTGTCTTGAACCTACTCTGTACAGCCCGAGCCCCGGGATTTCTGGAGGTTTGCACTCCAATCCATGTGCGCTCATTCTGAGCATCCTGTGCTCCTCAGGATTCCCTCCGAGGAGGCTGCGAGCTCGCAGGTAGGCACAACATCCTCTGCTTGCTCACGCTGCATCTCTGCCGAAGCACGGAGCAGGCTGAGTCATCTCCTGCCACCCGCCCCCTCCCACCTCCCGGAGATGTGCGGTTTACCGCACGGGTGGAAAGCTGGTCCAGGGAGGTCTGGATGCAGGTTTTTCCTTCTGCCACGTGTTTCCATGTGGTAAAGTCACACTTTGCGATGCTTGTTCTAACCTTAAACTAAGGTGTCTGTCTGCCACCTGTGACACTTCCAGTGCTGGAGTGATGTATTTATTAAGTTAATCTCTCACTAATTCAGCTTCAACCAATCTACACAGCAAAATGGGCATTATTTTGTCTACTTAGGGCCTGCGGCAATTGAAAAATCTTACTCTCCTACTAGCTTGGGACTTTTGATGGGCATATAACACAACATTAGCCTCTTTTATTATCTTGAATCATAAGAGACAGGCATGTTATGATTCTGTGCAGAATGTCCCTATCTGTGTCCATATGGATAATTATAGACCCATATGGACATTATGGACCAGTTCATCACCTGGTGTAAATCAGAGTCACCTCACTCTCCGATGTAGTTATACAGATTTATATCAACCCAGAATCCACTTCCAAATAAGCTTGTGACAATGAGTAATAAGCCTTACTGCAAATCCGGGAGAAATTAGCTTTGCTGTGACATATGGCACAACCTTCAGGTCCTAATTGTGCTGGCTCATGCATTCATAATACCGCCGATTATTTATCTGATGAGGCAAGATAGTGTGTTTATCAGTAATTTTCCTTCACTGACAGTTTATGATCAGCAAAGTCGCACCCATTGGAATACTCCAGGCAATTAGCCACTCTGATGTGTGTGGTGTCATCCGATGTCGCATAATAAACAAAGAGAGAGACTTTAATGCCTTCAAAGGGGGCTCTGCTAGAGCTGCCAGGTCAAAAATACATCCTACATATTGTGACCATAATTGCGGGAGGGTGTGCAATTTGTCATTTCTATGCCTTTGTCTGAGCTGTTCTTGCGCACAGAGAGGGAAACACGTTAACTGCAGCCACAAAGCTCCACAGCCCGACAGCCCCAGATTTGTCTTGTGGTCCACAGGTTCGGGATTTGCTGCAGCAGCCGAAGCTGTGGATCAGTCAGGCTCCTTATCTCCCTGCAGCACGGATAAATCCATCAGCTCATGGCATGCAGGCACTAAGTCTTGCCCCCGTGGAGTGGGATTCATCCAGTGCTGTATGCACCAGGTCTACTGGGCATAAACGGAGGTGCCCTTGTGGTCCCTCAGCTTCCAGGGATGCCAGCAATCCAGTTTTTCCCTGGTGCAGTAGGTCTGACCTGGGGTCTCAAGGCTCTTGAGAGATGGGCAATTGCCCATGGTGCAGCTGAGGGTCTCACCTGGGAGTTTCAAAGGGTATTATTTATAGGCTGTCCTGTCTCCTGTAATTTGTGGAGAAGAAAGCATTGCTAACTGACATTGCTTCTTCTGCTGAATCTGATGTATTCATCTGTCAGGATAAATATGTATCTTCAGGTTCTGGTGAACGCACCAATGCTGCTACGTGAGGGTGTTCATGCTCATATCTGCGCTACCTTGGCAGGGCGAGCGCGGTGAAACACACCCTGTGCTATCTTGGTGTGCCCAGGGTCCTCGCTTATCTCTTGTTCCTTGTAATTTCTCTGGTGAGGTGTCGGCGCTCTCCTGTTAGCACTAATCAGCTGTTTCCCACTGCCCCAGCACGCTTATCAGATAACGGGCTGATGGGGAAGGCAAGGTGGGAAACAAGTAAACGTGGGATTTGGGAAGATGTTGTGATCTGGAGGCAAGGAGAGCTCTGGCTGCTGCCACGTGGAGGGACTCGCTGTGCTGCCTCCGTCTCAGCGCTCACCCTCTTCGTCCTTCTCGGTTTGAGGGCACAGCTCCAAGACGGCTGCTCCGATCCTCCTGCCTCCTACCGCCGCCTTCCCAACCGGAGCGTTGACTGCCTCCCAGCACGGGGAGATAGCAGAGCCGTCAGCAGGGGAAGCAGCTGAACTACAGCAGAAGGAAAGGGGAGCCTGTAACTGGGCTCAGGCTGCTGACGGCAGCTGGGTTTGGCCAGGGTAACGCGAGATGCGCTGCGATGCGCCCCATCGTGTGCGGCAGCCGGTTGCCTGTACAGGGCGGTAGCAGGGACCATGCACGAATGCTCTGCACAGAGCTGTTTAATGGTCAGCTTCTGTTTGGTGCAACGCCTGGAGAGCAAGGCAGGCTCTTTGTACTGGAGAATTAGATGCTTGAATTTTAAGGGAGAAACAGCAAAAAGAAACACTTTCAGGTCCCTCCTTTTAGGTAAATCATAGGGATCCAGAGTTGTTAATGAAAGGAAGAAGGAACAGTGTTGTTTCTGACTCTCCACAGACCCAGGTGGCTCAGTTCTCAGGGATTTTCTCCACTTGAGGTGCTGGGGCCGTGTCCAGGGCGGGTTGTTGCTGAGCGCTGGGTTTGGTCCATCCAACCCCTCCACCTTCCTCCCAGTGCCGGGAGACGCAGGGACCTGGTGCCGCCTTTCCCGGAGTCACGGCTCCTATCGTCTCCCACACAAGACTGAAAATTAATTAATGCCTGTGAGGCACTTTGGAGGCTGGGTGAAGCTTTCAGGATTTGTTTATTCTTTTGGAGCAACACTGAGTCCAAAGGGAATTTCCAGGCTCTTCTCTGCAGCAGTCCCCTTCCCAAGGGCTCTGCCATTCTCCAGCACAACTCCTGCTTGGTAAGGACTGACCTGCTCCCATGTCAACCCCTGCTAGTGAAAACTGAGTATTTAATAACCCTGTTCTCCTAAGGAGCTGCTCCACCGGGCCAGGCAGTGTGGCTGGGCAGGACGGGGCTTGCCTGCTGAGATGCTCAGAACCTGATGTGCTGGCTCCAGCCGAGCAGTGATTTTGGTTTCCCAAATGGGCCAGACCAGAGAGGGATCGAACCGGCTCCCTGGGCAGCAGCATGCTTGGGATAACAGCCAGCTCCCTCTGAGACCCGTCCTGCCAGGAGCACCCCACGCTCCGGCTAATCAGGCTTTGTCAGGGGGCTCTGGGTTGAGACGCGAAGCGGGGTCCCCAGTTTGGAGTGCTGCTTTTGCCCATGCAGGCTCCATCAGCGTGGCACCTGTAGCTGTATTTTCAGATGAAAGCCCGGCACAACGATGCACCGGAACATCAGACAGGCCCTTGGCTAAAACAGCTCAGCGAAACAGCTGCACTGTGCCGTCCTACAACCAGCAAGAATTTATCCAGCATCTATATATAGTCCCAGCTCCCAGTTTGTTTCCAGGCTGCTTTATTAAGGAAGACTTTTAAATGGAATAGTTTTTATTTTTGTTTGGTTTTTTTTTGGTTGTGTGTTTTGGTTTTTTTTTTTTTCCTGGCTGTGATGCTGAAGCTTAACAGACCAGCTTTGCTTTCTCTGAGTGACTTTGTGCTGGTGTGTTTGGTAACCCAGGGCAGGCTGCGTGAGTTCTTTGTGGCTCAGCTCTGGGGCTTTGTGCCCAGAGCCACTGCCACTTGTGTGCGTCCTCCTGCGGACTGGACCTGCTGGGACTCCATTTTCAATTTTCTATCATTATCCTGATTTATCTTTATAGATCAATCTGTGTATATGTATAGTATAATTTTTTTTCTTCCAATGAAAACTCATTGCAAAGTTTGCCGAGCCCTGTGCCAGGTGCTGGGAACTCAGGCTGCATTATTTGGGAAGGGGGGGTTAAAGCTGGAGGCCAGGTACCCAGCGGCAAGCAATAACAAAAATCCATCGGATGCGGAACCGCGGGAAGATGGCACGGCAACAGCAGCGAGGGCTGGCTGGCTGGGGTCCCCCTGCTTCCACCAGCCCCTCAGCTAATCAATGGGGCTGGGTGCCAGAAGGAATTTTAATTAAAGATTTACTGAAAAGGGAGTCTGGGGGGGGGGTGAATGTGTGGAACTTGTTACACCAGGGGCTGCTTTTCCTGTGCAGGGTAGATAACATTTAAAACACATCGGCATCGGGTTTAGCGGACCGGGACTGACAACAGACAGCTTTAAGCCCTGACCGCCTGCGCTGGCGGTGAAGCAGTCGGGGGATATCTATCTATAGCTCCGTTTTTCTAAAACCGGCGTGAGGCTCTGCTGATGCTGCCGCTGCCAGCGGGCAGGGGAGGGCAGAGCTCTCGGCCCCCAGCCCAAGCTGGGGCTGCCGTGGGTTTGCTGCCTGCAAAGGGAGACGGGCGTGAGCCCCGGTCCCCCTCCACAAAACCAGTGCTGGGAAAAGGAGAGGGGATGTGGGGCTCTGCTCATTGCCACTGCCCCAGGCTGCCGGGGTGACCTGGGCTCTGTCCCTGCATCTCTTCCCATGCAAACTGGGCTGGATTTAGAGGCAAGCCACCACATTAACTTCAGCTTAGGCTAAAAACTTGAGATGTCGGCAGTTGGTGAACTCTGGACTGCGCTGAGACAGCAGCAGGAGCATCCTGCCAGCAACCACCCGTGCAGTCCATGGCCGCTCTGTGCTCTTCATAACCATGATTTTTTTTTTTTTTACCCTGGCTTGTTGAAACACACAGGGACAAGCTGCTTGTTTTAAAATGTCATTGTGCTCTAGACTAGGGGGGTTACTTGTAATCAAAGGGGTGTCTGCGGGCCAGCTGCCTGAGGGGCACTGAGAGCAGATCTCCTAAACCCGGCCGCAGCTTGCCACTGCCTCTAAACCCCATCAAATGCCGCCTGTCAGGGGACACTTACGGAAACCTTTTAGTCAATATTGCCTTGAGATATTCTCTAGTTGAGAGCCTTAATGCCTTATCATCCGCAGTGTGTGGTATAGGCCAATGCAGACCGGGAGGCAGAGAAATCCTCAGCCTCTTTCATCTTCTCGCTGAGTAGTGGGGAGGATGAAAACCCAAACTGTGCTGCCGGTTGGAAAAGTAAATGACTTCTCCCTGGGGGAGAGAGGTGAGAGTTTTGAGTGCTGCTATTCTCCTCGGAGCGCTCTGCTTTCCCGGTGGGAAGTGCATCGGCAATGAGGAGGAGCAGGGACCCTGAGTGCTTTGTAACCGAATTTCGTATGGGGAGGAGGTGCGCGTGTGAGCGGAGGATGGATGGACGCGGTGCGTCCACGCTGTGGGCTTTTGTGTTGAATCTGAACGCACAGCCGGTGTACGAGAGTGCGTGTTCCTGCCGCGTGGCTGGGACTGGATGCCTGAAGTGCTGCCAAAGAACGGACTCAAACCCAAGCTGCTGAAAGAGATGGTGAGGCTCCTGCGCTCTGTCCAGCACATCAGTTTTTCTTGCGAACATCTTCAACCCCCATTTGCTTTTTAAATCTCTTCCCTTTCAGCCTCTCCTGAGCAGGTCTGTCCTCCAGCCTGCTTTCAGCCAAAAGCCCAGGGGCTGGGGTGCGGGGGCCAGAAGCTCACTGCTGGCAGGAGCGGTGCCTGCGGGGTGCAGAGATGATCCTGGGGGCACCCACTTCTTTTATGGGGCAGGATTCATCTGTCACTCCCTCCTGGCAATGGCTGCTCCCCTGGAGAGCTGCCTGGAGCCCTAGGTGGGAATCCTTGCTGTAGCTGTCGATATGCAGAGCCATGCTGTGCAAAAATAAGACAGAACATGTTGATTTCTATTTTTATACAGATCTTTTATCTGTCTTTCTCAACTGTCCTGGTCTTTTGTATTCCCTTTTTCTTCGCCATCCCTCCCCCTCTGGTCTGTCTTTCTTCCTTTCTGTCTCACCTTCATTTTTCTTCACTTTGCAGCATCACACTAATTAAGTCTACTAATTAGTTCATGTTTGTGCGTACAGCAAATGAATATGCCACGCTGTACAAGTGCTATAAATAAAAGAAGTTATGCTGCTGTTTAAACCCTGGGTGCGAGAAGCTGCCAATATGAACGGGTGTGATGAAAACACCTGGGTCAGGTGTACGTGTTTAGGAATGGGTTGTTTCTGATGGGGCTTGCTTCCTGATTCAGTGCAAGAACTTGCTCTTAATCCTCACCCAACAACGGCCTCGGAAATCATTTTGTATATGGGACTGAGCGCAGAATAAACTGGGTTATGATAAATAATGAGGCAGTTAGTTATGTATGGACGTTCTGTACAACTTGCTCAGCGTCTTTGCCGTTGACGTGGGGATAAAGTATCCTCTCCTGCAGGAATGGTAATTACCGCTAGCCTGGTCCCTCTCCCCGAGACCCCGCGTGCGGAGGCAGGAATTAACGCTGTGCACAGGGCGATTTATTAGCAGCAGGAGCTGGGCTGGTCCCTCCCTGGTGTGAACCAGCAGCTCTCCATCAGCCTGGGCAGATCGCAGCCTTCCTCCTCATCTGGGATGTGCCTGTGGGTGCTGCTTCCCCCCAGCTTTTCAAATAACCTACGGTGTTTGGTTCTGGGTTAAGCCCCAGAGAACCACTGACCACAAACATTGAGACGTGGGCATTGCTCTGCACCCGGGGTGGGCTGTCCTCACTGTCCTGCTCAGTCCCAATCCCAATTATTTCTTTAGCTGTGGAAACCCAATTATCTGCCTCACTGCTGGGGTCAGAAGAAGAGGCAGTTAGGGTGATAAAGCTTCCATTACCACATCCCCCAGGCTTTGCTGTGCTATTTTCTTCCATTACGGCACAGATCCTGCAGGCGGGATCAGGGCTGATTAACCCTCGGTGAGCTGGAGGGTGTGTGTAGGGCACGGTTGGGATGACTGCTTTGGTGGGTCCATCCATCCAGGACCATCAGCCCCAGTACAGGACCCCTCACTGGTTCCTTCTCCCCCAAGTAGCACAGTTTTCCCTGCTGAACATTCTGGGATGGCCAGGCTTTTTGGGGGCACCCTGTGCTCCCCCTTTTGACCCACTGCTCAGAATCTCTGCTACACACATGGCTCTTGTTGAAGACAGCTGAAGAAACATGGACAACAGGGAGCTGGACACTGAAATTCCTGCTGGTCTGCACTTTAAATGCTGGACAAAAGCCTGGAAGTGTCCTAAATCACCTCCCTGCACAAACCACTTGGGCAGCCCTAAATCATCACTGACACCGAGCCCCTTGGGGGGGCTTATTTTTGGCTGGTGCAAATTGGCACTGGTATGCTGGAGACAGAGCGGCGTGGTGAGGATCTGGCCCGCTGCGTCCATGAACGCGCCTCATCCTGGGCTTACATGCAGCGTGCAAACACAGAGGGGAAATTCAGCAAAGTGAATTAATTTAATTTTTAAAAAAAACCAACCAAAAACAACTCGGCTGAGGGAGGTTATTTACATTCCCCAACCTACTGTCTAGCTACCCACTGTCCTGATCAAAAATAAGTACGGAGCAGCCTCTCTGGGAGTGTGTTCAACACAAGATCACATCTGTCCCCTGCATTTCTTCTGTCTCTCACCAGACTTCTCCAGATGGCTGCTCTGGAAGAAGGGGGAGAGCCAAGCTTTCCAATTAAGAACCAGGAGAACAGATGACTTGGCAGCGCCACTGGAAATTGTTAGGACTTCCTCATCTCCGCAAAGCGAGCCCTGGAGCTGTACGGCACACGCGGTGCCTGCCCTGTACAGCAGGATGCTCCGCTGAGGTCTCACACGGCCGCGCTCATCAATAATGGATGTGAGGAGAAGGGAAAAGCTATGTGCAACGTTTTCAGTAGACGTTTGGAGGGCAGGATGGAAGGTTGGGATGCAGGAGTGCGATTACCAAGGCATGAGGCTGCAGGAGAGGATTTCTACATCGTTGTATGAAGAGCAGGGCAAAGTGGAGCCTGGAGGAAGACCTGGGCAGGTTGGATGAGCAAGGTCCCCAGGGTGGCTGCATGGTTTGGGGGCTTGGGCTTTCACTTCATACACTCTGCTTTCATCAACAGCCTGAGAAAATGAAAAGCCAGAAGCTGATTGACACCTGAAAAATTAATCATTTTATCCAGAAATTCAAACTTTCATTATTTTGTTTGTTTTTCTGATGAAAAACAGGCTTTCTCTTTCTCCCAAGGAGGGCAAGTTCCATGAAAATTTTCATTGAGTTGAAAGTCGAGATGGAAAAATCTTAGATGAGCCTTATGGGGAGAGTCCCCAGTGAGATTTCAAAGGAAGCAAGGCAATTTAAAATTGAATCCACCCAGAGCCAGCAGAGAAAACTGAGTTCTGGTGGAAACAGCGTGCCCGGATTTTCGTGCCTGCACAGGGAAGCATGTGGAAGGGATAGCTGTGGGAAGGGAGACATCTTCCCAGCTTTCCATCCTTCCAGTGCAGAGAGCTGAGAGGAGCTGTGCTGCATCCACCTTTCCCCTCCAGCTCAGTCTGCGAGCTTCCTTCCAGAAGAAACACTTGTGTCACCAGACACAAAATCTAAAAGCTGTAAGTGATGTTGGTGGGCGTTGAAAGAGTCACGGAGCGGGGAGGAATGTGCCTTGTGGCCAAGAACATCCTTGTGCTGCAGGGAGCTGGATCCCAGGTGGGATAATCCACTGTTTTCCCTTGAAGTCAGTGGGCTGGCGGTGATTTACACAGCTCAGCCCCTGTGTAAATAAACCTGAGCTGATCACCTTCCAGCTTCTGTGGTTGTTAGGAAACAAACACTGCTGCCAACTGCAAATGCTGCTGCTTGGTGCTCGTACCCACCTCTGCAGCCAGTGACTGAATTCTTGTCTCTGGTGAAGCCAGGATGTGTCCAGATTCAACTTTCCTGACCTGAGATCTCTTGTCAAAAGTAATTGAAATAATCAGAAAGCTGGAGAGTAGCTCCAAGGGAAAAGGAGCACGGCAGTGAGAACGTCAGCTGCCAAGGACTGCTCCTGCGGCAGCTGACGTGGGGCTGTCAGGTACTGTCAGTGTAATTATGGAAAATTGCTGCAGGATAAACACCGCTGTATTTGGAGGAGTAAATTGTACAGCAGCCTCAGGTTCCTTTCGGCATGTCAGGTAGGCACCAATTTTAGCTCCTCGTGCCGTGACAAGCTCAGATGCTCTGAGGGAGCGTGCTCCATCCTCCCCTCTGTCTCCATCTCCTGTGACAGGCAGTGAGCACATCCCTCCTGACTCATCCTCTCCTCAGGTGACCACAAAACACCGCCCCAGTAAATGCAAGTGACATCTCAACGGGGACAGAGTTTCCCTTTTCCTCCAGGGAAGACGCAAATTGGTCTGCATGATATGAGAAGACCAAAGTCTGAGCCAAAGGCAGCCTTGATTTTTGGCAGGAAAATGCAGTTTAGTAGTCTTTTCATTTCATAATTTGTTTTTTGGTTTTTTTCTATACATTTTTGGTAGTAATTTTGGTAAGTAAAGAGCGTCTTTGTATAATCATAAACAGCTTCCTGCTGCTTCGAGGGAGGAGAAAGTCTGGCTGAGGCATTGGGCAGGGCTGCTGGAGCCCCAGATCCAATGTATTGAGATGTTCCTTCTGCAACATCTCTGAAGTCCAATATTCCCCACTCTGCCACATCCATCTGGAAAGAAGAGACAAATAAGAGTGGAGGAAATGCCATGTAAAAGAAGGATGTGGTAAGAATAAAGCCCACAAGTGTAAATCATGGAACAAGTATAAACTCAGGTGCAGCTCCTGGTCCGCATCAAACTCAGCGTGTGACCACAGTTGAGTTGTGTGGCCTCTGGGCAAACTGGTACCCGTAGGGAAGCAGAGCAGGGAAGACTTGAAAGAGCAACTGGACTAAGCAGGGGGGTGTTTGTGTTTGTGTGGAGAAAGATAAATAGAAATACGCATGGATAGCCCAGCCATAAAATATCATGGGTAGATAATTACGTGGTAGATGGATGTGCCACAGAAACATGATTGATAGCTGGATAGAGATGAGTTGCTGGTGAAATGGGCGTGAAGAGATGGAAGGAGACTTTTCTTTTGAAGGGAATAATCTCATCTGTGTAACGACAAAAACACTCAAGTCAACACCCACCCACGTGTGTATACAGTTGGCAAGTGTTGTGAAATCCTGTTAAAACCTCAGAATAACTTTATAAACAAAAACTTTGCTGTCTTGATGTTTAGCACAGAGGAAGAAAACGGGAGTTGTGAAGCTGACCTCCTTATGCAGCCGTTTGCAAGGCAACAGGGACCTGCCCAGGGCTTTTGCTAAAAACAGTGTGGTTTGGGGATTGCATCCACGGGAGGTTCACTCAGGAAGGAGCCTGTCACCATCACCCCCTCTGTGCAAGCTCCGTGTTTGGGCTTGTACCCCAGTGCCTGCAAGGTGGGCACTGCAGCAGAGGGATGGGGACGGATGGTGCCTCGGCTGGAAGAACCCGCTGCAGTGTCTGTCCCCGTGGAGGAATAACAGGTCTGATTTATTCAGGCACAGTTAAGAGAAAATGGAATGAAGAGAAAACTTAGAGTGCAATGTTTATGGACAAAATGCAATAATATAACAGGAAAAAAAGAAGTGTGATGCTGAGTGCAGTGCTCAGACCTCCGGAGAGGTCTCCTTCCACCAGCCGAGCTGCGGGCAGACCCTGGTCTCCTGAATCTTTCCCTGAGCCGTGCAGCAGAAGGATGCGTCCTACTGGGAGCAGCCCACCAGTCTCTGGAGGGGGACTGGGAACTCTGCTGCCATCCGAGCACACAATGGTCCAGTGCTGGAGAGGAGCACGTAGGAGAGGAAGGAGGAGACTCCTGGGAAGCTGTCTATCAGGAAAACACTGTTACGTGTGCTATTGACAGAGATTAATTTATTGTTAAAGAGATCTCTGTGATTCCATTAAGGAAAATGTGAAGGCACCTAACAAATTTGCTGACCCGGTTCAGGCTGTTTGCTTGTCAGTCAAACTAATGCACCCTGGCACTTCCCAAGTTAATTTGCTGCCTAGGTTAGCCAGCCTTACAGCTATGACACCAAATAAATCATGTGTCTTCGAAACTAACGTTTGCGTACAAATATTAGTAACATCACAAAAAGAAATAAAAAATCTGTGTGCTCTCTGTGGTTTGGAGCCTCCAAATGCGGTGAGAAGCTTTAACAAAAAGCAAATTTAAAAGAGAAGCGTTGGAGCCATGCCCCTGTGCACTGGGGACTCCAGCACATGTCCCAGCAATGATCTCCAGTTAAATATTTGTGCTGCCTTTGCACATTTGGGGTCATCCCTAGAAATTCCTCTATCTCTTCATCTGTCTCTTTTATAGGATTACCTAAACATCTAGATGCTGAGCTGGAGGGGGAAGAGAGGAGGTGCACACGGTGAGTCTGTTGGGAGCAATTACCGCGGATGAGTTTAGCCTTAATTTGTTGCGGGGGGGTGTGGGGAAAGAAAGATCAAAAGGAAATTTTACCTCTGCTGCAGGAAAAGCAGATATAACGGCTGCAAAGAGACGGGGAAAGAGCTATTTTGGTATTTGGATAAATCAGCTTTTCAAGGAGCAGTAACGGATAGAGCCTCAGGTCAGCTGGCGCTGCTATGGCAGGGCAGGGGGTCGGAGAATTTGTGAGAGAGCAGGGAGCAGAGAGGATGCTGGCAGCTCCGTGCGTGGTTTCACACGTCGCTTGCAGCAGCGGAGTTTTACAGCCGGCCCTGTGGCTGTGTTCCTGGGCAGCATCGCTTCTGCACGGGCTGCTTACCATGGAAAGAAAAAAAAAAATAAAAATCTCTGGAGACAGGGAGAGAGTTTCATCCAAACTCTTTGCTCCCCACCTCACGCTGCTTTCACATGTGATCTACATCAAAGCATCCAGGAACCGTTTGGAGCTCCACTCGCCGCAGAGTGAGCGGTTTCCATCCGAAGCAGAACTTGAGAGACCTGCCTCTCCTGGCTGCCGAGCCCCATGCCTCAGCCTCTCCCGGGAACGCAGCGGGCGCTGCCAAGACCCCTGTGCAGGGCAGGGCACCCCGGAGATCCAGGGTCGGTCCCTGTACCCCCATGTTCCATTTCACCTCGCCCTCTCCTCTCTCCAAGAGCTCCTCCTCTGATGCTGCTTGCAGGAGTCGGAGCGATTGATTTTTCCAACTTTCCAGGAGCATCCTGAACCCTGCAGTCCAGGTGCTGAGCCCTCCCTGTGGCAGCTGCAAGGCTTTGGAGCTGGGGCTGCCTTGGCAGAAAACTTCGTAGTTGAATGTCTGTGTACACGTATAGTGTGAGGGAGGTTGAAAAGAAGAACATCCTGCAGAACAGTGGCAGGATAAACCAGTCATTATAAAGAGATGCCGATAGGATGAGTGTATTTAGGATTTATAAGTTGGAAAAGACAAAAAAAAAATGACTGTTACCATGTAAACCTTATAACTTCTCTCTCCGTGCCCTTTTCTGTGCTCAGCCTGAGCTGCTGGTCCCCAGGAGCGCTGTCCCCGCAAGGGCTGCACGGGCACAGATGCTGGGAACCAGCCAGTGGGAATTCACTCCCATGGGAATTTGCTCTGATGGCCCCATCCAAGCTCCGGCAGTGGGAAAGCCAGTGCTGCTGGGCCCGAGGGCTGGCGCTGGTCTCAGGGATGCAGGGGAGCGGGGGATTCAGTGTCACCCACGCGGGGGAAGAGGGAAGGGGACATTTAACGACCCCAGAACCCTACCCCAGCTTTTTTCCCCAGTGCCTGAGCTCCCCGGGCTGGCTGAGCCGCCTGCCCTTCCACCCATCCATTACGCCCCACGCCAACGCCACGCCGACGCCGGTACCAATTTACTTGATGAATTCCGCTGCTTGTTATTTGAGGGATCGGACAGGCCTTGCGCTTTTGGGAGATTAATTTTTGATTTATTGTCGGCCACAATGATTTATTCTGATCCTTCCCCAGGGGAAAGACAGGGCTGTAAATATTTTAAATGCCGTTAGCTGGTGACAAGAAGCATTGCTGGATGGCAACAGGGTGGATGGGGGATTGAAATCATAGCAGCCTTTCCACTAAATTACTTAGAGGCGACTCCAAATGTCTGCTGGGCTGTTTGAATGGAGGCAGAGGGAAAGGAACCCCGCCACATGTTAAATTGTTATCTTATTAACTGAGACGACGTTCTTGGCATTCTCCGTTTGCTCTCGGAGCCGCTGCTGCTGATTGCGATGAATTGAATTTCAAGGTGTGAAACGGTCTCACTGAGAGCGCGTTGTCCTCTCTGGTGAGACACAGAGGCAACTGAGAGGAACTGTGTTTAAAACCAGCCAAATGGAACCCCCAGCGAGGGGCTGTTGGACCCTCCTGCTTCTCTCGGAGATCTCAAAGCACTTTACAGCAGCGGGTGAGCATCCCGCTGTCCCCATCTCATGGGTGCAGGCAGAAAGGGCAATCACGAGGTCACTTAATGAACTAGCAACAGGGCCAGGAGAGGCCCTTGGGTCTCCTGAGATCCTGCTCAGTGCCCTGGCCGCTGGATCCCACTGCTTCTCAGGAAAGGGCTCAAGACTCCCAAAGCGGCTCGGTGTTTTCAACCATTCGGACAACTCTCCATTGCTAAGGAAATGCCCCAAAACTTCCTTACGTGACCCCTGCCTGAGCTGGACTTTGCTCTGACGCCAGTTGTTGTGGCAGAAGCCTTCCCATGAGGATGGGAGGGAGCCCAGGGCGGTCTCAAGCAGCGGCAAGAGCCTTTGGTGCCCCCTGCTCCTGCGTACAAGACATCCCCAGTGGAGCTTTCCTGATGCCGTGCTTTATCGGCAACGTGAGGAACCGGATCAAAGAGAAGCTGGATATGGCTCTTGGGGGGAGAAAAACCACACAGCATTTCCTGCGAAGTTATGCAAAATATGCAAATAGGTTTCTTTTTTCAAACACGTATTTTGTGCCCTTCTCCAAAAGTTGGAGACAAGTGAAAATGAGTTTTCTTGAGGATCCCTCTTTTTCTCTCTTTACACACAGGGATGATGCTCACATAGGTCACGCCGATGCAGGTGATGGCAGTCGGTTGCCTGCTGTGCCCCGACATGGGATGAGGTTTGTATCACACCTCGTTCCCAGCATTACAAACCAAAACCCTCTCATGACCTGCAGGGATCTGGAGTCTGTCCGGGGGGACAGCTGGAAATGGGGTAGCATCTCTCTGAGAGATTTCCCATGGACTTGCTTCTCCAGCGACGCTGCTGTGCTCGGACCCATCAGCCCTGCTTGTTTGCAGAGCGCTAATCGACAGCAGTTATTGGGATCCCAGCTGCGTCGTGTGCTTCCCCATAAACTTAATGGTGTGTGAACAGGCAGCACGCGCGGCGCTCGAGCAGGGCTTGGGGGAAACCTTCTGTTTTCATGCCCACTGCTAACTCCTTTGCTCGTTTTCCATCGGTGCTTTGAGATCTTCAGCCCTGGAGAAAGGCAAAAGACCTTGCGCAGGGTGGGGTGGGGTGAGGATGATACGGAGCCCACCAGCATCCCTTCCTCCCAAGATGATGCTCAGGAGGATGCTGGTCCCAGTCCCTGTTAGCAGAGCTGTCGCGTGAGGGTGCGGTGTCACCCCTGCGGCTCCCAGCCCATCCATCTCCGGCACCGGAGCGTGGCGAGGGCTCTGTGCCAGAGCTGGAGCGCTGGCTCCTTTCCTTCACTTCTCTTTTTTTTTTTTCCTTTTTCCTCTGAACAGCAAATAAAATGCTTTCCTCCTGCTGCTAAATTGGAAAGAAAGGAAAAAAATCCCAAACAAAACAACACTCCCCTCCCCAGCCTAACAATAAGTGTCTTGGAGAAAAAAAAACCAAACCTAACTGGAGCATTGAAGATAAAAGAACGGCTGTTAAATGAAAATGTTGAGGCAGAAAGGCATTAGACAGCACTAGTAATTGTTAATTTGTACTCAGATTTAGTACGAAAGGGCTTTTATTACTTCAAATATGCATTTATTCTGGTTTTCCATTTGCAGCAGTAACACGCAGATGAGCTTTCAAACCCCCGAGGTATTGGGTAAAATAAAAAATAAAAAATAAATCCTTTAATGGATTTTCAAGTCTTTAGTCCCAGCAACCATTTTTTATTTTTTTTGTTACTGTTTAGAGCAATACAGGGTGCAATTGCAGCAGCACGACGGATGCACCATTACTTGGCTGAACCCCTTGGGGATGGGGAGGCAGCGCTGCCGGGGCGTCGCAGGCAGGGTCCCTGCGGGGGGGTCCCAGGCCATTGCTCGTCGTACGGGGAAGGCAGAGACCGCTGCCCTCCCACCCACTCATGGCTCGAATCCTTGCCCGTTCCAGCAAAGGGAAGTGGGAGCTCTGGGTGCTCCACGGCCGCAGTGATGCTGGTGGGTGGCTGGCTGTGACCCTGGGCACAAGGAGCACAAGGAGAGGGGACTTTACAAGAGTTTTCTGCCATGTCTAGATATTTATTTCTTTTTTTTTTTCCTGTGAGAAATATTCTGGTTTAGATGGGAATTGATTCAGGGAAGTCTGACAGACCAATTCTATAAACAAGATCAAATGAATTTATGATTGTTGTCCCTTCCAGCTTGATAATCAATGAGCTGTCGGGGGAAAGATGCTGGAGTGGCAAAGCGCTGGGTGTAGATCAGCAAAAGTAAAAGCCAACGTCAAACCAGGCACTGTCGGACGCACGCCTTTGAGACACGTGTGGGTTGGAAAATTATCTGATTTACGGACCTCACACGAAGCTGACTAAACACCGGCACAACCCGCACACCGATCCCGTTCGCCATCGGTGGGATTTGTGCGCGGGTACTGGGGCCACGAGGAGCTGCCTTCCTGCGATGTTTGCTTACGCGTCGCATCGTTTGCCGACGGCTCGTGTTGGTGCAACGCACGCCTTCCCCACCTCCCTGTCTGGGCAGAGTCACCTCTGGGGACGTTTGCGCTGGACCTTCCCGGCGCAGGCACCGCTGCTCCCGCAGCCCTGGGGTTTGTTGCCTGGTTCTGTGTAGGCTCTGCCGCTGCCACTTCGCTAACGATCCGTGTGTGTCCTGCAGCTTTCTGATCTGTTATTCTCTCTGAAGAACTCGCTTTTCTCACAAGTTTGCGGCAGAGGCTGCCAGCGGGTGGGATTTGCTGCCGGAATGGAGAGGCTGGGATAGCCTCATCTGGTCCATTAACGAGTAATCACTTTCTCTCCAGCCTGGATTCGGTTTGCATTTGCTTCTCATCTTGTTTTCTTCAGCTCAGAGTGAGCTTTGAACCATGTTGTGCAGTGTCAGGAACAGGGAATAAAAACAGCCTGCTCCTTTCCATCCCGATGGCTGGTTTGGTGTCTCTGAATCGCCGGGGTTCCACTGCGCTCGGCCCCCTGCGGGACAGGTGAGGGGGTGAGCACGGGACTTGGTCTTTGGAGGATGTAAGCAGGGATGCCTACGCCAGGGCGGCAGCTCTTCAGCACCGTAAAGCCCAGGATACAATGGCTGAGGCACAACGAAAACCATTAGCACCTAAATCCTTTTCAGAGGTCCTGCTGACTTCTTGATGCAAGAAAACTCCACTCCTCAGCATCCCCCCAGACCCCTCCTGTGCTCAGCTGGACCCCCACCCCCGCCTTTTAATTCCCATTCATGCCCGTGCCACTCGCTGTCCGCAGACGGGATACTAGAGCTCGTACCCGCCCGGGCAACCAGACAACCAGAACCCTGCTTGCTGGCGTCGAAAGCCCACCAGTTAATCCCAGCCGGAGCTTGGGGACCCTGGGAGCCCCAGGGCTCCACAAACTGGGCCACCCCTCCCTGCCCTGCCACCAGCATCCTTCCCTGCGCCCAGCCAGCGATAAACATGTCAGAGGCACTAAGCCAGCAAGGATCGATTCCCTTCACAGGATCAACAAAGCAATTTGCTGTCTAGGTCTTGTTCTGCTGTGAATAATAAACAGCCGCGGAAGCTCGGCCTGTGTAACACCTTGTGCACTTGAAATTTGGAAACTGTCGGGAATATAAAGGCAGGGAGTGGAAAAACACACAGAGGGGAAGGAGGAAGGGGGTGTCCAGCCGCTGGTTGTCAGCGTTGTCTTCTCAGATGCCAAATCCATTAAGGGCTCTTCAGGTTCTGGAGTGCTGCAGGCAAATGGAGGGCACTGGTTCAGCAGAGTGGGAAAATGGTAAGACAACAGGGCTGGCTCTGCCTCCCGCAACCAGCTTGGAGAGCTCAGGTCACAGCCAGGGCTGCGGAACAGCTTGGGGTGTTCCAAGGGTCGGTCATGATCTTACTTTGTGTGGAGCCTGTCTCCTTAATTAGTTCTCCTCTCCCGTGTCAGGGCATGCAGAGCCTTGAGGGGCAGGGGATGCCGCGGCGCAGGACATCTTCATCCCTGCAGCTCTGTGGAACAAGGACAAACTCCCAAGGGCAGATGTCTTGAGGCCCTCTCCAAAACCATCCTGCTCCAGCAAGACCCCATGATGAAAATGTGAGAGCTGCGTCTTCCTCAAGCAGCTGCACAGGCTCCTCGGCCACCGTCAGCGACAATGCATGCAGAAAGCAGCGTGTGCCTGCTGCACCCAAAGCCTTGCAGATCCCCCCTCCCCAGGGGATGCAGCTGAAGCCAGACGCCAGTGCTGCCCACGCAAGGTCCAGGCGTGAAGGCGCACGGCCCATGCCTACGATGTGCGCTCCACCTAAGATCAGATGCAAAACCAGCTGCTGTCTCCATAAGGCAGCCTCATTATCCCAAAAGTCGGAGGAGGAGTATGAGGAGGGACCTGTGCGCGTTCCCGGGGCCAGCCATACGAGTCCTGCCCGAAAGCCGCAGGGGACACGCTTGACTCTCTCTCTGACAGCGGTGTTTTGTCCCTTTTGCTCCCTGGAGTGGTTTCAGCATACCAACACCAGTCCATTAACATTGAACCCAGCCCTCCTTCCCCTTAGCAACAGCATCAATATTTATGATGTGTAGCTAATGCAGTCTACTTACACGATTTCGAGGATTTCAGGTGGGAATTCTTTGTACAAAAGCCCTCTATTACCTTTCAGTATCGGATGCTGCTCTTCACCCGCAAAACAAGCGCTGTGGATCGGCGACCTTTCTTTTACGAGCTATTTCGTGCTAAAGAAACCCAGCCTGCAGCTGCTTCTCAATCACGGGTGATTTGAGTGGGGTATAGGTACCAGAAACCCACCGAATAGTAATTGCTCAAAACTTCTCACCACTCCAGCAAAGCCCCTGCCCTTTTCTGCCTAGGGCATCTAGCAGCCAAACCCCAGAATGTCAGTTGTTAAAAACAGCTGACGGATGATTATGTTCCCTCTCTTTTAATTAAAAGCCTGGCATTTACAAATCAAAAATATCCACACCGGGATTTTTTCCTGCCCTGGTATTTTAAATAATAATTGTTAATTATTAATTATTCATGATTAATGGATGCTTTGCACATCTAAATGTCTTCCTTCCAGATAACCCTGTAAAATCATTTGCTATAATTGCGAGAAATCTGCTAATCTAGTGATAGCGGTGAAAGTCCTGGGTCCTTCTGGGGCTCCAGTGGAAACGCAGCAGATTTTGACTCATTTCTGGCCAAACCCATCACCAGGGAAGGTGCCTTTGGTAGCTAATGGGTTTGTTCTTTGGATGTGCCTCATTACGTCTGTCTGCTCTAGCAGCTACGGGAAGCCGGTTTTGCTCCTGCTGTCTGGAGGAGGCTGCCTGCATCAGCCCCTGTGACAGAACTGCAGAGCGAGGGGCTGCAGCCACCCCCTCCTGCACAGAGCAACGAGGTGGGTTGATGGGGCTGGGGTTGAGGGCACACAGCAACAGAAGGGAGAACTTCACCTGTGGAGTTTGAGACCAACGTGTCCATGTCAAGAGCCTGAAGTTCAGCTCCAAAACATTGATCCCAGCTCAAGGACTTGGTGGGCTGAAGAGTGCTTAGCGAGTAACAGTCCTCTTGAGTCTGCTTGTCAGCCCCTCCAGCTCTAGGAACACGTTGTCTTTGTGAGCTCCGTTTCTTCTGGGTCACCTTTCCCTTGTTGGATGCACAGCCAAGTGTCAAGTTTTCAATGTTTGTGCAAATTCGGTAAAAACCAAATGGTCCAGTTTCACTGGGGCTGGCTTGTAACATCCACCTCGCTGGCGACGCAAAGCCTCGGGCGCGCTGGCAGGATGCCGACTGCTGCAGCTGTGGGATGCGCTTTCATCCCAAGCGAGCGGGCAGGTACGACGATGTCCTTTTGGGTTGCGTGCATCCTGAAGGCAGTGGTTGTCTTTGTTGCAGCTCACTTTCTACAGGGTTAGATTTTTGCTAGAGCGGCTGCAAGATGTTCCAGTGCTGCACTCTGTTTGCTTTTTCCTCCTGCCCTGCCAGTGCGCTGGCAGCAGCAATCGGTGTTTTGCTGCGATCTAGTGGTGTAGCACATGAAGAGGCTCATGGTGGTCACTTTAGGCTGAAGATGGGCTCCCAGGCAGGTTTTCCCAGGCTCTGAGCTAAGTGATACTCGTGTATATGTGCTCTGTACTGACAATTCCTTCATCAAATTAAATAAAACAAAAGCAACATACATTATTCTTCATATTAAGCAATAGAGAAGATGGATACTGCGCAATATACACGATGCAGAAAGGTGTTTCGGGAAGTATAACCTTTTAAACGTGCCGTCTGGAGAGTGCTGGAAATCTTAGGCTTGATGATGGGGTGATGTTACTGACTCTTCCCTAATGGGCAGCTGACTCGTATCATACCATAATCAAGGTGATAAAAGCACAGGCAGGCTGGCTGAGTCTTCTCTAGCTGAGCAAGCTCCTGACCCTCTGGTGATAAAGAAGTAAATGGAGACACTCAGGGCCCCTCGGGTCAGTAGAAGTGCTTACAGGGTGTGATGAGAGAGAGATGGAGATGCGGAGGGAAAAGGTAAAGGGTTTTGGTTGTGTTGTTTTGTTTTGTTTTTTCCCCCTCCTTCACTTCCCCTCAGCCCCTCCTTGGGACCCTGAGGAGCCATGAGGGAACAACATAATTCAGCTTTCCCCTGAAAACATCCTTGCCTTCATCTTCCTCTCATCCCCTTGTGCAAAACAGGAGGCTTGAGAGTGCAAGTGCTGCTGAGCACAGGGATGCTCCTGGCCCTGAAAGGTAATGTTCCTGGGGGAAGGGAGGGAAAACATAGGGCAGAGCTGCCTGGGCTCTTGTCTCTGTAATCATGAAATCTGTCTGCAAAGAGCGGTCTGAGAGCAAAGCTGTGTTTGCATCGAGCTGCTTAATATTTCATGATAAGCCGGTGTTAGACACAGGAGTCTCCGGGAATGCCTGGAGCTGTGCAACAGAGAGGTCTCAACACCCAGGTGGCTGCCTCCTGCCATCGTCTGCGGTGGGCTGGTGTGACCTGTTCCGGGCTGATAGCACCCCTCGGCCCCCAAAGCAGCCCCCCCACAGCCAGCATCCCACTGAAGGTTTCCCTGGCCCAGGTCCGGAGCTGTGAGCCTGGGGCTGCAAACTGCACAGAGGAATTTGAGCCAGGTAGAGAGAGGGTTACAAGAGGTGATTTTTAGGGAAACAACTGCTTTGGGATGTTGTTCTGCAAAAGCTTTTTAGGGCAAGTTCAGCTGGTGTCCCTGCTGGTTTGGGAACAGAAATGACAGTGTTTTGGTGTGGACCTACCTGGTGACACATCTCAGGACTTCACCCACCTCTGTTTTGGGGGGGGTGCAGCCTTGTCTCAATCAGGCAAATAAATGTTTGGGGTTTTTTTGGTTTGTGGTTTTTTTTGTTTTTTTTTTTTTTTTTCCCTAGATCTGAAAGTTGAAGGAAACCTTTCCTGGAATGAAGGCTGGAGCGTGCCTGGCTGACTCCAGGTGAATCTCTCCATGGGGTGCAGAGCCGGTCCCTGTGCTGCTCCAGGGAGGGCAACTGACTGGAATGCTCCATGGGATCGTAGTGACCACAAAGATCTGGAGGATTGCTTGGATGTATGGCTGTGGCTGAGGGCTCTTAGTTTGCTGCAGGACCTTTAATCCACAGACCTAGATCAGGTTTGCTGTTTTTTTTTCTCCTTTACTGGATCCATTGAACTTACCCTGCTGCAATTCCTTTCCTTCGCTTCTGTGCCTGTAACACGTGCACAGAGAAAGCTTTACTCCCAGCACCAAGGAGCTCATCCTCTTTGATGAGCGTTTGCAGGGGGATGAAGTTGCTGCCCTCCCAGTTTCCTGCAAACCACCTGCGGATTTTCCCAGTTCGCTGAGGCTTACAGCAGCCGCCTGACGGTGGAACTGTGCCTGCGTGTGGTTTGTGGGTTGGGTTTTGTGCATGCTAAAAATAATCACCCTTTGCAGGAAACCATGGGTCTGCTGCAGCAGCAGATGGCGGCACCGGATAACGAACGGCATGCGCCAGCCTGGGCATCCACCTCCAGCCTTACGGGAGGTTTGGCAACCGTAGGTGGATTCTTTGGTGTTGTGTTTTGTTTTGTTTTTCCATCTTTCTGCAGTTGCAGAGGTCTGGTATTGCTGGCAAGCGGGATCTGACGGCTCTGGGGTTGGGTGCACGTGAACTGGAGGATCCCTTCCCCTTTTAAATTTTTGGCTCTGAAGGAACAGAAGCCTGGCCTGTATTGCACCCTTGTCATGGTTTAGCAAATGACAGAAAGAACTTATTTAAATGCCAGCCTGGATTTTAAATCCTCTGCTCCAGTACTGATTAAGAGTCCAGGTGCGTTAATGAGGCAGGACACCTCTGCCAGTGCTGGTGTAGGGATGCGAAGGGCTTCATGTCCTGTGCTCTCTGCTGTGGGGGCACAGACTGGCTGCAACGGCACAAGGATTTACGTCCTAGGGGCAAGCAAAGCTGCTGCCCCATTAAAACAAAGTGCCTGGGATGGGAATCCATCACTAGCTTTTCCCAAAAGGCTTGAGTGTCCTAGCAGGGTGCCCATGAATCCATCTTTCCAAGTGCAAATGCTTTGAGGCTAATCAATACTTTGTTTTGAAGGAGATTGGTTGGAGGAGAGGAACTCATCTAATTTCTCCTCGCCCTGTTCCCTGATTAGCCGTGTTAATTTGATTGCGGTGGGTCTCTAGGGGGAAGGTAAGGAAAAGGACCCTTGAGTGAGGACAAACACGCAGAGTGGATCTGGCGAGGACTCTGAGCCAAGCAGGGAACACACCGCTACTACATCGCAAGTCAGCCCCCGCGGCTGGGGTCTGCCCGCAGGGAGGTCTGTGTCTCTCCCAGTTGGTATGGGATGTCCTCCTACTTCCACCACCTGCTTGCTGGGAAACACTGAGGACTTGTGCCTGGCTTCATGCTAACTTTAATTGTTAACAGTCACAAACTTATCTCACAAATACAGGGTGCGATTTCCATCGCACTTACATGCTTCATCTCAAGTTGCCGATGGTTTGCAGCTAACTATTTCTCTTGATCGTTTTGATCCCTGCTGCACCAGATTTGGTTATCCCTAGAAGAGGGGCAGGCCAGGAGATGTGTCTCAGTTTCATTTCCTCTGTGCACACATGATCGAACAGCCTCCAAGCATCAGAGCTCTGCTGGCTGCTTCTTCCAGCACATCTCACAGAGGTAGCTACAAAGAAGAACAAGCAAATTTTTGTTCATAGCACAAACAGATCGACATTGCGAGTTGCAAATCAGTATTTGGGTGATGCAGGTAGGCAGTGTCCTCCTCCAGATGGGATTCTCTACAGAGAGACTTCCAAAAGCAGGCACGGCTGTTTCAGCTCCTTCCCAGCAGGCTGCTTTGCAACTAACACCACTCTGACAGGAGAGAAGGGATAGACGCTGGCAGGAACAAGGAGAAGTAAATTTTGCAAGGCACTGAGCAGCTCTTATGAAGCACAGCACGCCCTTGCATGTCTCTTAGCAGCAATCAGCGTCTTGGAGGAGCACTCAGTGCTGGTTAAGAGGGAGCTCTTGAAGGGTGACTTTATGTACTCCTGCCCTAAATACAGCTCTGCGACAGCATCCCTGCCAAAATGGCAAAGCCTGGGGTCTCTGGGGAGCTGAGCAGCTCCAGGGGAAGGGAGGTAAGCCCGTGCCTTGGTGGCATTAATAGGAAAAGGTCCCCAGCTTTAGATGCCTGGCTTCCTTGTCCCTTGCTGCTGATCCCTCTTTGCTCCCATCTATGGTTTGGCTTTCATATCTGTTTTCACCAGTGCCCTGGCAGCTGAGGATGGGTGGCTGGAGCTCTGCTCAGCACTGGGTTCTGCACTGTCTCAGCTATTCTTAATTGATTTATCTTCATTTATAGCAGCTGTGCTGTTGCTCTCCTGCAGCACCTGCTCTCTGAGTCTGGTTTTGTGTTACTGCATCTACTACTCAATAGTAAAATTGCAGTCTGCAGCTTCTTTTCCACATCCCCTGCAGAAGGTTTTTTTTCCTCTGGTGGTCCTGTAGACCCTGCAGGATAAATATTTAACTTCTGACAGATGAATTTTTCACAAATCTTTACAGGATGGTGACACATGTAAACACAAATATATCTTTTGGGTTAAAACAGGGACCTGAGCACCCTTTGCGATAAACCCCTGAAGGGCTTCAATATATGATGTGCATCAGCGTGTTCAATGTATGTTGTCTAGAAGTTATGCTAAATCAATAAGGATGAGTGTATTGCTTCTAAAGAAAGCATCTATATTAGTTTAAGTTTCACAGCCTCAGCAGAATATTTGTCATTTTATTAAATGTATGGTGAGGGAAGTGGCAAATCTCACTGTGAGTGTTTTCTGGATGAAGGAGGCTTTAATTAAACTGACATTTCTGATAACCAAGTCACTGAAGAGATGTCTGGGCTGTGATGCTAACAGAAGCCTCTGCTGGGTGGCTCGGTGGGGGACTGACCGATTGCGGATAGCCAGCAGCTGACGCCTGACCCAGAGCCAAACTGGGATATTTGTGCTTGTCTTCAGCAGCACCCTGCCTGGAAAGGATCCCCCTGACGCCGATCCCGCTGCTCGGGAGTGATGGAAGTGTGCTGGAACCCTCTGCAGCTCATCACTCGGGTGATTCACAGAAGGGTTTGGGTTGGAAGGGACCTTGAAAGCCCACCCAGTCCAACCCCCCTGCCAGGAGCAGGGACATCTCCAACCAGATCAGGTTGCTCAGAGCCCCGGCCAACCTGGCCTGGAATGTTTCCAGGGATGGGGGCATCCACCGCCTCTCTGGGCAACCGGGGACAGTGCTCCACCACCCTGCGCGTAAAAAAAAAAAAAATTACAATTCTTATATCCAGTCTAAATCTAGAATCAGAAAAGACTTGGCCTTCCCTGCTCAAAAAATCTTGAGCTGGGCTTTAGGGGCCGGGACCCGCGTGATTTGTAACCCCGGTTTCTGCTTTCAGTCCCTGCGGGGAACTTTTTTGGGGGCTGCTCAGCCGGGAGGGCACAGCCGGCGCCGGCCCGCCCCGCGCTAAGGGACTGCACCTGCTAATTAACGGCACAGCTTATGAACCCCTCCC
>WHYT01017224.1:329221-345253 GCA_009806455.1 Tetrax tetrax | reverse complement strand
GGGCGGCCCCGGGGCACGGCTGAGGCTGGGCGGGGGGGACTGGCCCTGCACCCTTATCGCGGATTTGGCCCCCCCCTGCCTGCAGGGCTCTCCCCTCCTCCCATTTTTCCCTCCCCGGGAGCGGGGAGCTGGGTACCGGGTTCGGGCATGTGACGGGGTTTTTTGCTCTTACGTCACGACACGGTGTCTATGCGTGTGATAAAATCCTGATGTGTCAGCGCGGGGGGGGCAGGGTGGGAAACGCAGCCGGGGCAGAGACCTTTGTGTGACGGGGCACGTTTTGGGGCCCAAAACCTCAGGCTTGCTCCGACCAGGCTGCACCCTTTCTCTTCCCCCTCGCCTTTGAGGGTGGATTGGTGTTTTCCCTCTGAAGCATCCTGTGCTGGCCAAATACATCAAGGCCTTTCTGGGAACACCTGGGTCGGGATGCTGCGTTGGCCGGAGCCGGGCCTCGCCGGAGAGCAGCGGTTATGACTGCCGTATTTTTAATCTGCATGCTCTGGCCGTGCCTGCGGAGCAGCTCGCTGCGATCGATCACGCTTCTGGAGGTGGGGAAAGTGCTGAATCATTTGTCCTCCTGGCTGTTCAGCCTCGGGGCGGTTCAGCTGTTCTCGGTCTCCGGCAAACGCTCGGAAACGGGCTGCGGAGGCTGAAGGAAACTCCGCTCTGCGTGCGCAGCCGAGGTGGGTCTGGAAGAGGTACTGTTTGGCTTCGTCACAGTGTGGTAGCTTCTTCCGTGGCCTTAGCCGCTCCTTGGAGGACAGGGCGTAGGGAAGATGCATGCTTGCATCTTTGTGAGGCCTCTGGGCACGGTGCTGCAGGGATGCGGGGGGATTACAGGGGGATGGAGGGGGATTTTCTCTAGAAAAGTCCTGTCCCTCCTAAAACTGGGAAAGGCATGCGGGGCTTGCCACTTGGAGAGGCTTTTCTTTTTCCTTTTGAATGCTGTCTTTGAGATCATTTTTCAAGGTCGGGTCCTTGGCATAGCATGTGGGCTCTGGAGTACTTCTGAAAGTCAAACGGGGATGCTTCCGTCTGCTTTTTGAGAGAGAGAGGTGGTGCGAAGGGGCGGGGGGATGCGTACATTGCAGGAAAAACTGGAATGCTGAAATGCAGACCAGATGCCTGGCTGCTTTAAGATGGATACTGTGGGTTGTCAGTGTTTCCGGAATGCTCCTGTCAGATGCTGAGGACAAAAGCAAGAATCCGGTGACTTTTACTGAGATGCCGGCTCCTTTATTGTTGGCTGTGTTTCTGTAAAATGTCTACCCTTTGGCAGACAGCTAAACTGATTGTCTGTGACAACTGCTTTGTCTCCAGAAAACTTCTTTGCGTGGCCTACCTTGAAAGAGCTGCTCAAATTCAGCATCGCGTTCTTTCTATTTAACAGTTTCAGGCTGGGCCCTTGCTGACTTTCATTTTTTGTGTAGCTGTAATGTGAGTACAACATAAATAATGCATGGAGGTCTTCTCAGCTGACGGAGGATGGGCTCAAGTTGTTAAATTTGAAAATGGGACTTTGTTTACAGGGGTTGAGACCCGGGGACTGGCTTTGTCTTGCTTGAGCTTAGAGCTGTGTGGTAGGGCTGGCTGGCGTAATAACAAAGCTCCAACATCATCTTCAGGGTCTCGCTGGGGGTTACTGCCGGCCGCAGCCTTTCCTGAGATGCGTTGCCTTGGCAGTGGCTAGGGATCTGATTTAAACGAAGTCAGTCAATCCAATCATCTCTTCTCCCAGCTAATGATTAAATGGAAAATATCCCAAGCTCTCAAATGGTATTAATTCATAATGAATTATTTGCCTAGCTGTGATCTAATTGTCTTCATCTTCATGGGTCTTGTGTATAAAATCAATGCCGCTGCTGGCAAAGTGCCACCGCAAAGGCTTTCTGCAGTGCACGAGCTTCAAAGATGGTCAAATATCTTTAATAACACCAGCAAGAGATGGGGCCTCATTCTTCATATCTGTTCCTGCCAGCTGCCTGAGACCCTGCCAGGAGGCTGCTCGTGTGAGACCCCCCTGTGTAGGCCTTAGGGTGGTTGTGTCCCTTGTGTCAAGGAGGGGACTGAGTCTCGTGGGTGAGCTGCCGGGGAGCGGGGAAGGTGTTGAGATCAGGCGTGAATGGTCACGTGCCAGTATTGTGCGTCAGGGAGTGAGAACAGAAATGAAAAGTCTAAATGCAGACCCAGGCAGCTGTTGGCGTGACCTGTGATCGTGAAGAAAGGAAGAATGGACGTGGAGAGGAGGCAAAGGGACCTTTTTTGGTTCAGGTTGATGGGAAATGGTGAATAGACGGCTTTTAAAGTAGTTTTAACTTTCCACTGAAAAAATTTTTACTTCCGATGCTCTGTTTCAGGCCTGGTTGGGTGACCCTGTGTCCTTGGGAGAAGGCTCGCTGGGTGAATTATTCATAGGGACCAAGCACCTTGCCAGATCTGAATCCTTTACCCTTTCCTGTCATCTCTTTAACCCCATTTAGCAGAAACGTTGTAGCTATGGGGTGTCTTCAACGAAACACTGTCTAGATCAATGTCAGCGTTTCTAGAAACGGAGCCCACCTGGAGAGAGCGAAGGTTGCTCAGAGCTTCAGAGTGCGTCAGCTCCATCTTGTTCCTGGTGTGGTAAGGAGGAGCCCTCAAAGATAAGGTTTGCACTTGAGATTGTTTAAGAAATCTGGGGAAATTAAACAGCCAGATTCCCAGGACGCTTCTGCGGTTCTGACGTTGTCTGTGAGCCTTCGGCAGGAGTTCCTGAATTTCTTCCTTCTCCATACAGAAGTAGCGGGTGTGTGTTGACTTTTATGGGGTTTTAATTTAGTTGTCTGTGCAGCATCAGGCTCTCAAATCTCAGCAGCACTTAATCTTATGTGTAGATAAACCTGAGTGGCAAGGCAGGGCTCCTTCATTGGTACGGTTACAGGACTTCAGGGAGATGCAAAGTTGCCTGGTTTCTGCACAGCTGGGAAGCTCTGCTCGTTTGGTGATAAAAGAATGCAGCTGAATTGCAAGGCTCTAAATCCATTACAGCTGTTTACATTGAAAGTCCCTGAGTCATCTACAGAAAATCAGTTTTTGCTTGAATTTGAATAAAAGCAAAGCCTGGGAGGAGACTTTGAAAAATCCAAGAAAGAAACCTAAACTGTGGTACTTTCCCTTTGAATCTTTATTGTTCCTTGGATTTAGTTTGTCCTTATCAAAATATTCCCTTGTATCTTAAAACCGAGCAGGCAGCTCAAACCAAGGATTGTATTCAGTTACAGTTTTTGAAAGGCTCTAGCAAATCTTGTCAGAGAGGTCTAGCTTGTCTCCCTGCCCTGTGGGTAACTCCTTTCAAAAATTATTTTCTTTATTTTAAATGTTGTTGGATGACTTCTTCTCTGTCTCTTTTTTTTCTTTTTTTTTTTTTTTTTTTTTTTTTTTTTTAAATGCCGATCTGAAAGAAACCATGCTGTGTTATTATGGATTAAAATAGAGGAGGATTTAAACCTCAGCCCTGCTTATAGGGATCACCATTCCTAGTTAATGAGATAGGAGGAGAAGGATTAACAACTGAACAGAGATGGTTTTGTGTGGTTAAACCAGGTAGAAGCTCCCAAGTTTTTGCCTTGCCCCTTTAGCTCCACCTTGGTTCAGAGTCTTTTGGGTTTCATCCCATCCTCTGGCTGCTGGTGATAACCGGGTCCTGTTATTCTCACTGTAGGAATGCAGCTTAGAGAGAGCAGCCCGAGGGCACAGGAGAGCAAAGCATCAGCGTGCCCTGGATGCAGGCTGAGCTGGATAAGACAGGGTACAGACCTTGGGAACAGGGGATGGAGACTTTCCTTCAAAAAGCAGCACCTGGAAATCCTTTGCTAGCATCACTCTGCTACTCAATAAAGCCTAAACTGAGGGCTGCTGGCTTCTGAGGCTGCCAGAGAAGCATCAGCGCTGGAAAGAGTTAATGTTCAATCTAGTTTGGTGCTGAGCACCTTCCAGTCCCAGTGACTCCAGTGGAACCTGAGAGGGTTTGACAACTTCGTAAGTGAAGGCTTGTGCTGTCCGGGGTGGACCCAGTCCCTGCCAGGCGCAGCTCCAATGGGCAGTGCTGTTCCTTGTCACAGGCAACAAATAATCTCACGTTTAAAGCCTGACACAGGTGTAACGGATAAATCCCTAGCACGAGCTGTCCTAGATGCTGCTTTCCCACCCCTGGAAGCAAACGTGGATCCTCACAGATGGCTAGTTAAAGGGAACATAACACAGAGGCTTGGTGCAAGGTGATTCTGGAGGTTCATTTCAGTTCCTGGCAGATTTTTTACTGCTTTATGCCTCCTTGACAGTAGATTTTGCTCTCTTCCAGCATGGGGACTGATGGGTTCCTACAGACCTTCTAAGTCACAGCAAGCGTGATATTGTCTCACTGTCAGCCCGCATACTGTATTGCTCCTGAAATGCCCTGGCACAGATGGGCAGGGCTGGCAACTGCAGCGTGAGCTGTGAGGTGGATAGGACTCTCCTTGAATCTGCAGAAAATATAGTGAAATCCCCTCTCTGCTATGAATTTTTTACTTTTCCTACTCATCCTAGTAACCTCAAGAAGCTCTAAGTTAAAAGAGAATACAGTGCCTCTAAAATTGAGGAGACCACCTAAGGCGCTGACCTGTGGCTCATGTTTTTAATTTCTGTTATTAAGTAGTCACTCCTTGAGGAGTAAAAATGGCTTCTGTGTTCTAGGGGTTCCTCAGAGAGCAGTGCTCTTGAGCAGGCATTCAGGCTCTCTGTTTAATTTACTTGGTGTCCTACACAAGAAAGACGTGTGCTCCCTGCCTTTTTTTTTTTTTTTTTTTTTTTTTTTTTTTTTTTAAAGATTTTTTGTTCCATGAAAGACTCGGGGACATGGTTTAGAGGTGGACTTGGCAGTGTTAGGTCGATAGTTTGACTTGATGATCTTAAAAGTCTTTTCCAACCTAAATGATTCTATGAATCTGTGTAGATTTACACTGAGGATGCAAACAAAACCATAGATGGTGGCGTGCGCCTGGGAGGATCCCATCCCCAAATTTCAACAAGGAAAGGTGCTGAAAGACTGATTTACTTGGGGTTAGCAGGGAAGAAGGAAGCTCGCCCCGGGTCAGGGAGCGGCACGGGAACGCGTGTCCGTGGGTGGAAGAACGACCCGGCCCCGCGGGGCGCCCGGCCGCTCTCCAGGGTGCTGAACCGCCGGGACCCCCGCCCGCGGGATGGGGGGGCTCTGCGGGCCCTCGGCGTTGTTGATCTCCCTGTTGCACCTTCTGCCCTTGGTAAGGAGAGGGATAACAGGCATAGGTTGAAACAAGAGGAGGCAAGGGGGAGGAAAAATCCCCCCTGTCTCCAGCATGGCTGTCAAGCAGTAGCATAGGCTACCTGGAGAGGCTGGGTGGTCTCCGCCCTTGTTGGATGGATGTTTTAAAGACCTGTCTGGCTAAAGCCCTCAACAACCTTGTCTGACCTTATAGCTGATCCTGCTTTCAGCTGACGGTTGGGCTAGGTGACCTGCTGTGGTCCCATTCAAACAGAATTGTTTTGTGTTCCTGTTACCTAAAGGGTTTTCACCAGCAGGAAGCAAAACAATCTGCTCCCTCTCCGCATCACTTGAAGAACCTTTTCTGCTGTACAAAGATTGACTGCCCATCCTCATTTAATTGTGGACCAGCTTTTATTGGATATTCACAGCAGTTTTTATTGGATATTCACACAGCCTGGGGGCAGGAGGGAGGGAAAGAAATTACAGCACTCCCTTCTCACCCAGTGAGCTGAAAAGGTGAAGACCAGCCCTGACTCTTGACTTGCTCCTGGAAGCTTTACACATAGTCTGCTCAGTTAATGAGGGGCTGCCGATGTTCTGGTGTGTGAGTGGTGGTAAATGTCGTTCTTCCTCAAGCAATTTAGATTATTACTACTTGGAGCCAGCCTGCATCTTGTTCCACAGGATCTTAACAGTTCCACAGTAGGGTATGGTACCACCAGCTGCCTCATGTTTAATTACACAGCCCTGTTTGTCATAGCTGGGGGAGTTACTAATATGCCCAACAGCACAGTGTGGCTCTGCAGTTGATAAAGACACATCTGTAGGCTGAGCTCTACCCTTATTGAGTTAAGGGCATAGAAAAAGCTCTCTTTCTTGCTGTCACTTAAATGGTGTCAGGATTCATGAAATCTTGCTTTCAGATTCCTACCAGACCCAGCAACAAAGACTGCTTGTTGCAAGCTCATTGGCTTCTGTTCGAGTCCCTGTGACGTGTTCACAGATGTGTGCAGGCAAGTGGGAGGGAGGGGGGAAGGAGAGAACTGAGGCTTTGTAGCCATGCACGTGTGACAGCATGCATGGGACCCCTGAAGCTCCTCTCAGGCCAGCCCTCCTTTCATGACACGTCTGGCATGCCTCAGACCATGTTTTGGCACTGGCATTTTGAGCAGCCTGTCTGTGGTTGAACTGCAAGTCTTGCAGCATGTCTGGGGACTGAAATCTTGGCTTTTACTTCTCTCGTTGCAAATTCAAAAGAGCGTGGCTAGGTAGGATTCGATGCCCTCTGCAGTAGAGCTATGTATGTGAACGTGCATTGAGAAAAACCTCTTGAAAACCACATCAAATCAATTTACTTAATAAATTGATAATCCTATTTCCTTCTTCCACTATATGTAGTAAATTTGAATTCTAATGTAAAATGTCTTAACACTGAACTTTCTGTCAAAACTAAGTGCTCCCTCCCTTATGCCCAGGAAAGCTGAAGCTAGGGTTAATTCAAACATGTATCAGTTTATATAAAATACATGGGCCACATTTATTAGAAGACAGATATGGGTACAGTAAAAGTGTCCTTCAAAATATTGTGTTGCATATCACAGTCTGACATCTTATTGACATCCCTGGCATCCAGATGCCACGGCCCACAGGGTTTTATTTTCCAGCAATATCAGCTGCTGGGTCCCTGGCTGTGTATTTTTGGTTGACCTCGTCTGAGTTCTCCTGGCCATGGTGACAGCTGTGAGGCTAATCTGGTTTGAGCCCAGTACAGCAGGCTTCTCTCTAATGTTGTATTTAACGGACTCCAGTTTCCTTGTCACCTTGCAGCTATAACCTTCCTTCTCAAATAGACCAACCTTTCTAGAGAGCCTTGGGTTTGGAATGGAGGTGGGACCGGGTCCTGTGAGCACCAGAAGATCAGCTGGGGAGCTCTAAATGTTCCTGGCAGGCTTTTTACCCAGGAGATTGCAGTGTTTGCTCAGCTGTAATGCTTCTTTCCCCTAACTTGCTTGCAAGACAAACAAATGTGAATTATGTTTACATCCACAAAATGGCCCTTGTGCACCACGCATGCTGATATGTTAAAAAGTCAACTTTATCACAATTAAGAGAGGAGTTAGGGACTTATATAAGAATAATTACATCTCTGATTGCAGAGCTTGAATCAAGAGGTTGCAGAAACAGGTTACTTGAATTCAGTGGGGTGACTGGGATTGTCACTTCTGGGGAGGGATGGCACTTCCCTGGAACTGCGTAAATGGAGAATCAGTGCAGTGAATCTCGGCTCTCTCCGTGGCATCCAGTTGTTCCCAAGCACTTCTTCTCTTGGCAATTCACTTGTTGCTCTAGATGCTTCCCAAAGAGTGGGTTTATAATGGCAGGTACATAACACACAATAGCACAGTCCTTTTGTGGAAATCATACTCTCTGTAATCCTGTGAAGTAGGGGTAGGGGGGAAGGACAGGAGCTCTTGGTTGAAGGGACTAGTCAAAGCAGGAGAGCCTAAGAATGAATTTTAAATAAGTGTATTGCCTCTTAGACTGAGCAAACATATAATTAACAATAAGATAACAGGGTGGCTCTACAAGGCAGCTAATTGCATTTTTCAAATGTCAGCTTGTCAGCTCTTATTTAGTCTTCACTCAATCTGGGCTTTGCCAGAGCAGTGTCTGGTTTTAAATGGCATTTCCCTCTCCTGGCACTGTGGAAGGATCTTCTCCTTGTCCTCAGAAATCTCTGCTAGCCCTGCTCCTGATTTGCTCACCTTAGATGTGGTCTCGCTTGCTAGAACATGTTAGTCCACTGGGTTACATTAAAAATATTAAATAAAAAAAGTCTTTGCAGGGGTAGGAAAAAAAAAACAATAAGAGACAGTCCTGCAGGTTGCAGGGGCTTGCAGTAGGTCAGTTTCCTAAGAAAGTCCTGTGAGTGCTTTCCTCTTCCTACAAGATATAAGGTGTTATCCTGATGTGAGATATCTGTGCAGCTGCCCTGGGCTCCACACCGTAGTTGGCCAACCGGATCTGGGTGTGCTCAGTGGGGATGGCTCCGTAGGGACTGCTGTTACGGGTACTTTACGATGTAGGCTCTCGTTTGCTGATGTCAAGGTGGGAGATGGTGATGTGTGGACAACCAGAGGTTCCTTGGATGGGAGGGAAATCGTGTCACACTTGCAGCTTGCTGACTCTGCTGCTGATAGATGGCTGAAAATTTTTGTGCTCCACTATTTGTCATCTGAGTAACAGCATGTGCTTTTACAACTGCGTTAGTTTAAGATAAATGATGATGAAGTATTTTCTGCTGCTTTGTCAGGGCACTGATGTGTACTAGCACTGAAATAGCCAGGCAGGGACCCTTTGGAGAAAACCTCCTCCAGCAGAATGAGTGGATGAGAAGGAAAGGAGAAACTATGAAGTTCCCTGGAAGTTTTTGGTCTGTGGGTGCAGGGTATCATTCTAGATGTGAGGATACGCTGGCAGCCAACACTCAGGCTCTGTGGAGGAGGCTGATGTGTGACCGCAGGCAGGAGCTGGGAAAGGAGCACAGGGACATCCCACCTGGTTTCCATCAGAGGAAGCGCTGTCGGAAGCCGTGCAGCAGGTTGCTGTCATGGGAGGGAGTTTAACCTGCCCTGACCAGCGCGGCCGTATCACGGGCAGGGATTAGCATCACCCTCCCGTTCGGGGCAGACAGCGCATACGCCGTGTCAGCTCCAGCCACGCGTATAGCAAGCAGCGGCGTATCGCTTCCACTCAGTGTGGCCGGGGACGGTGGCTTCCCAGCTGACCAGCGAGTAATGCCCAGGATCAGTAGGGAAATGGCGCTGATGAACTTTTCAGTTTCTAATCCCCAAGGTGCTTAGGCAGGGGTGGTGGGACTTGACCCAAGGATGGCTTTGGACTGCCTGCAGTGGCAGAGAGCATCCGTGGAGCTAATGCTGCCTGCTTAAGGCTTGGCGGCTGGAAAGTGCTTTGTGTTAATGCGTGTAGTCACGCCGGGGGTGGCTTGTCAGGACGGGAGCTGCCCTCCCTGCCCCACAGCTGGCTGTGGGTGGGAGAGGGCCGGGCTCCAGACACAGCCCGGCTGAGGGATGAGGTGGATCAACAGGCAGGAGAGCAGCGAAAAGTTATTGAAAATATTTTGTAGGACAAAACCAGAAGTCCTTATTCTAATTTCAGCTCTGCTGCTGAGAGGCTGTGACCCTGAACCAGCCATTTAACTACCCTGCCTCAGTTTCCCCGTGGGTAGATAAGGAGAACTGTCCATGACATGGGGACTGGTATGTGTTTTCTTTTGATGTCAAGACATTTGGTGAGCACCAAATATTTATTCTGTGGGCTGCTGAATGCATTAAATCACTATTTTTGCCTGCTTCCAGTCAACATATGTCCATCAATTTGCAATAAATCCTGATTCTCAATGCGAAGGAGGTCTTACGGAATAAAATAGTGCAGGCAAACAGCAGGGATGTGGTACGTGAGCAGCCATGGAATTACATGCCAGAAAGAAGAAGGAAAAAAAAAAAAAAAAGCTTCTCTACAATGGAAATGTAGTTTCTGCCTGATGCTGCCTATTGTCCGGTATAAAGGGGTCTGAGCTGTACTGGCGATGCTCCTGGTATTGATTCTGAACAGATGCTGAGGTGTGGGGAGGCAGATGGAGCCCCGGAGCGCGGTTATCTCCTGCGATGAGGGGGGCAGCATCAGCCAGATGCCGCAGGGGATTGGTGCGAGAGTCGGGGTTCAGCCCGGGCTGCGGCAAGCATTTCCCCACGAGCCTGCAGTGGGAGAGGCTGCGGAGCTGGGATGTCCCTGTGCTCCTTTCCATACCAGGCCATACCTTGGAGACAACACAGTCCTGGTCTCGGGCAAGTGAATCTGACACCTGACTAAAATTCTAATTGTCCGGGTGCCGAGGGACCCCGTGCTGCTCAGAGCGATCTGTGCCACCGTCCTTCTATTTCTGGCTCGCAATCTGTGACAGATCCATAGTTGTCTTCAGTATTGGGCTCTAGAGGGCAAAAAAAAAAAGCCTTTTGGAGCTGGGCTGCCGTCAGTGTGTGCTCCTGGCTAATTATAGCCCTGTGCTGGCAGCTGCGGCTCCCGCGGAGGGAGGGAGGGAGCAGCGGGGACCACCGCTGCTGGATGGAGCAGTCTGGACCCGAGATCTCTGGGTACCACAGCGTGGGCTTCACCCTGCTGCTCTGACTGCATCCTTGGCACCTCTGTGCACATCTGGGCTGTGGCCAGGGCTGAAACCCTGTTCTCAGGTGCCTTTTGGGTACCAAGGACCCAGAGGGTCCTGCCCTGCAACCGAGCATCTGGATGGGAGCTGGGAGTTGTGCGTGGGATCTGGTCAGAGGTTGTGTGTGAGGAGTTTCTGAGATAGAAAAGATCATTGAAATGAGAACGCAGCTACATCTGGGATCCTGGTACCAGAGCAGCAATGATTCAGGAGCAAGTTAAAGACACACTAAAGCCTTGATGGGGACTTCTGGAGCGTTTTTAGAATACAGCCTCAAGCGTTAATCAGGCAGATAAAAGGCATCTTCCTCCTGGAGAGGAGCTAAGGCAGGAGAGGTGATTTTTCTTTAGACATTTTCCTGGATTTCACACTGTATTCCTACTGCTTCCTCTTATTCCTTCTCACTCCGAGTTACGGCAGTCTGCAGGCTGGCAGGAGGAAGAGAAGAGATCCTGGCGTGACCGCAAAACGCCCTGTGGTCTGCATGGGCAGCAGCTCGTCTGAGGTCCTGCCTCTCCCCGTGAAGGGGGGCAGCAAACCTCAGAATCTGCACCAAGTACAAACACTGGAAGAAAGCAACTCCTCTTCCTCTGCAGTTTCCTTCGGGAGAAAGGCAGGAGAGCAATATGGCTAGTTTATTCTGGCCAGAAACTCTGCAGGATTGTTAAACTCGTTCTGCGTGACCGTGCAGGGGGTTGCAGGGTTAATCAAGAGTTCTGTTCCCTCTCGCTGCCGTTTCAAGGAGCAAGAAGCGCATCTTGTTTCATAAACAGCTTATGCTAAGTTAGAGATGTCTCCTAGCTGCTCCCCAGGCATCTTTAGTCCCTGATGAAGCACCCAGCTGCAAAAGGAGCACAGGCTTTTCCATGCTGTCACTGCTGACTTGTGGGCCTCCACCCCACGAAAAACTCATCCCTTCCCCAGCAGCTAATGACCCCTGGAACGTGACCGGTTCTGAAAGCCTCTTCGGGCTTCTCTGGTCCGGGGGGAAAGAAGAACCAGCTCCGGTGGGCTCTTCCTGCTCGGTGTAAGCAATCAATAGGATTTCAAGAAAAGAGAACATGGCTCATCTTCCCTGGGGAGCCTTTATCCATCCTCATTATCCCCTCTCTCCCAGGCCTGCGGCTTGTGCTGTCCCCAACTTGCAGCAATAGAGATATTGGGCTGAGCTAATCCCCAGTGACTTCATTCATCTTCAAGCAGGGGTGAATTTTTGCTGGCAGCCAGCCCTGCCCCTGACCACCTGCCACTTTTCTGTGGCCTGAACTGGGGCCATCGCCTCCTGCCAGGCTCGTCATCTCTTCCTCCGCACCTCTGTCTGGGCTGTCCGTCACCGAGCAGACAGCAGCCGCGGCGATGGGGAATTGTTCAGACTGCAGTGCTGGCAGCGTCCTGCCGCTGTCTGGGGTCGCGTGGGGACCGGATCTCTCGGGCTGCTTTGGTACTGCGAGGTTGACGGTGCTGACGCGCGCTCCGCATCAGTGTGTTTCGCGGGAGTACGCTGCGTTGTAAAGGTCAGGATTGAGGATTGTCAGCAAGGGTTTGGTCAGGGCGATGTCCTGGGGGCTTCGCTAGGAGATGCCACGTGGATAATGAAGCCTCCAGCCCCGCAGAGATGTGCAGAGTCAAACCCACTCTGCTCCTGCGCAGGGAAATGAAGATTCTGGGGCCTCACCAGTGCCCTGGTTTCGGCAGGGATGGAGTTAATTTTCCTCTCACTAGCCCGTGTGTTTTGGATTTCGGATGTGAAAAATGTTGATAAACACCCTGATGTTATGAGTTGTTGCTAACCAAGGACACTGTCTGGCTTCCCAGGTCTTGCTGATGCAGGAAGCTGGGGAAAACCAGCCGGAATAATTGACCCAAACTGGCCAAAGAGAGTGTTCCATGCCATAAACATTGTGCTTGGTATCTAAGTGGGGGTTGCCCATGGGGAGGGGGGGGGTGTCCATTTTCTCCATTTTTTCCATCTCTGTTCTCTTGCTCACTGGCATCTTTCCCCCTCTCTTGCTGGCTCACTTTCACTCCTTTGCTTGCGCAATTTCGTTTCCGTGATCGCTGCTCGGGACGGGCTGTATTGGTCACTGGGACGTCGGGTGGTGAGAAATCATGCATTGTTCATTTTGTATATTTAAATATCCTTATATTCTGTTATTATTGTAGTTTTCCTTTGCTATTTTTGTAAACTGTCTTTATCTCAACCCACGAAGTTTCCCCTATTCCAAATTTCTCTCCCCCATCCCACTGGGGAGGGTGAGTGAGAAACTGTGTGGTGACTCCGGTTAAACCACCACAGCCAGGCTGGGCACAATGGTGAGACCAGACCCAGTAATTCAGGGCACTGGCAAGATTTCACAGCTCTGGGCGCTCAGTCTGACATCCTTGCAGGAGAACTGGTTCTGCAATGGCAGAATGCCCTTAATGCCCTTAAGGCAGCATAAAATGCAGGCAGGTGGCACAGCCAGCGATGAGTAGGTGCCATCATCACCCACCTTTCGCAGTGGCTGCTGTTGCCTCCCCTCTGGACGTGGCAGATCAGCCTCCTCCTCTACCTCTGCGGTGACAGAGCCTGGCTGAGCCGCCCGAGTGGCCTCTCGGCGCGGTGGGAGCGATGCCGGTTTCCACGGCTGTCTGCTCCGGTTGCTGTTTCTCGAGCGTAGCCCAGCGTCGCGTTCAGTCCCTTTGATATCGCGATGGTTCAGCTGAGGAGCTGCTTTAGGCAGGTTTTGCAGATTAAAACTAATTCAGTTTTTAAACTCAGCTCTTACTTATATCTCTCTTCAATGTTTATTCTTCAGGAGGCTGGATTGTGTTCTAATTTCACCAGATAGCAGGAAGGCATTGCCTGATTGCCAGGGAAAACAGAGAAATAACTTTCAAATAACAAATCAATTGGTAGGACCATGGCTTATGGTTTCAAATCCCAAGGCTTGGTCCTGCTTTCATTGTCCCAGTGCATTGCACCCCTTATCCTTCTCCCTTCCAGCCCCACTCTAATTTTCTAGTGGTTTGAAATCTGTTTGGGCTTGCTGGTTTGCCCATTGGGCATTGCCCAATCTCAGTAATCCGGATCAGCAAGGCTGCCTCTGTAATTATCTCGGCAGCTACTCTGGGTTAATGAGAAATACAGACAGTGGAGTCGAACTGGAATCACTTCGTGGCGGTCACCGGCCCCTTTTGTGGGGGGAAAGGATTTGAGGGGGTAATGGAGACCGAGTTTCATTGAGCTTGTGATTAAATTAGCTGTCACAAATAACATTCTGATGGGTTGTTTGAGGCTTGACGTTATTAGAACAGGAATTGCCACTAAAGGGCAAGTTTTGCAGCGCTGTGGGGAGGAGTTGCGTGCTCGTGTTGGTGGAGATAAGAACATACCCCTTGGCATCCCACACCCAGGGAGCATTAATACTGAACGCCTGGGAAACAGGAGCCGGGAAACAAGGGAGATGTTGCTGTGTTTGCTCCGAAATATCAGGTTCTGGGGACATCTGAGCTGGGAAGGTGCGTCCTTGGAGGGCACCTTGGGAAGGAAGAGAATTGAGGTGCTTGCTCAAAAAGGTGCCACCCGAGCGGTCCCCAGGGCACCTCCTCCCTGGAGGGCAGCCAAGCCCGCAAAGACTTCTCTCCTCGCACCAGTTTAATCAGGAAAATGGAAATAGCATTTTAATAAGATGGTAATGATGTTGTGGATCGGATTGGTCCATTCCTCATTTGAAGCTACAAAGGGGAGCTTTGTTTTTTACTTGGGTTTATCACTTCTGTTCTTTCCCGATTAATCGTAATCTTCTGCTGTCCTTTGCTGGGAAGCCCCCTCCTTTCTCCTCTGCAGAAGTCCATCCTTAAGTTTGTTTATGATCCTCCAGGGAAATCAGGCCACCTATATTTCATTTAGCGACTCCAAACAATTAACCTAACAAAGATTCCTCTCTCTTTCCCTTCCTTCCCCCATCTGTTTCCTAATTACCAGTGGAACTGGGATATATATGCAGCCTGTGCCCTTTTTTAAATTAAATCACCTCTCTTCACTGTTTTGTGGTTGGCTCTTTAAAAGCTGCGTCTCGCTGCTGGGAAAACAGTAAAAGGCAGGATGTACCACGAGGGCGAGCGAGCCTGAAAAGGGTCTGAGATCCTGATTTGGGGGATTTTTTTTTTCCCATCAGAGCTGGAATGCAGAATTGCTTTGGTCCTTCTTGTGGATGAGAAAGTGTCATCTGGAGGGGAGGGCTGAGTGACCTGGGATGCTGGAGGAGGTCTTTCCCCGCTGCTCGGCCCGGAGCAGCTCTGGGATAAGCTTTCTTTGGACCAGGGAAACATATCTGGGAGGAGAGCCGTCTCCTGTTTCTCCCTTCAAGAAGGACCCCCACCCCACCACCCACCCCGTGTCCCTCTGTCCTTGTACAGGCTGTCCTGCCAGCCCCATCCTGCTTCCTTCGGAGAGCTCAGGGCGTGCCATGCCCCTGCCGAGCCAGCTGTCCCTCCCTGCAGTGACACTAAAGGCCTGGGGTAATGATGGAGGGGCTGGTGCATCCATACTGGTGTTACTGGTAGAAGTGCCTTGCCATGGAGATTCGGGATCTCTGTGGGAACCAATATTCACTTGGTGCAGGGTACTCTCATTGCAGAGAAGTGAGTGACCATGCACTCGCTGGCTCCAGGATTTTTGCTGGCATCTTCTGCCCTCCCTGTGGCCACCCTCTGCCCTTTTCCTCGCCCTCCATTTTACCCTGCCCTGCCTTCCCCTGCTCTCCAAGTCACCTTGTCCCCATCATGGGGGGACACGATGAGGAAAAGAGGAAAACCCTCTTCCCATCTCACTGCTCAGCCCACGCTGCCGGCACGTGGGAATGAGCCGAGATGCAGCCACCTCTCCCCCCGCGCTGGCGTTCACCCTGCTTCTCAGCTGCTCCCGGGGACTTCCACCACCACTGCCACCCTCATGGGGAAAGAGCTTAGAGTCTGGTTGGCAGAAAAGCGTTTAACCATTAGAGATGCAGTTAATTATGCGCAGGGCAGGACGGTTGGGGCTCCGCTGGAGCCTGCTGGGAGGTAATTATCCCCTCCCTGGCTCCGAATGCCTTCGGTGCGCTGCGATACTCCAGGAGTCAAACCCGCAGCTGATGCTGCCGAGCGCTGCATCTCCAGCGAGAGCATCGCAGGGCTCGGTGAAGGGCCCGCCGGCAATGCAGTGAGTGATTCAGCAGAACGGCCGGAGCCGAGCGGGTTTGGGAGCAGGCGGTGGCTGCTGTGCTCGCTTGTGGCTTTGCTGCGTTGGAGCTCCGCTCGTGGGCGGTCAGAGCGTGGCGATGCGGTGGGTGTTTGGGGTGGGGGTGCCATGCGTCTCCCAGCACGTGGCAGGACACCTCGCGCCAGGCGCACAGCCTCAAGGACAGACGGGGAGCGGGCAGGGCTTAAGGAACATTTGGAGCTCAGTTCTGCAGCGTGCTTTGTGCTTTCGGCATTGCGAGACGAGGATCTAGGAGCTCAAAGGGAATTTTTCTTTTTTTTCTTTTTTTTTTTTTTTTTT
>WHYT01017224.1:309107-320713 GCA_009806455.1 Tetrax tetrax | reverse complement strand
GGCCAGCCGCCTCCTCGGCTCCTCTCGCTTAAACCGGAGGGGTTTGTGCTTCTCAGGCTTCAGCTTGTACTTTGCAAAACATAACGTTCTCAGCAGCGTCTGTGAAGTCTGTGCTTGGGGCACATCAGAACTGCAGGGGCTACAGGGCAAAGGGGCTTTAATTAATTTACTCTCTCCAGTTTGGTACCAGCACAGTTGGTACCTGCGCAATCTGAGAGTCTCCAAAACGAGCTTGGAGGAAGATGAGGCTCCCCGTGACTCCTCAACTTCACTGCCTCGGTTTCCCCAGCTGTGAAATGGAGATGCTGCTGGTGGAGAGGGGAAAAATTGTGCTGAAATACTGGTGAGCTACTTAGAAATCCTTGGCTAGGGAGTCTCCGTCCACGGGGCTGGCTCTGATATTGGAGAGACCTCTGCTCTGCCTCCTCGGTGGCTTCGATGCGCGATGCCACTGTGTCTCGCCGCCGCAGCCACTGCTGCCAGCAGGGCTGGAACAAAAGGAAGCTGCATCTGGGAACAAAACCCCGTCCTACCCAGGACACGGGGACAGGCCCTGGCTGGCACTTGAACCCGCTCCCCGCTGGCTTGGGGACCAGCGGGGGACAGAGTGGGCAGTGTCCTGCGCCACAGCTCCTGCATTATTCATGGAGGAAAATCCAGCAGGAGCAGGGAGAAGAAAAGTTGGAGTTATTAATAACGGCCATTGTGCCTTCTCCCCTTCACCGGCCCTCAGGGATGGGTGGGCTGGAGATAATGCAGCCCTGCGTCCGTGGGGCAGGGGGAGGATGGGGAAAGGGGCTTGGGCAGCAGCCCAGCCATTTCTGGGCTCGTCTCCGAGAAGATCTGGGTCTGCTCCAGGGCTGGGGGATGCTGGTGGAGCCCCGGGGCTCGCAGGTCTGCGGGAGGCTTGACGCATCCTCCCCGGCACACGGAGACACTTTGTGGGTGGGATAGAGGAGACGGAGAATCTTAACCCAAGCTCTGGAGGGTAAAAACTGTGTCTTACATGGGAAAGGCAAAGGTAGGCGGCTCTCTGCCCTGGAATAACTTGTGAAGTGATGGGGGTGTCCTGCTGAGAATGGCCACCGGCACCCACACCCCCCTTTACCTCGTTTTGCCGTGGTGGAATGCTGTCCAGGGTAGTTAATCAGGTTTTAATCTCTATTATCACAGTCTGTCTTTTGACTTCCTTGCTTTCCCATCTTTTCCCAGTCAGGCAGGCATGACGTGTGTGTCTAACCCCTTAATTCCTGCTCTCAGGGCCGCTTGTCACGGAGACAGAGCTGAATAATGCTGCTGTGCCAGGACGGCGACAGCCCGTTCCTCTGCGGGGGGGAGGCGGCGGTGTAAATACCAGGCTTCGTCAGAAACATATGTACCTTTGGATTTAATTAGGATGCTTGTCTCTTAATCCAGAGAGCTTTAGGACAAGATGGAAAAGTGCTGTCCTGACTTCTTGGGTTACTAATAAGCTTTTTCTTTGCAAAAGGAGTTGGCGGCTCTGCGGTAATCTGGGTGTAAGCTGATTGTAGCCTCCCGCTCCCTTGCGCTTGGGTTTGTTTGGATCCAAGCTGATGCGGGAAGGTTGTTCCAGAGCAGCCCAGGGTGCAGGCATCCAGCAGCGGGAGCAGCCCGGGTACCACGGCGGGGTCTGCCCTCGCTGCCGGCAGCCCCAAGGCAGTGGCAGGAGGAGGAGATGGAGATGATGGAGGTGAACTCCTCTGGGAGGTGATTAGTGTTGTCTTCCTCCCACAAACTGGGCGTTTTCATGACTATTTAATGGCAGGCTTTGTCTGCTCTGTTTTGCTTCAACCCTCCTTGCACTGAGATGTGTTGGCTCTGGAGGCCCTGGAAAGCTCCGCGCACGGAGCAAAGTGCAGCTCCTTGGGCTGGATTTGTGCGTTGGAGGAATGCAAAAGGCACGTACCAGCTGGTGACCTGGAAACCGGCCTCCCTGCTCTCCTCCACCCATCCAGGTGGACTTGTGAGCTGCGTGGTACCCGGAGGATGCTGCATCTTCATTGCCCCCAGCAATGGCTGGCACATCCCAGCACACAAATTCAGCCTTTTCCCCAGCCTGGCCCATGCCGTGGGGAGGAAAGCTGCTCCCTGAGCTGCTCCAGGTTTCGACGAAGGCCATGTGGTCGGATGGTTTGGGTGTAATTGCAGCCGCGTTGCTCTGGAGATGCTGAGTTATCTGCATCGGTCGTACCTGTCTGCTGCTGTAATTTGATCTGATTAAAATGAAAACCTCTCGAAAGATTGACTGGGAAACCTATCCTAAAAGCCCTGGTAGCAACAACTGTGTGTCGGTGTGGCTGGTTTGTTTTCAGAACGTGCTCCATCAGACATCTGTGAGGCGGGACTCTCATGTCTCAGCCTCTCTCCTGCCTGTGAAGCATCTGAATTTGGGAAAGCAGAAACCAAAGTCTCTAGATAAGCTCAGTTTTGCTGCCTTTTGTGTCCCTCCTCCCCGTTCCCTTGGCATCTCCCCTTCTGTACCCATAATTACGTGGTACGGCCCCAGCGTTGAAAGGCAGATCAAAATTATAGCCCCTGGGCTGCGGTGGTGGAGATGCAACAGCAGCCATTAATCACCGTGTAATCTCTGGCAGCCAGTTTGCTGGGAACTGGTGAAAAGGGCGTGATGGGCAGCGAGCTCGCCTGCATCCCAGCAGTGAGCCGGCGGGGTGGTACGAGCATCCCCAGACGGAGCGGGATCAGGCGTGTCGAGAGGCCGACGTGACGAGCTGCCGGCGCTCCGAGCATGGCAAATACATTTCCATGCATCTCTCTCTGTAGGAAGAATTTGCATAAAACTGTACAGAAAATAATTAATGTGAAAGGGCTGAGATGAGGCTGTTGGATGGGTAATAGACTCCCCTGGGCAGCGCTGGCCCCACTGCACCCACGCTGCTCCCTGCCCGCTCCAGAGGGAAGGGGAGAAGCAGTCCCAGAGCCGCAGGGGCAGCCAGCTGCCATTCCCAGTGGGAAGGGGTGGAAATGGTAAGGAGGTTTCTGGTTTCTCAACCATCACACAATAATTATGGGAGAACATGGTCCTTTAATAGAATCAACTTATACATCCCGAGTGGACATTTTCTTTTCCGTGTCAGTTTATTTGGTGTGGTAAGTAATGGGATTTCTCTGCACCTCGCTGGTTAGACTGGACTTGGGTGCAGGGAAGAGTGAAGATGAAAAGCAAGCGAAAGGCTGTGGGTGTCTGGGGGCAGAGGGGTGGGAAGAGCGGTGGCGTTGCATTGCTGCATCCCTGTAAGTCTCTGTTCGCAGCCTCAAGTTACCTTGTGGTGCAAGATCTGGGTTTAAAAAAAAAATTAAAAAAAATTAAAATGGGGTCAGAAATCTCTGATGTGAGCAACTCACGCTGACTTAGGCTGCGAGGGGAGCTGAGCTAGAGGAGTAGATGGGGTCTGAATTTGGTGATGGGCTGACCGGCCTCTGCCAACTGGTCAGGCTCCCTCCAAGAAGATTTTTTCTTCTAATTAAGAACAGCAGCAATGAAAAAAAAAAAAAAGGCACTCAAACTGGTGCTTCAGAACCAGCATCACAAGAAAGGGCTCTTTTCCTTTTTTAATATTAAATTAACAGCCTTTTGCTGGGGGAACGGAGGGGAAGGTCCTCTGCCTGCCTGCTCGCGGGCAGGGCTGGGGGGGAGCACGCTTCAGAGGGTTTGTTGTAGCTCTCACTAATTTCTCATGAATAATTTTTGAGCTGGGGAGCGAATTCCCCCCCTTTTTCGCTCCGGCGGGCGTTTCTGCGCATGAACGCGGGTTGCTATGGCCACGCGCGAGTGCCGCGCTCCCGGGGGATGCGAGCGGCTGGGGAGGAGAGCGCTGGGGGCTCGCGACCCCCAGAAAGGGGTCTGATGTCCTGCAAGGGTGTCTGCTGCTCTGAAGCGTCCTTCTCTGATCTCAATGTGCGATTCAGTGACGCTCTAAAGCGTTTTTAAGGCTTTCATCCCTGCCCGGGGCTCGATCCTGTGGGCTGCATTCCTCCTTCATGGAAATCCTTTTTTTTTTTTTTTTTTTTTTTTTTTTTTTTTCCAAAATGCAAAGCTCACCTCGCTTGCATTCCTCGCGGTTTTGATGGTGGAAACCTGTTAATTGAAGTGGACGATGGACTGATTTGATTTAATGCCACAGTAATTTAATGCTCTGTGGCCAGGAGAGGTGAGAGCCAGGCAGGGAGGATCCGGCTGGGGCATCGCTTGCCTCCCATTTCCCAAAACTCCCCAGCTTTCTCAAAGGATGCAAAGGGTTACAGATGCCTGCAGGTTTGGACCAGCTTTCTGAGCTCTGAGCGAGGCTGGGAGGCAGATTTTATGGGAATTGTATGCATGCCTGAGCGGGAGGGAGGCTCGGCAGCTTGGCATCCGCTTGTCACATGGTGCCCGTTTGGATGCCAGAGGAAGGATCCTGAGATTGCCACCCAGAATAGATGCTTGTTCTGAAGCTAATTGCACCCTTTGAGCGATTCTCAAATAGCAGAGTGCCAAACTTTCTCTGCTCCGAAAATTCCTGGAAAATGCCTGGCGCTTTTCATTGTGCACTGGGAAGAAAACGCTTTAAAAGAGCTAACCAGCAAAATAAACAGCTGTTTGTAATTGTAAGGGCATTAAAAAAAGTGTGTTTTATGCGCAGTGAAAAAAATGTCCAGCTTTATCGAGCTGCTCCAACGGGCTCTGTTCTGACAGCCTTGTGATTTCCCAGTTGCTTCGGGAAGTGCTTGCCAAGTGTGAGCAGGCATGGGTCCTCAGGGGAACAGGATTTGGGCACATTCCCGTGTCTGAAAGGGTACGGACCCGATTCCTCTGTCTGTGTTTGCATAAGCAATATTTCAATCAAGTTTCCTTCCCAGATGGTGATAAACATGCAGGAGCTGCCGTCCCAGCCTCTCCAGGCAGCGTTGCCTTTGCAGCCAGGCAGCGATGCTCTTCCTCTGAGAAAAGCACCTGGAAAATGCAGTTGCTGCATTTATATATACGTTCAGGCAGGAAAAAAACAAGTGGTCCTGCTTGGGACAGAGCCAAAGCTCATCAACAGAAAACCCTTGGTACCTTCTGATGGGGACGGCACTGCTTCACCATTTTGTAGCACTGAGCACGGGCTTGTCCGCAAACGAGCGTGAAAATCCCATCCTTAAATTAGAGGGGAACTCCTGAGCCAGGAGCCGGGATGAACTGGGTGTAGAGATGCAGGATCAGCCCAGAAGTGACAGGCTTGTGGCTAGCTCTCCCTTTGTTCACCCCAAAATGAAGCTGCTCGTGCGATAAGCGCATTGCCTTGAAGCTCAGCAGGGCTGGAAGGCAGAACTGAACTCTCATCGCTTCTTGTAGCTTAAGAACAATTGAAGTTGGCTTTTCCCCTCTGTTCTTTGAGGGGGTTTAGTAAATGAGCTGTGAAAATATCTCTGGGGAGAGATGTTTTTTTAATGTAGCTATCTTTTAAGCGTGTGCTTGCCTTATCAACGTTTCTAACAAAGTCTTGAAATGAGGGAAGATCTAAATGGGTTAGGCACTTCCGCGCCGTTAGGTCTCGGTGGGATGTGAGTGCGTAACCCCATATTTCTCACATGGGAGAAACCAGCCTTAACCTCCGAGCCCGCAGCCACAAGCGGTGGGACCGGCGCGTACGTGATGGTGCTGGCTCTCGAGGGCGAGAAGAACCGGAGGGTGGGGATGCTGCAGTCAGCACTGCGCTGAATATTGGAAAATTTTGAATCAGTGTATTGCTCCACTGTGTGCATTTTAGTCAAGAAACTCTGATTTACTCTATTTTTTAAAATCAAAGTTAGCTTGTAGCTTTATTTTGGATTCTGTTCCACTCTTGAGGCTGCTACACAAGACTCAAGCTTGCATACTTCCTTCAGTGTAAGAATAACGTGGCTTGGAAAACATCAGTGGTTTGTGCTGGAAAAAAAGGGAAAGAACCTCTTTCAAAAACCATGTGAAAAAAACATTTACAATTTCCTGTATCACTTTAGCCAACATGGGACATGTTCTGCATTTGCGCATTATCTTCTGTCCTGGGGGAACTCAAGGGAAGGAGCTTGGCAACCGATTGTGGAGGTTTGGGGGGGGGTGTTCTTTTTTTTTTTTTTTTTTAAATGTTTTATTTTTGAAAAGCCCCGGGACGGGTCGTGCGCTGACCCTGGTGCCTGGCTGAGCACTGGTTCCCTATTCCAGGGGCAGCGCAGGCAGCCTGCCCGGCTGGAGCGTGGCCAGCGTGCCGGGGCCGGGAAGCGTCGGGATGCTTCGCCTGCTCCCTCGGCGGCTCCTGCCAGAGCTGATCTGGGTGTTACTCGGTGGGATCCTTTCTCCTCTCCCTGAGTACTGCTGGGGGAAAAAAGCACTGAAGTATTTTACTAGAAAACCAAAGCCAGATTTCAGCTCAAACTTTGGCACATAGAGCTCCAGAAAATTGCTGATTGAGCCCTTAGTCCCCAATTCCTCTCATGACCCCGCGTTTCTGTCAGCTGCAGCATTTTAATGGCTTTCACAAAGATATTTTGCATTTAACATTTGCATCATGATGCAAAGCTCGACGGGGTGAGTTTGAGATGAGGCAGGAGACAGTGGAGCAGTTAAACATTGATGTTTTCCTTTCCTTTGTATTCTGTTTGACTTTAAACTCCATTATTTATCTAGCAAAGTTTTCCCTGCTTCCAGTCCTCGCCAGCGAGAGGAGATTTGTATTTGCGAGGGTTTGTAGGACACGGGTTCCGTATCTTCCAGCCTGCGGGATGCTGGAAATGCTTTGCAACCCAGGGAAGGCAGATAAAGGTCTTCAGCAGGTCTGTCCCCTGGCTCAAACCGGCCTCCCAGCTAAATACGGCTTGTGGTCTCGGGACTGATCGTGCACAGCAGCCTGGTTGGTTTTTTGGTTTTATTTTTTTGTTATATTTTTTTTTTCTCCTGTTACTTATTTGTCATTTATCGCTGACACCTACGCTGTTCCTCTGCCCATCTGTACCTTCTCAGGGCATGGACCAGTTGCTTTTGCCTCCCCATTTTCACTGCCAGTGCCAGAAACGCTGCTGACTCGACGCGGGCATCTTTCAATATGCATACATATCCCTTTTATCATTATTATTATTTTTTTTTAAATGCAGTAAACAAGTAATCCCTGTCCTGCATCCTGTCCTCAGTCCTGAAGGTTAAAAGCTAGTTTTGTGCCAGCTCTATTCTGCAGGAGCCAAATGCTCCGCCAATTAAGTTATTACTGGTTTGGAGGGGGCTCAAAAAGCAGATGGAGGGGCTGTGCCGGCAATGTTAACGACCGCGTTGCAAAGGGTGAGAATTTTATGCAGAGTAATGTGAAAACTTGTGAAGGCATCGCTGAAAAATGCCGGAGAATGGTGTTTCCCTTCCAGTTGGGAGCTCGGGGTAATAAATAACGTGTGATTTCACAGCATCTCTGCTGTACCAGGCTAAAAACTCGCTGTCTGTCGTCAAAGGCTGTCAGTGTTTCACGCCCAAGGATGGGTAGTGGGAACGGGGCCACCAGAACGTTACGGGCAGGCGGTGGGAGACACGCAGACCGTCAACGTTGGGTGGCCAATGGCTTCTCTTGGGAAATAAACTCCTTCAAAACACTGGCAGTGGGGTCTGAGGGGAGGAAGGGGGAGCAAAGGCTCCCAGCCTGGCTGGGTCGGGGTGATGGACGCGTGGTGAGGGATGCGGCCAGAGCCGTGGGGTGGCTTGATTTTAACTGTATGACTAACAAACTCGGTGCATTGAAGTCTCAGCCAAATGTCCATCCTATAAGATGAAAGCGCCCTGCCACGCTGTTGCACTAAACTCAGAGGAATTGAATGTCTCTTGCAGAGGCAAAGGGCTTCCCAGCTGGGCGTGAGGTGGTTGAGGAGTTACTGGCAGTGACCAACTGAAAGCCAGCCAGTGCAGGGAGGGCTTTTTCCTTGGAAAACTGGCTGAAAATGCGGATTTGTGATACTTGGTTTGCTCTTTTTGGAAATTCATTACCAGACGTGCTTTATGCCCGCGGAATAGTCCAGTGAATGATAACATTTGGTGAAGATTTGTGAAGTTCTGGCAGGTGGGCAGTCACTGAAAATCAGATTTCCCAGCCGTGAGCTCAATTATACAGTGCTACTGTGACTTGTTCAGGGAGTGTAGATGAGAGGTAATGCTCTCCTTCCTGTGATTCCCCATGTGAAATTAGGATACAAGTGTGCACAGGGCAGGGAAACCTGTTACACAGCGTTTTTGCAAAATCCAGTGCTGCTGAGAGAGGCAGACTTCCAGACAGCCTTGTTGTTTGCATTTTTCTAGAAGGTTTTCAAGGATTGCCCTATCTTTCTTGATCCCCTCCTGTTTCTCTAAACCGATCCGAGCTGTAGTCTCGTCTAAAGGTTGTACGCCAGGGAGGAAATGTCAGATTTGCTGCTGCTTTGCTCCGTCACCGCTGTCGGGTTTGAAATGAAATGTCAAAGGCGTTTTGCAGAACACAGGAACCAGATGTGCTCCAAGACCATGTCTGGGAAGACCCGAGCAGCTTCATTACCTACAGTGATTCTTCTTGGGAGATTTGTCCCGGGATTTGGGCTGGTACCCGGCATAAAGATGTGGTCCTGGAGAGCCATGCTCGGCGCAGCATGGTCCAAGGATGGAGGGCACGGTGTCTGATGCACTGTAAGGTGATACAGCAGCTCGAGAGCCCTCAGCCAGGCTCCGGGGAAGAGCCAGTGTCTGTAAATACAGCTCACTTACGGGATTAATCAGCGGCAGGCATGTTCCTGCCTTGTCGGTGACACCCGTGTGTTTGATCCGGTTACAGACCCCGGGGGAGATGGTGTCTGGGGACCTGTGCTGGAGGTGGGGGCGGTGGGTCGGGGAGCGTTGCCAAAAGCAGCCAAAAAGGTGGGAGAGAGCATAAAGGAGGAGCAGAGCCCGTGTACCTGGGGAAACACCATGGAGCTGCAGTGGGTGGGTCCCTGGTACAACCAGCCCATGCCGTGCTGTGTTCCCGCGGGGAACGTGGCATTTCCAGCTTCTCGGAAGGTGCATTCCTGGACGGGCGGGCGGCTGCACAGTCCCACTTTGTTCCCTGAGCCCTCTGAGGAGGCACGGAAGGATGTGTCCCGTGATGCTGCCCATCAGTTCCTCAGAGCTGGTTGGTGCCGTTTCTGCCTCCTGTTCTCAGGGGCAAAATGCTCCTCGCTCCTCCTGGTAGCTCTGGTCCCAGCTCTTCTTCTGGGCTTACACCACCCCGTGAAAATGAAAGCTTTTGTGCTTGAATCCTCCTTCACCTTTGAATAATGTGATTTCCAGTGCGGAGTGTTTAGCACTTGAATAAGCTGGGCTACTGAAATAACTTCATCGCCCTGATGGAGGGAGTGTTCAGCATAATAAAATCAAGGGTGATCTTACTAGCACAATTGCTTTCTTTTCCATCTGCCGAATAAAAAATCTCGGTGGATTGTTTTGAAAGGAAACCCATGGAATAAACAGTTTCTGTTCGCAGAGGTGCAGGCAGGACCATGTCTTCTGCCGCCGCGTTTGCCTGCAGATTTTCTGAGCGCTGCTCCCCTGGCTCACCCTTGTCCCCAGGTTCACTGCTGTCCCTGCCCCGTCACCAAAACTGAGGCCCCGGGGACATCGGCTCTAGGCAGGGGCACAGCAGCTCTCACCAACGCTGGGGACCGCTCTGGGCTGCCATATGGACCCTGCGGAGGCTGAGAGCGAGATTTCCACCTGGTCCGCAGACTCAGCAGGGCATTGGGGGTCCCTGGGAGAAAGCTAGAGGGTGATGGAAGGATTAATAGCCTTCTCCCAGGCATTTTGGTCATCACAAGTCACCAGGACCTCAGTAATGTGAAACAGAAACACAAATACTCCAGTTGATTCTGTTACCAAAGCAGCTTCCTGGTGTAGGAGCAGCCAAGGGCTTTTTAACCCCTGGGCTGGCCGTGCGCTGTGGCTCAGGCCCTTGGGCTTCGTTAACCTTTTCCCTCTGCGCCGGGGGGGAGCCCTCCTTGCGGTGTCAGGGCGCGAGTGTCTGTGATGCTGGGCATCGCGTCCCTGGACGCGGCCGAACGGGGCTGCTTGCCCTGCCTGGCACCGCACGTGGGAGAGCGTGGGCAGCCCACACGACGTACCGAAGAGGGGCTTTGGTGGCACAGCTGGATAAGCCACCGTGACGAGGGTGTGAGAGGTGCTCTGGGAAAGCCCTTGGCGTGGGAAGGCGAGAGGCTGGGCAGGGGCAGGGCAGCATTCCAAGCTCACGGGACCCTTTTCCTCCTGGCAGCTCCGCGTGACCACATGCAGACTCAACGTCTTGCTGACTTTTGGAGCTTTTTAACTGAATGAAAGCACAGAGGGAGGGGACCTCACATGGGCAGTATTTCCCCTGCCCTGTCTTGTAGAATCACAGAATGGTTTGGGTTGGACAGGACCGTTAAAGCCCACCCAGCCCAACCCCCCTGCCAGGAGCAGGGACATCTCCAACCAGATCAGGTTGCTCAGAGCCCCGGCCAACCTGGCCTGGGATGTTTCCAGGGATGGGGCATCCACCGCCTCTCTGGGCAACCCGGGACAGTGCTCCACCACTCTCAGCGTAGTGCGTCTGGGAGGCTCAGACAGTTCACAGCTATCGATCCCTCGTAGCAGTCTTGTCCGGAGCACTGCTGAGAAGTGAGCCAAGACAGCTCCTGCCTGGCTCACTTTTGTTCACTGTCATGAACGCGAAGCAGCTGCAGGAGGAAATTGCTGCTGGGACAAGTCATGCCTGATGCTCTGTGCAGGGTCGAGAGCTTCAGGCTGCTTTGTGGAGCCGGGTCCGCCGTGTGAGCAACGTTGACTCGCTCCCATGTCCGGCGGCTCCTTGGGCAGTGGGAGGTCAGCACTGGGGTGCTCTGCCCAAAGTGGCTTTGCCCATTGCCACAACCACCCCCCAAACATCCCGAGGCACAGTGTGGACAAGGAGTGGGTTATGAACGACATCCAAGCAGGGACACAAGGGTTGGTGCCCCTGGATTGAAGCCAGACAATCTCCTGGTACGTGTTCTTGCCTCTCCGTGTGTGTTGCATCCATCGTCTTCGTTAGAGAGACTCAGGCTGCTGCGCACCCCTGTGTCCGCGTGCTGCTCCTGGGGGTCGTGCCCCGCGGAGGGGAGCGGAGCAGACTGGCCTGGGAGCCCAAAAGGTGGCTTTCCCAGAGCCGTCGCTGCACGAGCTGTCCCACAGTTGCTGCTTGTGGCTGTCACTCTGCCTGATTAGCAGTTGGCTAATCACCAGGGGCCAGATGCTGCTGGCCCTGGGAGGGGTGGCTGAGGGACGCAGCGGGGACAGACGTTAACCGCGCAGGCTGGGTGTCCTGTTAGCTCTGCCGCGCGTCCCCCGAGCAGCGTGGGATGGGTGGCCACAAGAAGCTGCCAGAGCAGCCCAAGTGTCACCAGCTGCCCGGTCCTGTGGAACGGCTGCCAACACAGGTGCCATCGGTGTGTCCTGTGCCCTGAAACTGCCCCTGAAAGCTTCTCACTGAGAAACTTTCTCACCTGTATTTTTTCCTTTTTAATCCATATTTTTCAGGCCAGTTCCCATCCTTGTCCCTCTTCAAAAAAAAAAA
>WHYT01017224.1:286522-300406 GCA_009806455.1 Tetrax tetrax | reverse complement strand
TCCATTAACCTTTTTTCTTTTCTTTTTTTTTTTTTATTATGCTTACACTTTGGGAATAACAGCAAGTATTCAGAGTGAATGTAAGTGTTCCCCTCGCCCTCTGTGTGTCCACGTCTGTCCTCTCTGCATGGCCGAAGCAGGGCACGAGGGCTCCGTGCCGCGCCGGGGGCCGGTGGTGGCTGTGGCTTGGCACATGGTGCGCGTGGGTGCGTTGCCCACTCCTGTGGAAGGGCTGGCCAGAGCTGGGAGAAGCTCGAGGTGCTGGAGCAGCTCGGGAGGAGCGCTTAGGCTCTGCCGCTTTCCCTGGAGCAGGAACTGGACTGTCTCAGTGACATAAATGTGGTCTCTGCAGGGGCTTGTTATTGCTAACACCGTACCTTGGAGGGGAGCAGGCTCCTCTGCCTTGCACGAGTGCCTGTGCCGAGCTCAGCTCCATGTATGAGCAAACTGCCTCGGACCTGAGCAGCTTTGTTCCAGGAGATCCATGGGACTGAGCTCTTCCATCCAGAGTTCAGGACCAGAGCCGGAGCTGGCGCTGGCTGCTGGGCTCCCGGACCCCTTTTCCCAAGCCCTGCCCTTCTGAACACCAGTGCCACGCTCCTTTGGGGCAAACCCGGGAGGTTTTGTGCCTCTCTCCTGCACAGGGAGTCCCTGTAAATGTCCTGCAGTGGCTCTGGCTCCCTGTCCCAGCTGCAGCTTTGCGGTACACAGCCAGATGCCTTTCGGTCCAATTCAAACAACCTGAGGTAGCTGGGAGATGTAACTGTGACATTTCTGAATGAGACTGAGATACCAAGCGAGAAACAGGGGCTTCCCAGTACCAAAAGGGAGTATGGACAGTGCCGATGGTCCGACGGGTGATGAGCAGCACACCCTCACAAAAGCTCATGGTAATTTCCTTGGCTGTTGAAGAGTTTTAAACCACAAATTGCATGTCCAGCCTGGGAAAAAGGCTGAGATCCCAGCAGGAACTGCTGCAGGATGGCAGAGAAAAGGTTTGCCCTCTTTGCACGACGCTCCTTATGGCTTTTTGTTTGCTTTGCAGTGCCTCAGCCCCCCACCATCACCAAGCAGTCCGTGAAGGACTACATCGTCGACCCAAGGGATAACATCTTCATCGAATGTGAAGCCAAAGGGAACCCCGTGCCCATGTAAGTTCCCTCGTTATGCTGAAGCTCTGCTGTCAGGTAGATTCTGGCTCTGGAGGAGCTTCCCTCTGGCCAAGCTGGGCCATTTACCCCACCAGCTCATCCAGCTGTTGGCTTGCGCAGTGCAGGTAAGGATCTCACTGGGTAAATATGGTCTGTGGTTATGAAACCAACCTCTCCCCCACGCTTGCAGTTTTTCCTGGACGCGAAACGGGAAGTTCTTCAACGTGGCAAAGGACCCCAAGGTGTCCATGCGACGGCGGTCGGGTACGTTGGTCATCGACTTCCACAGCGGGGGACGGCCGGAGGACTACGAGGGCGAGTACCAGTGCTTCGCCCGGAACGACTACGGCACTGCTCTCTCCAGCAAAATCCACCTCCAGGTTTCCAGTGAGTAGCGGTGGTGGCACTTGGGATTTAAGGGAGCCTTGCACACGTAGAAATGAAGTTTGCATTGAGGCCACGCCGTTGAAACCGGGCCAGGTTCAGTGGGAAGGGATCTGCCAAGTTACCACCCTGCCTTCCTCACGTGGTGTCTTCTCTGGGCAGAGTCTCCCCTGTGGCCCAAGGAGAAGGTGGATGTGATAGAGGTGGATGAAGGCGCTCCGCTCAGTCTGCAGTGCAACCCGCCGCCTGGCCTGCCCTCGCCCGTCATCTTCTGGATGAGCAGCTGTGAGTTTGGGGAATCCCCTGCCCACCTTGAACCCTGTGGGCAACCTCTCCATCACCTCCAGTGTTTGTTTAAAATATATTTAGGGTTGCTACTGCTGGTTCAGAGCTTGGAGGCACCCATACGTGGCTTGGGTCTGGGGTCTGCTTTTCTCCTTTGTGCCGCGGCCCACGCGAGGGTCTGACTTGTTCTCAATGCCCATTTTCCCCTCCAGCCATGGAGCCCATCCATCAAGACAAGCGCGTCTCCCAGGGCCAGAACGGCGACCTGTACTTCTCCAACGTCATGCTGCAGGATGCCCAGACTGACTACAGCTGCAACGCCCGCTTCCACTTCACCCACACCATTCAGCAGAAAAACCCCTACACCCTCAAGGTGAAAACCAGTAAGTGTCGCGGTGGTCGCCCAGGATGGGTCTTCCCCGGCCTCTCTCGGGCAGGATTTTCCTTCCAGACACCTCGTTTCTGTCTTTGGCAGCACTGAGACCTACCAGGGAGAAGAGTAGCTCCTTTAATTTTGTTTAGGATAGTGCAAGAACCAGTTTGGATGGAGAATGATGGTACTCAGCCGGCTAACCTGGCAGGGAGGGGTGGCTGGTTTCCCTCCAGCATTTTGGAGCTTCCATGGGTTGAGGGCTGTAGAGGCAGCTTGGTGCAGGTATCGCTGTCTGTGATGTGTCTGGAATAAACTGGGAAGCATTTTGACACAGATGGGGCATTGCCCCTGTCTTTAGGGAAATGTATAATGCCCAAGCTCAGGTTTACGTGCTGGTGCTGCACGGAGGGATGGAGTATGTGTCAACCATGCACGGCTCAGGATTCACCCGCTGACCAGGAGCTGCAATTTAGCTCTTTGCTCTGGGACGTGCTGACAGGAGGGCTTGAGCCGTTGGGGTCTGAGCGCGGGCAGGTGGGACGTGCTCGGGATGGCCAGCGCTCTTGATTTCACCGTGGTGAAGAGCATCGTCGCGGGGGACGGGAGGAGCATCTCTCCAGGCAGGTGAAGAGAGCAGATCCATGAGCAGGTCCAGTCACCAGCATCTTCTCCTCCAGAATCGAGACTGCTTGAGGGCAGGTCAGTTCCTGCCGCTGACCCATTTCGTGCCAGCTGGCTGCTGGGGACGCTGGCGGAGGGGAACTGAGCAGAGTGCCGCAGGGCACGCAGCTCTTGAGCTGATACAGGTCCTGCGGAGCACGGGCTCTCTTTTGGGGCGTACGTGTGCACAATCGGCACCTAAGCCCCATCTATGGGCCCCAGTCATCAGACAGGAGCTGCCTCCCGTTCCCATTTAGGGTCAGACTGAGAGAAAGGGGCTGCGTGCGCAGGACTCTGTTTTGGGGAGCGGGCTCTCATGCGAAGTGGGCACGAGGGGCCTCTGAATCCCAGCACTCAGAACTTAATTGGATCTTGCGGCAGCTTATATTAGAAGTAACGCTATTAAAGCAACCTGAAAGCGATGTGAGAAGCCGAAAGGGCACGAGTGCTTTTGCATTGTAGGTACTGTGAATATTATTTGTCTGTTTACAGAGCTGGCCAAACCATGCCAACGTTTACCTGTCAGGGAAGGACTGGGTCCTGAGTTAGCGTGAGCCGCAGAAATCCTGGCAAAGAAAGATCTGTGGTCATTTGAGTGCTTAGCCTGATGTATTTGTCAAACTCTAAAAACTGTGGAAGAAATCCTGGAAGATTTCTACACAGACAGACCCAACCTCTCCCTCCTGCTGCACTCAGATGCCACCACAGCGTTTTGCTCCCAGGCTACGCAGAATTGGCTTCCAGTTTTACCAGATCCTCTCTTGACGTTTTCCTTTGGAAACATCTGCTGCGTTATCGGATGCAAATGCCACCCCCCGCGTCCTGCAGAGACCCTTTTAATTTAAAGAGCTGAGGCTCTAATTTCTCATGTTATGGTACAAAAATTCTTTATATGTACAGCATTCAAAGGAGAAGAGCTTGTGTTTATCTCAAGCTGTTCTATCATCTCAGCCTAAACCCATGAGCGTTGGCTGTCTTTAAAATAATGAAAAGATTACCAGCTGCTGGAAAGTCACTGCATGGGATTGCTGTGATCTTGGGTGCAAGGGGAGAAAAATGCAAAGGTTTGGGGCAGCGATACCCCCGTGCCTCTCCCTGCAGAGCCGTTCTCTGGTGTGACCAGGTTCAGCAGCTTTTGGGCATCTGCTGGGTTCTCTTCCATCAGCACAGGGACCCCGTTGTGGCTGATGACATAAGGCTCGGGGCAACAACTCTGTAATAGCCAACATAGCCCATCACATCTCCTGTGGGGTTTCCTAGGGGAAACCAGGGAGTTCGCAGACATCAAACCCTATTTTGGGTAACGGCGTGAGCTGAGGAGGGCAGAACCTCCAGCAGCCGCGGGCCAGCCCGGCGCGGGGGGCAATGTGCTTTCTTCTTCAAGTGCAGGCGTTGTCAATAGACGAGAGCAGCCTGATATTGAAGAGCTGGAATTTTGCATGTAGTGCAATCTACTTTATTTACCTTGTAATTAAAAGGGATTTCACAGCAGATGATGCTTTTAGAGGCTAATTATTATTATTATTATTTTTATTTGTTCATCTTCGCCATGCCTTTCTGCGCTGTTACGCTGCTGCCTAGCTGTGTCCAACCTATGCTTTGTGCTGGGAAAAAGTAACCAGAATGTTTCCCTCATAGTTCAGAAACTGAGAGAAAAGGCATTTTTCTTCTCCAAATTGAACTGAATTTTTTTTCAAAGATGCAACTGTCTTTATACCGAAAAGAAAAACACCTCAAGGAAATGTTCACTATACAGTTTTCACGCATTTATTTGTCCTTCCATCTCATGGGAGGAAAACAGCGTGCTTTTCCTCTGCTTTATCGCTGTGTTGTGTTGTTTCTCCTGGAAAGAGCTGTGCTCAGAGTGCTTTTGTATCCCCGCTGCAGCCTCTCCGCTCTTGTGTTTTGGGAAGTTATTTTGTTTTCTGTCCCCCTGCCCCGCCTGTCCCCCTGCCCGCTTTGTGGCACTCGGTACGCTCACGGTCTTTTGTTTATTGCAGAGAAACCCCATAACGAAACGTCTTTACGAAATCTCACTGACATGTACAGTGGTGAGTCAAAGCTGGCTTCTGGAGACCTTCACAATTTAACCCCCTTTCTGCCTAACCCGACTTATCCCCCGCGCTAACCGGCCGCGGTCGCAGCATCGTCCGCCCCTCGTCTGCGCCACGCACCCCTCTGTGTCCCCGTGTCCCCGTTCATGGGTTACGTCCTCAACTGTGCAAAACTGGGGGTGCTGAACAGAGTTTTCACCATTTAAAATTATTACATTTTAAGTTAATTAACTGGATACGCCGAGCTCAGCTCAAGAGGCATTTGGATTAATAGGATCTGGCCCAGGATCTGTGTGGCTGAGTGAGCCCAGCTTGCTTCCTCACGGACGAGGTGGCTTGTCCTGAGCCAAGACTCGTGATTTAAAGATAAGACCCTTCATCCCTCTTCCCTCTGTCTTCAGAAAGAGCATTGATTGTATCTGCAGCTAAACACAGGCAGTGACTGGGAGAGGAAAAAAAAAAAAAGGAAACAAAAAGAGAAAAACAAGAAGAGGAAAAAAAAGATTAAAAAAAAAAAGGAGTATTTGGTTTTCTCAAAAGCTGGTGAGGTTGTACACGTGTTGGATGCTTTTGCCAGGCTCTTGCCCTTTCTCTGGGCAGGGAGCTGACCTCTGGAGCCTGCGTGTGCTGGGACAAGTGCATCCCAAACTCGTCAATTATGCTTCAGACAAACGGCATGGCTCCCCAGGGCACGATTGCTGCCCTGAGAATAGATGGGAAGTGTCACGGATGCGATGGGATAACGCGGGCGGAGATGGGCAGCGGCAGGGGTTTGTAAGGGAGCGGGGAGAGGGGCTGTTTGCGGGTGATGCTGAGAGCGCGGGCGCTACCAGGGATGCGAACGCCTCGCCAGAGACCACCACAGAGTCTTCAGGCATTGTCACAGACTGGATTTGCTTTCTGCCCCTCTTGCTGCTTACAGGGACCAGGGTTATGCGGCAGCGGGGTGGGGATGGCCCTGGTGATGCCCTGTGCTGGTCCCCAGCCATGTCCTACAGTGAAATTCCGCTCAGCTTCCGAGAGCCAGAGCTTGCTTTGTGCCTTGCACATTTTCTTCTTCCATGGGGACTTTTGGGGACAAGGAGTGCTTTTACCAGCCAAGAGCAGAGAGGGTTGGAGCATGAGAAGAAGAGGACATGCCAGGCGAGGGCACAGGGTTTGGCGTCCCCAGCAAGAGCCCTGCTGTGCCAGCAAGCAGCCTGGGCATCCCTTCCCTGCTGAGGGAAGCGAGGTGGTGGCATCTCACCGGCAACCAGGGGTGGGAGGATGCTGAGGGTGCTGGAGAGCTGGCAGAGGCTCAGCAGAGGAACCAGCCTCAGAGGAAGCGCTGGTGGTAGCAAACGGGCTGGGCAAGGTCTGAAAATATTTGTAATGGCTGTGAAAAGGGATTGCCAGCAAAATGAGCTTCAACGGGAACTGCATGAACTGCGTTACGCCTCAGCGAGAGGTGAGTGGGAGGAGATGCCTCTCGCAGGCTCTCAGGGCCAGGGACCAAAGAGAAATCCCATGGCGAGCTCTCCTGTAAATACACCTCGCACCTCAGCAGCATAAACTGTTTGTATTTCAAAGAGAATGCCTTCACACGGGCTGGGCACCAATTCTGCGTTTGCAGCCCGCGCCGGTTCAGGAGGGAAGGTCACCGCAGTGGTGTGAGCTTCTTGCTCTCCTGCGGCATGTCTTTGTTCAGGGAAAAGGGCTGCTCAGTAGTCACTCAGTAAGGAAAATGAGATCTGATCTGCAGTGTCACAGATTTCTCCAGATTTCTGCTCATAGGTGCAGAGGACAAACTGCCTGCTCTTTGCACCGTATGGGCCATTTGCATTTAATGGAACATTTTATGGGTCTAAGGGATTCAAATCACCCGCTCATGCCCCTGTGCAAATCTGAGCTCCAAACCAACAATTTAATAGTGAATGAACTGGTAAAAATTTCTTACCCTCAGCCCTTTTTTCTTTTCGCTAACTCCGTGTTTCTCCTTGGAATGAGTGGCCTGTGCTGGCCACTGGAACCAGTTGCAGCAAAGCAAGGAGTCCTAGGGGCAGGGGAGTGGGGAGAGGGACATGGGTCTCCTACGTGTTTTAGATGTTTGGGAGACCTGGGGCTTTCGAACCCTGTACCTTGGGGTGCTGGTCCCTGGGGATGGGCTCAGCTCCAGAGCCGGCTGGCAAAGGGCTCTGCGAGTCCCCAGTCGGGGATGGATGTGCCCGAGCTCATCTCAGGGATGTGGGACCTGCTGGCGAGGACATGGGCCACGAGCGGTTGGTGGGATGCTCATCTCAAACTGCGCTCGAGGGCCAGGCTGGTCCCAGGAGGTGCAACCAAGCCCTTCTCCCCACAGCTCGTAGCGGGTGCAGTGATTTCCTTGCTGCAAAGCATAATTGCCTAGGCAAACCCTTTGCAATCAGGAAGAAAAAGATATCTAAGCATTAATTGAGTATTTTATTAGCAGAAGTTTCTCACCTTTTTTTCAAAATGGAAATTAAAGTCTGTTTTGTTCTTTTTTCTTTTCTTTTCTTTTTTTTTTTCCTTTTGGCAAACTCGCGGGATGTTTTAAAGCTGGCTGTGCAGGAGGTGAACAGCTGGAATGTGTCTGGATGTGCACACTCCCCTTATCGCCTTGCGGTAGAAACGCGAGTTGTTGTACAATTTTGTAAATGCCGTCAGGTCAGGGCTGTGAGGAGGGGGCACCTGGCTGCTCCGGGGTGAGGGGTGGCCGTTTCTGGGACAGCCCATTCACAGCTGAACGGGTCCAGTTTCACAGAGGTGGGGACAGCAGATTGGCAGCAGAGTCTATTTTTGAGCAGAAGTAAATAGCCATGGGATTTATTTTTCCAGTTCTGTTCCATCCAAGCAGATGAGTGAGCTGTTGGTACCGGTGTGACAGCTTCCAGCTGTAGCTGCCGCAGGTTCGGAGCTGGAGCGGTACCTCTGCCTGAGAGGGTTTCTGGCCACTCCCCATTAAAATAGCAAAATATTTATTAATAGTGCTGTATTAAGGCAAAAAGCTTATCAGCTCTGCAGTTTGTCGTCAGATGTATTAAACAAGTGGATAGGATACTAATTTATCTCCCTTATTTTTAATTTTCATCATTAATATACGGCTCGTAAAATTTGGCTTGCACTGCTGCTTATCTCTTTGAGTTACGCCCTGGGCTCCTGAGCAAACGGGTTCATTGTGGGAGCGAAGCGTTGGCTAATAAAAGCCAATATTGGCTTAGAAAATAATATCCCACTCCTAACCCCACAAGAAGAGAGAAGTTCACGAGTCGGGCCAGAGGTACGGGAGCTGTTGATACACACTGACATTAAACCCCCACAGATCCCCAGCATGGGCTGGCTGGTTTTTAACCAAAAAAAGATCCTTTCCAGGATCAGGCAGAAGCAGGCAAGTGAACGGGAGTGTATGCCTGCCCAGGGAACTGGCTCGTCAGGACAGGGTCCGGATTTGCCTGCCCTTGTAATCCATTAATCGAATAATTGACTAACCGGCTGATGAGTGCGCGCGGAGCGGTCACCTGTGCGAACGGTGGGATGCGCGCGTGTGGCTGCGCTCTGGCAGACGCGGAGCCATTTCAAAGGCACAGTTCAACTCCTGGATTGGGTTTTTTTTTCCTCTTGTGAGCCTGGTCGCAGGCTTTCCCTAAGGCAGGCTGGTAGGAGCTCCACGAACAGCCCCTGCCCCTTCTCCCCAGACACTCTCCCTTACCAGAGCTTGGGTGGAGGCTTCCCAAACAGACATGGGCATCCCAAAAAGCCTCATGGTGCTGGGCACCTCCTGAGCAGATAAAGAAGAGGGGGCTCAGTCTGCGCCCCAAGGGTCCCGCTCCTGCACCTGAGTGGGCTCTCCTCACGGATCGCAGCGGTGTTTGCAGCGATCCCGTGCCACTCCTGGCCATTCTGTCCCCTTTCCTAATCTCATAACCTCTGTCGCTGCTGCTGCTGCTTTCAAGCCCATCTCATCCTGTTTTGTCCTCACTGATCTAGTTTAACAGTTCCACTTATTAATGGAATTTATTCCATTAATAATTAATTTTTTTTCCCCCTACAAAGAGATCTTTGCTGTGTGTACCTGTGAAGAGTTGTTGTCTTCTGTCTTCCCCTGGTTTTTTCCTGTTAAACTTTCCTGTCCCATCCTGAAATCTGTCATTTTGGTCGCTAAGTTGTTCCTTTCCAAAAGGACCGTCCTTCCAGCCCCCACAGCTCCCAGTAAGGCTGGGAAACCTGCCTGGCGCTGCCAGAGCCCCAGCCAGCGCCGAGATCCTCCGTATTTCGGAGATGTCTGTGGCAAAGTGGCTCAGTCGTTTGAGTAAACCCTTTCTGTGCCTGTTTGTCCGTTATGTCCTTCATTACATGTTCTGTCCATCCGTATTTCCAAATCTCATCCGATTTCAGCCTATTTCTTTGTGCCAGAGGCAGGGATGGGTGCTGCCCCAGCAGGAGCTGGTGGCGTGGGGTTTCTTCCCCGCAGCCCAGCTCCCTCTGCCCATCCTCTGCTGCTTCTTTACCTCCCCACTTGCCAAGCATCATTTCTCTACCCTTTTTATTTTTATTTTTTTTTTTACTTTAAAAATTTCCTTGAGCCCTTCTCTGTACTTTCCAGGTACATTGCTGGGTGAACTCAGCGTCCTAGGCTTGGCCAAGAACTTGACAGCTTCCCCCCAAAACCACCACGCCCTCCCTGTCACTGCAGCAAAGGAGAGTTTAAAAGCACTTTGGTTTTTTTGTTTGTTTTTTTTCTCTCTCCTGCTGATTTCAGCCCGAGGGATTACGGAAACAACCCCCAGCTTCATGTATCCCTACGGGACCTCCAGCAGTCAGATGGTGCTCAGAGGGGTGGACCTCTTGCTGGAGTGCATTGCGTCAGGAGTGTACGTACCGCTTCCCAGCCGGTGGGGTGGGAGAGGGTGGGGTCCTGGTGGGATGGCCTGGAACCGAGATGCTGGATCAGCAGTGGAAATACTTCTGGTTAGGAAAAGGGATCGTTCCCTTCCCTTTAACCATGATTAACAACACTCTCATAACCTCTTGAAGGATAAGAGCATGGAGCAAACAGGAGAGCTGAGTTTTGCAGCACTGTTAGAGAAGAAAGTGTCTTCAGATACTTGCTGGCCAAGGAGAATTCCCCACTGATCTGTCCTTATAGCTACTTGCAAATCTCCTGGGTGCCCCTCAGCACCCTGTATAAACTGTGAGTGAGGACATTTGTGGTCCATGTGCCTGCAGAAGCATCCTGGGATCGGGGTGGGACTTTGTCCCCACTCTGCCAGACCAGCGCTCTGCATCCCTACACACCAGCTCCTGATCAGCCGGTGATGCTCAGGGTCCTGGTTAGGAGCTGTGGTAGGAAGGAAGGTGGTCCAGTGGTTGGATCCGTCCTTCCTGGGTGTGAGTGGTTCCATGTGCAGGATTATCTCCTGTTTTCTTAAGGAGTATTTTTCTTGTCTTGCAAAAGCATTTATCTCCTCCCCTCTCCTTAGACCAGCACCAGACATCATGTGGTACAAGAAAGGCGGAGAGCTCCCAGCAGGCAAAACCAAACTGGAAAACTTTAACAAGGCTCTTCGCATCTCCAACGTCTCCGAGGAAGACTCCGGGGAGTATTTCTGCTTGGCGTCGAACAAGATGGGCAGCATCCGCCACACGATCTCGGTGAGAGTGAAGGGTACGTCATCTTTACCTTGCCATCTTTTTTACCTTTGCAGCCAGAGGCTGAGGGGGATGTGCACGGGAAGGGATGCTCTGATTTCTGGAAGGGGGAGCGGGGGATGTCTCTATGCTGTGTCCACCCATACTGGTTTCTTGTCCAAACCAACCTAAAAGCAGTGTGAGCTGTGGTGTAACTCAGCAGAGCTTTCCTGACATAAATGGTTGCATTTTTGTGCAAACCATGACCAAAGAGGGTGGGGGGAGGAAGACTCTCCACTCTCACTGCGCCCAAGGAAGCCCACTCAAGAAGATGTTTTCATGTCTTAGTCCAGCAGTGTCCAGGCAGGGAGGGGATGTTGGATGAGATAATACCACTGTGTTTATAACTGGTGTACTGCTCTATTTTTAAAGCTGCTCCATACTGGCTGGATGAACCCCAAAATCTCATTCTGGCCCCTGGCGAGGACGGCAGACTGGTGTGTCGGGCCAACGGGAACCCCAAGCCTGCAATACAGTGGCTGGTGAATGGGGAGCCTATAGAAGGTGAGTGAGGAACAGCCTGTACCTCCTTTACAAAAAAAAAACAAACAAAAAACTAGCAAAGGATCTGGTGGCTGGCCATGGGAGCCAGCGCTGCTGTCGGGGTGCCAGGCACCCCGCTGAGCGCTGCGCGTAGGCTCCGGCATCGCACCACATCAACCACCTGCTTGGCTGAGACAAGGCCAGGTGAACCTTGTCTTTGTAGGCTGGGGAGGTCACGTACCATCGTCTGGTGTTATCTGGGCTGAGGTGGAAAGATGCGTAATGATATTGAGAGCCTTGTGAATTTTAATTTAGAATTTAAATTAAAGAGCGCTCTCTGTTTTGAAGCTTCTCCCCCCAATCCGAGCCGAGAGGTGGCTGGAGACACCATCGTATTTCGAGACACCCAGATCGGCAGCAGTGCTGTGTACCAATGCAACGCGTCCAACGAGCATGGCTACCTCCTCGCCAACGCCTTTGTCAGCGTCCTGGGTAAGCACTTATGGAGGGTGAACACTCTACACTCAAGTTTTCCCTACAAAAATTCTTTATTTGCTTTCCTCTTTGTTGTTGGTGACTCTGAGGGAATGGAGAAGCTCTACTGGGTATTGAAAGTGCCAACAAGGAAGAGTGGACAAAAGAAAAGGGAGGGTGGATGAAAAGACTGGAAAGGGAGCAGCAGTCTGGAAATTGGTTTCCTTTCTTTCTCAACGGTTGCTATTTTTGCTGTTTGCAGATGTGCCTCCACGGATACTGGCCCCCCGCAACCAGCTCATCAAGGTCATTCAAAACAACAGAACCCGGCTCGACTGCCCCTTCTTTGGCTCACCGATCCCCACCCTGAGATGGTAAGCGCTGCAGCGCATCCCCTGCCAGTCCAGAGGGGTGGGAAGGGGAGGTTTCCTGCTCTTTCTTCCCTTACAATAGCACTTTGTGGTGTTGTGAGGTTTAAGAACGGCCAGGGGAACACGCTGGATGGAGGAAACTACAAGGCACATGAGAACGGGAGCTTGGAGATGAACATGGCTCGGAAGGAGGACCAGGGCATCTACACTTGTGTGGCTACCAACATCCTGGGCAAAGCGGAGGCCCAGGTTCGCCTGGAGGTCAAAGGTAGGGGCGCGAAGGGCTCTAGGTCTCTTGGGTCTTCTGAAACTTGCAGCAGAAATCATAATTTATGTTAAGGGAGGGTTGGCTGTGCACTCCAGCAGTCTGTCAGGAGGACAGACACTACGTGATTTGGAGCTGGAATCCAGAAAATGGTAGAGATTCCCTTTTAATGTTGAAAAAAACCCAAGTCTGTGGAAATACTGAAGCTGTAGAAGGGCTTGGTGTGGATATTGAGCTGTGAGATGCCATAAGCATTGCAAAAAGAAATATAAAGTGTACATCAGGGTTAACTGATGGCAATAAAATATTTTCTGAATTAAGTTTCCACTGGGGCTTTCCCTGTTCAGTAAAACCGATTGCTGACTCAGAAAACTGGATATTTTTTAAAGTGTCAGCATGAATTAATGGCTTGTTAAGTTAATTTATTTGCAAGCACTTGTATCAGAGATAGTTCACTCTAGTAAGCTTGATGTGCAGGCTTGTCTTTTCCAAGTCACACCACTCATCTTTGAGTTCCTGAGCTGAAACCCGGCGGTTTGGTGCCTAACGCTTTCCCTCTGGCTTTGCGCAGACCCAACCAGGATTGTGAGAGGACCAGAAGATCAGGTGGTGAAGAGGGGCTCCATGCCTCGCCTCCACTGCCGCGTAAAGCACGACCCGACGCTGAAACTCACGGTCACCTGGCTGAAGGATGACGCACCCCTGTACATTGGGAACAGGTCTGTCTTTAAGTTTCAGGGGTCTTCTCTCCCAGGATTGTCGGACTGTTTCCCAGAATGTTTCAGGAGTCACCAGGGATAACATTTGCTGTTCTTCATACTTTCAATATTACAAGCTCCCTCCACGAGACACTGCCTAGCAATTAAAATTGACTTCTCAGGAAATCAAGACTTTGACTATAGGTTGGGTTTTTTACAGATATTTTAGGACATCTTGATAAAAAGGGTGGGTTAATAACAAGCTACTTCAAAATTAATGTTTATCTGCCGTGAGCGGTCCAGTTTTAATTTCCTTTCCATAGCTGACTCCCTTCTCGTGGAGTGAGATCTGATCACGGGGCACGAGCCAGTCAGAAGTCAGACTATTTTCCTAAAAGTGTAATTATTCCAGATACATACCAGAGCAGGTTCACTGATTCCTTAGGAAATGAGGTTTCACAGAAGAACTCAATGCATCCTTAGCTGAGAAAACCTTGAGCTTTTTTGTGTATTTTATCAGAGAACAGTTAGGTCAGACCTCAGTCCTGCTGCCTCTCATGCTTAGGCACAGTTGTGTGATTATCGTTCTCATCCCTTTAAGGATGAAGAAGGAAGATGATGGCCTGACAATCTATGGTGTGGCTGAAAAGGACCAAGGGGATTACACCTGCGTAGCTAGCACGGAGCTGGACAAGGACTCGGCCAAAGCGTACCTCACCGTACTGGGTAAAGCTGTCCTCCCAGCGTGCTGACACAGAGCCAAGTGCTTTGTTTGTAATAAAACTGACTTCAAGGTCAGGCTGAAAGGGTGATCTGTGACCACAGAACCATCCGTGAAACAGAGGTGCTCAGGGAGATGCTGGCAGAGCAGTTGTTCCCTTGCTGCAGGACTCAGCAAGGACGTGTTGCCTCATCTCAGACTCAGACAATGGCATTGAATTTGAGTCGAAGGAAACTGGCATTTGAGACCAAAAAAAAAAAAAAAAAAAAAAAAAAAAAAA
>WHYT01017224.1:263463-285111 GCA_009806455.1 Tetrax tetrax | reverse complement strand
CAAACTACTGCTTTTTTTTTTTTTTTTTTTTTTTTCTCCAATGTGAATTTCAGGTCCTGAAATTAACCCAACAGGAGTTCAAGGTGCAGGAACCCAAAAAAACAACATGGAGATAACCTGGACGGTGAGTTCTTTTTTGATGTTGGACACCCACCCAGCATCTTACCAGTACAGTCACAGACGCTAAGATATAGAGAACTCAGCATCTCCAGCACGTGCGATGTACCACACAGCGTGCCGTAACCTTAATGACCACAAAGGAAATAAAAAGCAGAAGATGCATCGACAAGGGAAGCCATTAGTGCCTAGAAGAAGGTTTGTGATAAAAACCAATAATTTTCAACTACGCAAGCCAAAGATGCCTGATCACAGAGAGAAGTTAGGGAGGATGCTCAGTCTTATTCCTTAAGCAGGGCTCACAGACCAGCTCTTGCTTTTCTTTGTTCACCAGCAGGTGTCATCCACAGCCAAGCCAGCATCTGTTGGGAGGAAATAAATTGCAGTGGGAGTATGGACTGGGATAGGACAGGGTTCTTGGTCCTCTCTTGGGTCTGGAGGGCAAGGACTAGCAATGGGAACAAAAATATTGACCTCCTTTGAGATTTGCTGATGGAGCATGAAACAAGAACCAGCTGCTGAATGGAACTTTTTGGTGCTCCATGGCAGAGAAATACAGTTGCTCTTTCTCCCTCTCACTTTCTTTTTCTGTTTTGCTCCATTAAGCCTCTGAATGCAACTCAAGCTTATGGGCCCAACCTCAGGTACATCGTGAGATGGAGGCGAAGGGACCCCCGAGGGAGCTGGTACAACGAGACGGTGAAGACGCCACGGCATGTCGTCTGGAACACGCCCATCTACGTCCCCTACGAGATCAAAGTGCAGGCAGAGAACGACTTTGGTAGAGCGCCGGAGCCTGACACCGTCATCGGCTATTCCGGGGAAGATTGTGAGTATTTTCTCAGCCAGGGATCGTAAGTGTTTCAGAAGGGCAGGGTCCCACCCGAGGTCAGTGGGTTGGCACTTGCACCCAGGATGTGTTCATAGCACTGCTTAATTTGGCACAAAAATCCAGTTTGAGGCACTGGAAGAAAGAGGCTTGGCCATGTTCCGGGCTCTGCCTACATGATCCAAGCCACTTAGCCTCTTCCTTGCTCTCTGTAAGACCCAGATAACACTTTGAATGTGGAAGACCCTAAGATTTCATTTGAGATGAGCTTTGGCTGTACTCCAATGAACCACATTAAATTTTTGCCCTCGACATCCGTGGAACACCGGGTTCATCTCAGATGAGCGGTGTTACGAATGGCCAAAAGGCTGGTGGGTCCTCCTGGGCTGGATTCTTGTGCCTCCCTGATAAGGTTCCCAGCTTGGGCTCCTGTTTGCAACACACCATTGCCTCAGCTTATCTTTCTTTAAAATTCTCCACCTGGTCATGCAGAATGGCAGCCAGCTTGTTTAACTCTCTTTCCACCTTCATTCTGGGCTACTGGTATCACCTTCTGTGCCTGCAGCATCAAGACTGAACTACGATTATCCTTATCGTTTTAGGACAGTGTGGTTTGCTGCCAACAGCTTTATTTTTTAAGAAATATATATGAGTTCCTGGCACTGCATCATCAGTGGGGGTCCCTGGCTGTGATTTTTTTAGGATTACTGAGAAGTAAGGCAGACAAGGCAGGTAACGCCTGTGACTCCAGGCTTGAAGTCAAGGGGACACAAACAGGGCACAACAATTCCAAGAAAATCTGCAGTCTTGGTGCTGAGTGAAATATGGGTGGGTTTTTTTTTTCCTTTCCTGTGGAAGTATACTTGAAAAACTATAGCCAGCTTTTTAAGCATGCATGTATCGGGGAAGAAGTGAGGGGGATGCAGGTAAGTGACACTGTGCTGTGTGTTTTCAGGGTTGTAGGGTCTGCTCACCCCAAATAAGGGCAGCCAGGAAGGCGAGAGTTGGCCTGTTGCTCCTGTTTTTTGTTCTCAAGTTTGGAAATCCTCAGAAATTGAATTTAAGGAGGGAGAAAAGGAGATGGTTATCCCCACGATAACACTGCCAGCAGCCGAGGCTGGCCGAGGTACCAGCATACGGCACAGCCCACGCGTGGGGCCGCTGCTCCCCTGGCAATGCTGCAATGGGAAAACCATGGTGGGGGCAAGAGGGGCGTCCATCCATCTGTCCAACCCCCGGGGTACCGCTGGGTACCTAACATGCACTCTGCTTTATCCCTAACCGCTCAGATCCCAAGGCAGCACCTACGGATGTTAGGATAAGAATCTTAAACAGCACTGCCATTGCCCTGACCTGGACCCGCGTGCACCTGGACACCATCCAGGGCCAGCTGAAGGAGTACAGAGTGAGCAAACCCCCATCTCTTCAGCTCTATTAACACAGCTAACCTTCTCACGAGCACAGGCGGCCCCGGTGACACAGCCGCCTGTGATGGGGATGACAGAAAAATGCTCCTCCAGCCATCAGGACCCTCTAGCCGCCTCTGGGTGCAGACCCCAGGGGCTGATTTCTGGGGTCTGGAGCAACCCCAGGAGCAAAGGGCTTTGTTTTGCTCATGCTGGTGCCTGGACGGGGCTGGGGACATCTCCCAGGGCTCGGTGATGGGCTGGCCTGTCCCAGTGCCTGCCCACAGGACCTGTGGTGCACAGACTGAGCACGTGGGGCTGTCCTTGGGCTCGGGGGGGTCCTGCCCGTGCAGCGAGGGGTTTCCTGGCTCTAGGGCTGCCCAGATCCTTGGGCTGGTTGGCTCTGGGGGGAATCACCTCGGACAGGTACAAACAGGTCAGTTTTTGTGTCATCCCCAGAGTACTTACATCGTCTTTTAATGAACACCAACCCTCGCAAAGCCTAAACCCAGCGGTTCATACTAACTGGCAACTAAAGACAGCATGGATCTTCTTTAGTTACTGCTCAGGTAGAAGAACAGCGTTTATGTACAGCCAGACCCTGTTGAAAGCAAGCAAAAGTCTGGACAGAGCTCCTTCTATCGGAGTTTACGACGTTACCTAAAGCGCGTGTCCTGCAAACAGCTATAACATTTCAAATCCGATAATCCCCTGGGCGCAAAGAAAGCTCCCTGGGTACTGCTTTCAGGTTTTTTTTTCTGCCTCTGCTCTGTCGTTCTGGTCTGTTTTCTGAATGAATCTTATTGCTGCATGAAATAAGATTTGCAGCCGGGGCTTTGAATGGGAGCCTTGCCAAGCTCAGCCTCTCCTTTATGCCGGGACACATCCCACCTTTCCCGGTACGCCGCTGCGGTGCTCGTCTGGGTGGAAAGGGAGAGTCACTCAGTGCCTAGTGCTCAGGAGCCAGAAACCAGCTCTTTGTAGGCTGAGCTTAGTGGTTGTTTTTTTTTTTTTTCTGCTCTGTAACCTTTGGGAAGCTCATAACCCCACGCTCAGTCTCTTCCTCGGGTAACATCACTGACCTGCTTTGCCGCGGGGACGCGGAGCTTCATTAATTGCTCTAAAAGGCTCCTGCAGCGGAGAGCTGCTCTTTGGAGAGGCGAAATTTTGCTGTGCTTTGTTAATGAAAAAAAAAAAAACCAAAACAGTTGCACTTGACTGGGAAAAGCTTCACTTGCCATGCATGTTTCTTGAAGGCCTATTTCTGGAGAGACAGTAGTTTGCTGAAGAACCTGTGGGTCTCCAAAAAACGGCAGTATGTGAGTTTTCCTGGAGACCGAAACCGGGGCATAGTGTCCCGGCTGTTTCCTTACAGCAACTACAAGCTTGAGATGGTTGTAACCAACGGGAGAGGAGATGGGCCACGCAGTGAAGTTAAGGAGTTCCCCACACCTGAAGGAGGTACGTTCCCGGGGGGTTGTGCAGGGACCCGGCCCTGGGGCGTGCACTGGGAGAGGTTTGGGTGGTTCGGCTCTGCAGAGCAGACCAGGAGCCGCAGCACGATGCTGCTGGGGAGATGCGCTAGGGACAATTTTTAGCTGAGCCTTTGCAGCATCTTCTGGGCAGCATCACTGTCACGCGGCAGCGTGCCTTCGTCACTGCAGGGCAGGTGACATCTCTGCAGCTACACCTAAGTCACATCAACCTAAAAAAAAAAAATAAATCCCCTTCAGGTACTTTGAATGCATCAGCAAGTAGCTCTTAGGCTGAACAAGAGAAATGTTGGCAAAACCTCTTCAGAAGCACAGCGCCGTGCCCTTGATTTGCTGCCTGACCTGCAAATGTCACCGCGCCTCCCCGTGCTGCGGGTCGCTGAAATGAGAGTGAATAGATTCATCTTGCTCAGGAAAAGGCAGGAAAATCTCTGTACGACCCAAGTACTTTTGTTCTGAAAGGGTGTCACTAATACCCCTGTCAGGCTTTTCAGGCAAGAGCGCCTCGTTCTTCTCTTTAAAGAGCTCGTGTCAAGGATGAACTGGAGATTTTAATTTTCTTGCTGTCACGGGAGCTATTTATAGACAGACCAATAATTTTCTGTTGGAGCTGCACTTTCAGTGGCTGGCATGATATGTTACAAAAATGCAAGAAGAGATAATGGTAGAGGCTGGAAACGAATCCTATCTCAACCAACACAAAATGCGATGGGGCCTTCCTCTTCCTCTTCATCCTATTCCTGCTGTACCACAACAGCATCTCTACATCCTGGCTTTTTCTTCCTTAACATTTCCTTGGGTGCTGTCACCATTTTCTAAGGATTTGCAATTGACCAGCCACAATCAAGCTCGTTTAAAAAGAAAGGACTCTGTTCTAGTAGGGTGGTTTTGCAGATTTTGCCTGAGCTGCTTGCCCAGGTGCTAGAAGCACGGAGCGTTCGGGGTCGGTGTAGGCACTTGTGGGTGGCATTGATGGAAACAATTATAGCAATTATACTATTGTCATAAGTAAATTGCTGATTTTTTCCTACACCAGTAAGCGACTTTACGGACTATATGTTGATCTTTAGGAGATTGAATGATATTCTGCAATTGGTTTAAAGAAGTAAATCACTAATCTCTCAGATCAGAGAGCCAGGTTCCTTCCCCAGTTAAGACACCGCAATTATGAGTAAACCAGGAGAATAGTTTAATTCAGGAATGAAGAATGCTTTCCTTCCTTTACTAGCTTTGACTAAGCAGCCATAAAAGCAGCCGTTCCTCAGGGTAAGGACCACAGTGTGCGTGCACCAGCTCCCTCTCACAGAGCTCTAGACACGAATAACACAAAGATGCTTTGCAAGAGGAGAAGCTGCTATTCTATTTTTCACCATTTAAACAGACAAAGAGAGGAGGTGATGCAATTGTTGGGCTGGACGGGAGCTCTAAACAAGACCAGCAAAAGTGTACAGCACACAGAAGTGGGACTTGAACCCCGTCACAGCTCCGCTTCACGCCTGCAGCATCCTTTGCGGGTGCCATGCGCTGGTACCCGGCGAGCACAGCGCGGGCACGCTGCTGCCGGGGTCGCATGCGCTGCTCCAGTTTCTGCTCCCTGCGCACACGCTGCTGAAAACCCAGGGCTGGCGCACGGTTTCTGGCACAGATTCTTGCTCAAATCACTTTCTGACCTTTAGCATGGGTGTTACCTGCATGTTTGTATTTATGAGCCTCTTGAGGGTACCAGTCAGCCCGCGATGTACGGTATTGTAAGGTATGTTATCTTGTATGTTTTTTCTTCTTTCCCTCTCCTTCCTGGTCCCCTCCTCCTCCCAAGTGCCCAGCTCCCCCAGGTATTTAAGAATCCGACAGCCAAATCTGGAAACCATCAATCTGGAGTGGGATCACCCCGAGCATCCCAACGGCGTCCTCACAGGATACAACCTTAGATATCAAGCCTGTACGTTCCACATGCTATCTTCTTAGTGGTAATAATTAAGTCATTAATTATTTTCCTCGCTGCTAATTACCTCCTCACCTGGCACAGAAAGCTCTCTGTAAGGAACTGGAGGCTTTCATCAGGAGGTGAGATGCTAAGGAGTCCTGGAGCAGTGCAGGGAGCTGCAGCTAACTGGGGAGGGCAGCGGGTGCTCAGCAGTTCTCGCTAACTCGACCACTGAAGGGAAATAAATTTGATTTCTGTTTTAAAAAGAACTTTTAAGTACAGCCCGAGTAGTTTATGTGCTCCAATGCAAGCTGCCAGCTGGGTAAGAGATGCTGCCCAGAGCGCAGCACGCTCCACAGAGCCCAGCACGATTCCTGGGGCAATAAAACCTTCCCTGAGAGCCTGGCACATGCACCGTGCCCTTCCTTGGCCACCTAAACCACCTTGAATGTCCCTCCCAGCATGTCCCCGAGCCTGTAAGTCACCAGCTGCCCTACACCAAGTGGGTTTAACAGCAGCTATGGCTCTGAGCACGCGTGGTCCCACACCGACCAGCAGTTGGTCCCGGGGGAGAGGTGACAAAGTAGACGCCGCGGCGTATTTTCGAAACAAGGCTGATGCCACCGCGACCTGCCTTTCCTCCCCAGTTAACGGATCCAAAACGGGCCGGACCCTGGTGGAGAACTTCTCTCCCAATCAGACAAGGTTCACCCTGCAGAGGACAGACCCCATCTCGCGCTACCGCTTCTTCCTGCGCGCACGGACCCAGGTGGGAGAAGGAGAAGCCATAGTGGAGGAGTCACCAGCCTTGCTGAACGAAGGTAGGAGCAGCAGCACCAGCTTCTGGCTTTGCTGGGAGGGTGATGGCACGTGTAGAGGCCAAAAAAATGCAGGAGAGCATCTTACTCTCGTCTTGCAAAAGGTGAAGCTCTGCACTCTCTGTATGAGCTTAAATAAGGAGCAGATGTGGGTGAATGTTTCGTGGCTCAAAGGGGGGGGAGCAGCTGCACCCCCAGGCAGGGGCAATAGTGCCACTCTCCTGTCACCCCATAACCAGCAGCTGACCTGACCCTCCAGAGCCAACCTCCCAGAGTCATAATGAGATAAAAATGCCCATTGTGTGGCATTCATCACACAGAGTGAAAGTTCAGGAGCCCCGAGGGACCGTGGGGAGACAAAAGCTGGCTCTTTCCTTTCTTTAGCATTTGCTAAAAGACCTATGATTGGTTAGAGCTCCAATTTAATGGGGTTTTTGTCTCCTTTCCTCCATCTCCCCCTTCCCAACTAATAGCTCTGAGTAGGAAAAGTCATTCCTACTAATGACCCAGTGGAAATTAAATGCTTCCTGACACCTCTGAGGTGGGCTCCAGCATCGCTAATTGACATGACAGGATGGGGCTGCATATGCTGTGGGAAAAATAAAAATTAACTAAGTCAACAAACTGTTGGAGCACAGGGATTGGATTGAAGGTGTTGGTGATGGTCAATGGTTCCAGTTGTTTTGTACACATTTGCTTTACTGGGTTTGTTTCTGTACGCCGATATCGGTGACTGTTAGGAGAGCACAGCTAAATAACAGCTGTTGTGTATCGCTTAACGGATTTGTACTGGGAGACGGCAGGTACAGGGTACGCCGGCGTGCCAAGGTAAGGTTCCCTGTCCGGGGGTCGGGGATGCAGCAGCACCCAGCGCTCCCCAACTGCCCTGGCTGCAGGGATGGCCTGCTGCTGCTTAGCAAAAGGACAAAGCGTTGGCTGTTGAGCAGCAAGAAAAATTAGAGAGTCAAATCCCAGTCTGAAGTTACAGAAAGATGGCAAAGTTTGACCTCAAAGCATGAGACCCTGAAGTACAGCACAACAGTTCTGGCATGTAAGTACAATTAGCAGCTCCGAATGTCCACCTTGATATGAAGGTACCTGCTGTAATATGCAAAAGACAAGTTTGGAATTTTTTTAAAAAGCAGATTAAGGAAATTAAACCCATTAATGCTTTCAGAGGTTGTTTTCTGCTTGCCAGACTCATTCACCTGAGAAGCTTAAATAAAAATACATCTCTGATGTTCTGCACCACCGGCTCCAACCCACACAAGGCAGGACGAGCACTGGTGTTAGAATTGCACTAGAAAAGAATAAGGTGAAACTCAAGAGTGTCAAAACCAGTCCTCCTGGGATTAGAGATGAGCACCTGCTTAAGCACTTTGCTTAATTGACACTACTGGCCCTCAGCTGCGGAGCTGGTGTGTGTTTAACCGGTGACCTCCATCTCCGAGGGGACGGCCTGGCTCGCAAGCAGCTCCGATGCGCAGCAGGGCGACGGGTCGCGGCTCACGCATTGACCCCCTCTCTCTCAAGCCTCTGGTGACTGTGTGCAAGTGGTCCCCAGTCTCTTGTGGGTGTGTTCTGGTTGTTTTTATATGTTCCTCTCTTTTCTCTTCCCTTCTCTTCTACGCTCTCTCCGCCTTCCCCTCTCTATCCTTGGCGCTGCCCTCTGAAGCCACGCCAACCCCAGGTACCGTACCAGCCGGAGGAGGTAACAGGCATGGGGCAAGGCTCGCTTCACTCTCGCTTTCGTGTGCTGGCAATTAAGCATGCACTCCATTAACCCTTTCAATGGGAAGGTGACGTGGCAGGAGTCTAAATTGGCCATACGAAACCATGGCAGGTAAAACAAAGCCCCTCAGGGCTGGCTCTGCAGCGGGGTCTGCAAAGATTAAAATATCTCCGAGTGGGGCTTAACAGCCCACAGATGCCCAACGATAGCCAAGCTCAGCGAACGCTGCAGCTGCCACAGACTACAAGTAAAAAAAAAAAGAGTCTGTTGCCCTATTAAAGCATTTTTTTTCAATCCCAGGTCTGCACAAAGCCCTCTCCCCTTTTTAAGCCTCAACATCCCTGCCCCTGCAAAACGCAGAAGACCACGTACCAGCCCTCCCCGCCTTGGCGTTGCCCGCCTGGGCTCTGCCCTGCGCTGTTTAAGCTGCGTTTTTCCAACCGGGAGCCCGCAGTGTTGCTGCTGGAGCAGCTGCCTCCCCCAGCCAGGCAGCTTGGTGGCACCGCGAGCCACGCACCTCGCTCCGGTTCTCTTAGCACTGCCAGGGCTTGCGTAGAGGAGAATCTTTTTTGGTTCCAGGTGCCCATTGAAAGGGTTAAGGACAATGTTTGTGCCACGGCTGTGCATGTCTGCATGCGAGGCTATTGCTGGCTTTGCCCTCGATTGGGAATTTCTACGTTGGAGCAGAGAGAAACCTTTTCCTGTGACGGGGCGGGGGCAGCCTCTCTACCTGCTCTCAGGGAAACCCAAATCCTCAGTTACCTGGTGTCAGCCCTGCGAAGTCCAAGGCATAAGCACAACTTTTGGTTGCTCGGAGAAGGACACCTCACCTCTTACAAAAGACTTTTCCCCCTTCCGCCCCGCTTTGAGCCGATATTCCAGCAGCGAGGACAGCCCAGTGACCAAGCTTAGATGGGGGCTAGTGGCAGTGCCAGCCAAAAAAACCCACCCTGAATGGTGCAGACAAGCTTTTGGTGTGGAGCAACAGCACCCATTTGCCCCGCACCAAGGGCTCGGTAAGAGGTGGTGCTTTGCCTTTGCTGGACACGGCTCCCCAGGGAGGAGCAGCTTAGGGAAGACTCTTCCCAGGTCGTACAAGCGCAGGACCCGCTCTCTGCACCTGTAGGTTTTGCTTTCCTACCTCATAGGTGTTTCTCCTCCTTTATTTTGTTGCAGTGATGTCTCTCTACCCAATATTATTTTGTGCTTTTTTTTTTTTCCTTTTTGAATAGATACCAATCTTTTTCTTACTATTTTTTTCTCTTCCTAAAAAAAAAGAAAGAAGAAAAAGGGGGTAACAGATTGGTCTGCTTTGGGTGGTGGGAAACTGAAAACGCACGTAACCTTTTGGCTTAGAAGATCTCTGTCCTCCAAGTTCGCGAGGGCTCTTTTGCTGCTATAGCTCGTACTTCAGCCAGGTTTTAGCGTATCCACAAGAATCTGGATTTTCTTTGTGGATCAGGATCACCTTCTTAAAGCACTTTTCTACCTGTAGTGGCTGTTGCTGTACTTTGAAAACACAAGATGATCTCTTTATCCTTCCAGCACCTTATCATTTCAGGCACAACTTCTTCTTGTACCACTGGAAGCTAGATGAATGAATTGTTGTTTAAAGGATAATTCTACAAGAACAGAGCCTGCTGGTCCCCCATCCTTCTGGGTTTTTTTGTCTTCTGCTAGGAGAAATAGTAAAGTGAAAAGATGTGCCAGGGCTGAAAGACATCTCCCAGGCAGTAACTGGAGTAGTAGGTCGTTAAGTGCTAATGCAGCCGCATCCACAGCTTCCTCGCCGTGCTACACTTCCGCAAGAGAAAGCAAGGCAGCGTAAGGCGTAGCAAGCTCCAGCACGAATCTTCCTCTGGCTCTTGAGCTGGATGTCATTTCTTGTTAGGACGCAGGGCGGGCACGGGAGCTGTTAGACAATTCAAGTGGTGTTTGTCCCGAGAGGCTGCTTCTCTTCCTAACGAGTACGGGCTTCACGTGAAATACTGTTTGACCTTTCTCAGAAGATTCGTCTCCGCTCGGTGACCTAGATTTTGTAGATTTTTATAGATTCGCAGCTAAAGTTGTCTTAAATTACAGTAAAACACTCCTTGCCATGGGCTGCTGGCACTAAAAAAATAAAAAGGTCTTTTTTTTTTCAGGGGTTACCTTACATATACAGGGTCAGAGCTGTTTTGTATGTGTATGAGAAACTGGCCCAGCGTGATGAAATCAAAGTGAAGTGCAGGGACTTCCCCTTAGGAGAGGCTTTGCCTTTCCTAAGCCAGACCTGGACCAAGGGAGAGCTGATAAGAAAAGAGAGGACATCTAAGAGGGCTTTGATTTATACTATAAATGAGGAAAAAAAAAATCAAAACTAGATCCTCTACTACCTGTGCTTATGGAGAACCTTTATCAAGGACCATAAAGAATATTGGCCTTAGAATTTAAGGACAAAAACATTGACTTTTCTCTGTTGCCTTCTTGTCTCTCCGTAATTAGGAATCAGAGGAGAAAGATCCTATTGTTCATTTTAGAAACAGAGAGAACTGCTGACCCCTCTCTTTTAGAGGCTGCTCAATTGCTCCTTTCTATTCCTGATTTTCACATAGTTATCATCAGATTTGGAACACTTTATGGTAAAGATTTTACAATTTCCTTCTGTTGTTAAAAACTGGGAGAGGCTGAGAAGGAAAAAAAAAAATCTCTGAAAAATAATCTATGTGGCTAATCATCACAATTCATGAAACATTAATCAAATTTCTCCAAGCCTAATTATTTTGTAGATACACCCAAGGGAAAGCTGTTACCACAGCCTAACAACACATTAAAAGCATCTTTAAATAATTGAAGAGCAGTATGGATGTGTATTGTTTCCTGTATTTTGAAAAAAAAAGCAAACCCATGCAACTACTCCCTGAACTGCTATGCTACTCCGAGCAGGGCTCCAGTCCCTCTCTTGAGAGGCTCCCTCTCTAAATACCCCCCCTTTTGCTTTTATGATTTTTCCTCTCAGGTTTTTTTTTTTTCCCCTAAGATCAGTCTCACACAGCTTTTGTGTAAGGTTCAGGCTGCTTTTTACCGGTCCATTCACGGCCACAGGAGCCAAGCCGCAGCAAAGAGCACAGCCGTCCCACTGCAAGCATCTCTCATTACTTCACCCGTTAATTGCTATGGCCAGACTGCAGCAGCCCCCATCCATTATAACAGCGTATCTCCTCCCCAGTGCCCCCCCCGCTCCCCATTACCTGCGAGGGTAATGCATCTCTCAGACAGACCCAGCAATCTCTGCCTTGAGAGATGGGCCCGTTAACGAGCTGAATGGTCGTTTAGATTTTTCCAGGAAGATGGGCTACGGTGGGAGCAAGAGAATGGGAATCGCTGTTGCTGGCTTTTACTCTGGGTTTCCTGGGTGGACTGGGGCAATTTCAAGCTTGCTGCAACTGGGAAAGCAGCAGCCCCTTCCCTGCACTGTCCCCTGCTTTCAGAGTCTGGGGAAATTTTTTTCCCCATCAAACAAATGCCAGATGCTTGGTCCTGTACCCAAACTTGAGGCCACAGGTGACAAAGCCCTTGAGTGAACCCCATGCTGGCAATGCAGGAAAAAACCAAATTCAGCTACTTTTCAAAGCTCAGAAATGTGACACTTGACGCAGTATTGCAACCACCTTGTTAGAAGGATGTGTGTGATTTCTAGATTTTTTTCAAAAGGAGAGGTTCTGGAAACACCAGCCTGGCCCCTCCATCTCCCCCGTCCCCCCTGTTGCTGCCAGGAGCAGTCATCCATCCCTCTTTAATTGGCCCCAACGCAGTGGGCAGCAAAGAGGGGACCCCCAGCACCCCTGGGCAGGACCACTCCCCACGGCGGGGTGCCTGTTTCTTCGGGGGACATCGGTGCGCTCTGATCTCTGCCTTTATCTCCCCCCAGACTGAAATCAGCTCTCATTAGGGGATGGATTTCAAAGCCTAGAAAATGCCCCCTATCTCCTCTCCCCCAGCTCTCCCAGCTGAGCTTTTCTCCCGCATACAATTCATATTCAAATACAAACCGGGCTGCAGCTTTGGATCCCGGGGCAGCTCAGGAGTAAATCTGGCCACAGGCTGTCCGGCTGCAGAGCCACCTTCCCACAGATGCTCTCGCCACCCTTCCCTCTCCGAACTTTCCAAACTCACCCAATCCCACTCCTGCCAGGATCCCTTTTTTTATCCCCAGTGCCAACACCCCCTCCTTAATCTCCCGCTTGGGAGTGAGCCCGCGTTATCCCACTGCAAAGGGAAGCTCTCAGGGATGGCTTCCCACCAGAGTGCTGTGGGCAAATCCCACCCGGCGGCACGGCTCAGACCGGTGCTGAATCGTTTCGGTCAACCTGGCATCGAGGAGGGGTCCTGGCACGGCAGCTTCACCTGCGTGCGGATCCGCACATCATACACAGGGATGATACCGTACACAAAGCTTTGACTTATCCCAGATAATCTCTCCCCATCCAGGGTCTAGAGGAGCATTAAGGCTGAATCCCTTTTTCTGCACAAGCCGGTACAGGTGATGCAGACACTCCTCGAACGCGCTGTGTCGGAGCAGCACGACACAGATGTGTGACCAGCCTGGCAGCTGGGGGCTGTACAGGTTTCCAGCTTTCAGCAAATTACTTTGTGCCTTTTTGGGTCCCGTTTTCTCTAAAGGGAAGCCAGGGATTCACAAGGGAAATGCTGAGACTGTGTTAGCTAGTGTCCACGGCGCTGTCGGATGGCGCACATTGCAAACCTGCAGAGGAGCTGCTTCATCGGGTTCGTGGTGACATTAACCTAGTGCCACTAATCTCTTAACCTGCCAAAAAACCACTAAGAATCAGCAAAGATGGATGTTAATCTTCCAGTACCTTAAGGGGGGGCTACAGGAAAGACGGGGAGAAACTCTTTAGCAGAGCCTGTTGTGATAGGATGAGGGGTAATGGTTTTAAACTAAAAGAGTGGAGATTTAGACTAGATATACGAAAAAAACATTACAATGAGAGTATGAGAGTGGTGGGACACTGTCCCAGGTTGCCCAGAGAGGCAGTGGATGTCCCATCCCTGGAAACATTCCAGGCCAGGTTGGCCGGGACTCTGAGCAACCTGATCTGGTTGGAGATGTCCCTGCTCCTTGCAGGGGGTTGGACTGGGTGGGCTTTAACGGTCCCTTCCCACCCAAACCATTCCGTGATTCTATGATAATACTGCACAACCCAAGTTAAAGCCCCAGGTCACAGCAAAGCTCTCCATCAGGAAATGCAGAACAGCAAAACCCCCAACCCCCCCATTGCGGTGGCTGGCTCAGGTCGGAGAGCACACCCGAAGACAAAGCCGTGCCGCGTCCCGCCCAGGCCGGGTCCCCTTCCTGTCACCACCATCCCCGCTCCCCCCCCAGCCCCTCGCCCAGCTGGGGGGGCTGCGATGGGCTGCGCAAGGCGGGTGCTTTATTTCGGGGGGGCTGCACTGCTGCATGAGGGTGGCTGCAATGCTGCATTGGTCCCGCTGCGGAGAGGATGTCGGGGCGGGCTGTTGTTTTTGGGACGTGCCGTAACTGTGGTTTTATTGCAGCCGCGGTTGGTAGGGAGATGGACTGAGTGACCTACTGCTCTTCTCTGCTTTTGGGTCTCTGGAGGGCTGAGGTTTTAGGGGTCAGCCCTCCTTGGGGATGGAGTTGGTGAAGAAAAAAGCCCTGGCTTGGTTCTGGGTCATCTTTTAAAGTACTTTCCTAGAGCTATCCCTGTTTGTGAGTAATACTTAAAATAGCCAGTTTAATTTGCCTAACAGGGGCATTTGTAATCCCCTGATCTACAGTAAGAGTAAGAAAATATAATTTACTGAAAGCATCACGGGGTAAATCTCTGCTTATGTACCTCAGGCAGTTTAAGCAGCATTTCATTTTCTGCTGGCAGGATTTCAGGCCCAAGCCAGTGCTGCTCAGGACCCCCAGCCGCACTGCGGGGTGCGTGCGTAAAGCACGCCTTTACCCCTTTCTTCGGGAAATACAGCACAGGTGGGATGTGGAGAGGGGCGAATGAGAAAACAAATTGCCTGGACTTCCCACTTGGGCAGCTTGGGGTTCGCCAACCCCTTTGTCCTAATTGAAATGTTAATTGGGGATGGGCAGTGATGGTGAAGTACCATCTATCGCTCACCAACCAGCTATTTCAGGGAGCCCTGAGCACCCTCAGTTCTGGGGGGGGGGGAAGATGGGGCGAGGACAGCCTGCCCCGTGCAGCCCCCCTCACTTTCCTCCGCCCGCGCCCCTCCGCGCGATTTAAGCCCAGGGTGGTGAGGGGCACCGGTGGCAGAGCAAAGGCAAAAGAGAAGCAGGTCGTTCGGCCCTGGGAAAGGGGTCAAAGCGTGGGCGCAGGCCACGGGCGCACAGGAGCAGCTGGCCGGGGGAAGCCCCCTGCTTGTTGCCCCTCTTCACCCCCAGCATCGCTCCCTGGCCCTCAGCCGGGCACGTTGGCCATCGTGTTCACGGTTCAGCCTCGTGTTTCCCACCTCCCTTCCCCGGTCCCCCTGCCTCTGTGCTGTACCGCTCTGCTTTCCCTCGCGTGCCTGCGCCTCCGGCCGTCAGGGATGGCGAGCACGGGGCCCCGAGGAGACATCGCCGCGTCTAAAAAGCCAGTGTTTCCCTCTCCCAGCCGCAACTGGGTTGCCTCCAACTACCATTGGCCTAACCAGTACTACAACAACCCCAACTACCACCACCACCGACACAACTACCACTACTACCGACACAACTACCACTACTACCGACACAACTACCACCACCACCGACACAACTACTACCACCACCACCACAGCCGCCACCGTCGCAAGCACCACAGCAGCGACAGAGAGGGCTCCGGCAGCCACCACAAAGCAGGAGTTGGGTACTGCGCTTTCCTTTTCCTCTAACCCTTCTAACCCTACCCCTTCTTGCTCGGAGCAAGGGTTAATAATGAGCACAGGCAGCATTTAAGACATCCCACACTTTGGGAGTGGCTTTGCAAGGAGACAGAGGTGGCATGGGCTCAGGAATTGAGGTGCACAAGTGGCTCCTGGCAATTTGGGGGTCCGGTGCTCCCTGTGCCACCCACCCGGTCTCAGCTACAGGGATAACTCAGCCTTCCCCAGGGCATCGCGGTGGGGAATTAGCATCAGTGTTTGGGAAGGAAGACCTTACAAAAGCCCTCAAAAGTATTAGCTTTTACCTATTGCCACTAAAAAGGGGTTCTGTTACTATTTTAGAAGATGTCACTTCAAATTTAGCACATCAGCTGTTAGCTGGGAGACCTGTCATCGCTTATAGGAGTCTTTCAGTTTGCACTGCTGCTCTCTGCGATGCAACCCAGCCATCGCCCACAGGGGCAGGGGGAAGCGTTTAAGGCACAAGAGGCAGAGGTGTGCCAGGTATTTATCAGGTCAGGAGAAACTTCTCCAGCAATCAGACAAGAATGAGGTGATCAAACTCTGCTGTGGTGGAGGCATATTCTCTATGATATGTGTTTTACTGGTAAATACAGAGGGATGTGTCTCGCTGAGCCTTGTTCTCAAAACGCTGCTATAATGCTACCTACAGTTAATAAATAATTATGGATAGTTCTATTCAGTTGGTAAAAAATAATCAAATTAGTAGCAAAAGGGAACACAGTCAAAAGAATCCAGTCACGTAGCTAGGTAGGATGCACTCAAAAAATGCAAGGGCAAAAGCTACAGAGATCCTTATTAACGCATCATAAAGAGGGAAAGGAGATAACAGTAATGAAATAAAAGTTGATGCCCATTTAACTTAGGGAATTTGATTAAAGCAGTTCATAAATCTTTCTTTATATTCTTGCATAAGATTAATTCAGGATAGATTAAAAAAAACCACCAAAACCATACGCTGCCAGGACCAGCCCCCACCCGACACTCCCCAGGAAAACAGGTTTGCCATAAAGATGCAGACCTGACGCGAGAAAGGTGAATTTGCCTTGCGCCGCGCAGAGCTGCTAACGGCAAATCGAGGGAACGCACGCGGGGAGCTGCGCTGCCAAAACAAAATCAGCTTAAAAACCGGTGCAAGAAATACAGACGCAGCTCCATCGCTGTATACGAGGTCTCTGTAACGAAGCAAGGTTGCTACCGCAACCATTGAGTGACTATGTGGGAAAATGTCGCTAATTGGAAGCAGGCAATTAAGCGGAGAGGCACGCGCTGCCACAGAGCAGGGAGAGGGGACAGGAGGCGAACGGGAGCTGGAAGAGGAACCGCGCGTGGCCCAAGCCACCCCGGGGACACGAGGGAAGAGGGTGAGCCGTAATGCAGGCAGACAGGGCAACCGCAGCAGCCAGGTTGTGATTTTAAGAGGGATTCTAGGTCACGTCCCCAACCCCGCAGCGACAGGGCCTTGCGATGTCCCAAAAGTCACGTAGCTGGCCTCATCCCAGGGATTGCAGTTATTCATCTGTAGTTTGTCAAACCAAAACCTGAGCTACACCATGAAGTAAATAATAATAATAACCATCATCATAATAAAACCAAGGTGTAATTTATCTGACGCCATGCTAAACTAGTGGGTTAGCTCTGTTGCACCAGAAATGAAGTTCATCCGCTCTCCAAAGCAACGTCGACAGTCCTTAACTTCAAAATCAGAAACGAGTGACTTCATTGCCCCACTGGCTGTCTCTAGACCCAGTAACACACAATATTCTCGCCCAGTCTCTCCTTCTCAGTCGTGGCAGTCAGCCCGTGTGCACTCATGCACGTGTCTCCTGCATCCCTTTGGGCACGAGTTTAGCCAGGAGATTTCCCTGCTGAAATCCTCAAGGATGTGCCACAGAAGTTTTCAGACTCCAAAGATAAGCTGAGTGTACTTGGACTTAAACACCAGGAACGCAGTGAGCTTCTGCTACCAAACTTCCCCCAAAAGTTCAAAGTTAAGGATCTTGAAAGGAACAAATACATCTTCAGGCACGCTCATAGGTTAAGATCAAAGTGTTAAATTCAGGAATGATTTTGTAAGATTTTACCAACAGCAGATGCTAGATGAGGTCTCATTCGCCTATAATCCAAAATACTAATTCCTGTTCTAACCTGTCCACCAGCCACCAATGGATCGTCCATATGGGACATAAGAGCTATGGCTAATAGTAACTGGGCAAACATCACCTGGAGCCACAATTACTCGGCAGGAACTGACTTTGTGGTTAAGTATATCACCAGTAAGCATCAGATCGCGTGGGGACTCTACAGGGTGGTGATGCCATTAGAGATCCTGCCAGCTCCTGTGGTTACAACCCGTTACTCGGTCTTAATTACTGTGTGTGGAATGATGCTCTGCAGCCACGTGGAGGATGGGAGAGGAGAAGGCAGGTCAAGAGTACGGCTTTTTAGAGTGCACCAGAGCTAATCCTCATCAAAAATGATTCCCCCTCCTTGCACCGACTGCCGCGAGATGCTTATGACACAGAGATGAGGAAGGCTGTTCATTTGTGACCCATTCATTGAGCTGGGCTGTATGTGGCCACAACATAAAGAGCCTTAAAAAAAAAATAAAATAAAATATAAAAGGAGATAAAACTTTAAGGGAAAACATAAATTGGTGAGCAGTTTTAAGTGGCTTTGAAGATGGGCTTCTTGAACCTGGAGTTGGCAGAATCATCTATGATCCCAAACCTCCTGTTGTATCAGATATCATTGTCGATTAAAATTGTAAGGCTACGTACTTGGTCTGGAAACTCAAAGCCAGTATCTCTGGTTTTAGTACTTGTTTAGAAAAGATGTTTACATGTTGTTGGTTGGGGGTTTGCTTTTTTTAAATAGATAGGCAGTGATGATTACTGCTTATCTCTGACTTTATTTCCCAGCCATTTCAGCCCTCACATTGTGTGGGATGCCGGTCTTAGATCGGCATTTAAAATAAACCAACCAGGCAGAATCAATGACTGCTTTTGGTCATTGACAATATTGCTTAAGAGATGACCTTGCTTTCTCCTTGAAACAATTTCTCACGCGCAGCCAGTGCCTGGTCTCGCTCAGCAGCTTGCAGGGCTCCGTTAGGCAGCGCGGGCTGTACTGTGCTCAGCCTTCCCCTTTTTAACTGGTTTCCATAATTCAGGATACCCGTCGGCTTTCCAAGCCAAGTATCCCAGCTCCCAAAGCACCCACTACCAACCCTGTTTTTTTCCTGGTCACCAGGAAGCACAGAGCGCAGGTGATGCCCTTCCAGAGCCCCCACTCATGCCGTGGGGTACCCTCACCAGGATCTGGCTGAGAGGGGTGAAATCTCAGAGATTTCAGCCCTTCCCAAATAGCCATGCATCTCCTTCTTTTATGGCAGCATTGGAAGCAAGCAGTATGCTTTTGGCCTCAAATTCACATTTATCCTTCCCCACAGCATGGCTGAACTGGGAGGTACACACCTCCAGAGCCATCAATCACAGCCCCACTGCAGGCTTTCTTAGAATTTGTGGTTTGATGCTTAGCATTAAGCTCATCAGCAAAGGATTCCCAGAAAAGAACAGGTGGTCCCTGGATAGAGCCTGGGAGCAGTCAGCACCCCTCCCTGGGCTGAAGGGCTAGACCCCCCCTCGCCCCTAAAACCAGCAGCCTGCCAGCTGGGGCAAGCCATCTTGCAGCACCTTTAATGCAACGCCCGGCTCATTCCAAGCCTCCTCAACCCACCAGCAAAACCGGCGCACGGCTAACGCTCCCCAAAAGCCCAAGAATTGGCTCCTTTACTGAGTCCTGTAAAGCCCAGCTGAGCGGGACCAGGCAAATTCCAGACCTTTTGCAGTAAATACCCCAAAATCCAGACGTGAGGCTGGGCAGATAAAGGACCTGTCGAGTCTTAAAAGCAGGGAGAGATCTGAATAGCTACCGGTGTTTTTTCCAGTACGGCAAACAGGGATGCAGCAAAACCCCTACCGCATTCCTGCATCACTGATTTTCTTCTATTCTCAGCGAGTAACAATCACGAAGCCGTTAATAGCTCCTTGACCATCACGCTGTATTATTTCTGCTCAGCGGCTAGGGAGAGCGTAACGCGTTGCCTGCAGTGTCAACACGGTAATCTCGCCGAGCCTCCCGCGGCTGGGTTTGATGTGCGGTTTCTGTTTCTCAGGTAACAAGACAGAGAAATCTATCCCTGTTAAAGCTCAGACCCCTTCCTCTGTGCAGCTGGCGAATCTGACGCCGGGAATGATGTACAAGCTGTGGGTGTTCCCCATATGGTCTAGCCCCAGCGAACACTCGTACATAACCTTTACCACCAGCTCAGGTGAGACGGGCTTCAGCCCCGCCGCGGGGTGCGTTTGCGAGGCATGTCACATCCATCACCGCCGCCGTCATTCGCGTGGTGGCGGGAGGCGGTTCGACCATGACTGCATGGAACAACCCTCATCCACCCACCCCCGGCAGCCCCCTCATCTCTGCCTCTGTTCAAGAGCCACCCCCAGCATCACCGGGAGGTTGCTCCCCATTGCACGGAGGAGGAGAGCCCCAGGAGGGGACAGGGATCCCTTTGGAGGAAAGGGTCCTTCAGGAGCGTGGAGACAAGGCTCATGTTTGTCATGAGCGCTTGAAGCCCCGCTGCTGCGTGTTCGCACTCCCACACGCGCGTTGCTGCTCGTGGTGATGGTTGCTTTGGCCCCGGAGAGCGTGCACGCGTCTGGCCCCGGGTTACGGCAGAGGGGCAGGCGGGGAGATGCTGGTGATGGGGTGCAGGCGAGGGGCAGGACCGGGAGGGGGAACGCGGCCTTTGCTGAAGCCCTCAGCCAGAGTCCCACGTGGCATCAGCCTAGGGCTTTCCAGCCTCCAGGTACGTTTCCTCTGGCAACTTCGCATTTAATTGCACAAGCAATTTTTCAGGCTTAGCACCTGAGTGATTTTTACAGCTTTTTAATTACGGGCTTCCTGCACTGCCCACCCAATGCCAGAGAAATACCCTTATTGCCTTCCGAAACAGGCTCTATCCATTTGTAAAATTTCACTGTTCACACTCAATGAGTTTCAGGAAATGAAGCCGCACCTTGCCTTTGTATTCACCCGGGGGTTTTGCCGCAGGAATCTGCGCACAACAGCTGTCAAAGCACGGGTCTAAACTCTTAGCTGGAAAAACAAGGAGCGAGCAACACCAGCGAAGCCCGCACTGACAGATGTAGTGGGTAGAGTCTGTGATTTTCTAAAACTGAAATGATTTTGCTCAGATCCAGCCGTGTAATGGAAGGCTCAAGCACTTACCAGACTCTCTGAGAAGTGCAAAAGGAAAATGTAATTCACAGCACGGGAGTGCTGCAGGGAGAGGTGTGGAGCAGCAGCTCTCTCCACACCCCCATGCACATCTTATTCGGTGCCCAAAAATTCAGCAAGTCGCAATGGCGCTGAGTAATTCTCCGACATGCTAAGATGACACAGGGACAGACGGCAACTGCTGTATTCCTGCGTGCCCAACGCTGCCCATCACTGCGAAACAGCCAGCGCGTGCTGACCTCGGCTCTGCCCCCCGCTGAGGTCTGATGTGCCTCCTCAGACTGCTCCATCCCCCCGTGACCTGGCCAAATCCACAGCACAGCAGCCCCTGAACACGCTAGGCTTTGTTTTCAAGCAGGATTTACTTTCACCGAGGTTTTCCCCCCATCATTCCACCACTGACATGCCGTGCGGCGTGGCCGCGTGCCTCGGGAGGTTTCGCAGCTTTGCTGTGGCAGGGCTTGGCTCGCAGACACGCAAACTGTCTGCAGATGTCAAGTTCCTGGGCTCTGAGCCTGTTCTGACATTGCAGGGGCTGATTCTGACCCCAGACAATAACAGAGCTGATTTTTCAACTCTACAATGTTGTATCCCCAGTTTTGTCTCTGCTCCGGGACCCTGCCCTGACCTGGACATCACCACCACCCGCACCACGCAATGTGTCTGCAGAGCCGTTTCCCGATCCGGACCCGTCTCTTTTCCTTTTCTCGCCTGCTGTTCACCCACCGTGGGCTGTGGGGGAGAGGGGACAGCCCCCTCACACAATGGACCCCAAGGGGCAGGGAATCCTTAGAAAGAGGGGAAAAAAAAAAAAAAAAAAAAAAAAAAAGCTCTATCCTTGAGCTGGCAGCCTCAGGATATCTATTTTCTGTAATTGAGGGGTTCCTAGTGATAGTATCATCGAGACTAAAGGACAGGGCCACCTTTGTCCCTGTGACAGAGGCTGATGGGTGACCTGAGCCCTGTCACCGTGGGATACACAGAGCTATCCCCGTCCCCGCATGCATAAACGCTGCAGATCCATTTCTTCACCGGCTGGATACTGCTGACACCAGCGTCCGGCCCCCGCTGACAGTCATATGCCATCAGGAATGCTTTTGACAAAAGAAAAAAAGCACT
>WHYT01017224.1:239963-262917 GCA_009806455.1 Tetrax tetrax | reverse complement strand
ACCACCCCAGAAAAAAAAAAAAAAAAAAAAAAAAAAGAAAGAAAAATTTTTTTAAAAAGCCACAGATCCCAGTACTACAGTCTCAGATAAGCTGGTCAATACACATATAGACACACAAGTGCAGCGCTAAAGATAATTTCTAAACTGGTGGACTGACTCTTACTATTCATCTCTTTCCCTCTGTGGTTCCAGTCTGTCCCTTACAGCTTTTTCTTTTTTTTTTTTTTCCTTTCAATTTTCCTCCCAGCTTATACCAAGAACCAGGTGGACATCGCAACGCAGGGCTGGTTCATCGGGCTGATGTGTGCCATCGCTCTCCTGGTCCTCATTCTGTTGATTGTCTGCTTCATTAAGAGGAGCAGAGGCGGGAAGTATCCAGGTAGGAGCATTGCACGGCGATCGCTTGTGCTCATGGTTTAAACATGTCCAGGCTTCTGGAGGCTATGAAATTGTTACTGCTCAGAGAGATGCTTGTGATTACATGGGCTTCTCTTTCTCTGTAGTGGGAACACGATTATGAGTGGGAAGCATTTCAGTTAATTAAAGGTTAGGTGAGAGCTCTGCGCTGCAGAGCTGGATGCTCCGGCTACGCATGACCCAACCTCTCCTCTACAAATCTGCTGCTTCTCATCTAGAAAGAGATCTTTTCAGGCAAAAATCTCATTAAATTTTTGCAAAGCAAAGATAAGGCTTAAGAAAATTCACCAATTAATACATCCTCACTCGCTGTCTGGAGCGCCCGTGCCCTGGTGCCACCGCAGCAGTACCCTTTGCAAGCCCTGCCAGGTGCGGGGTATTTTTTATCTTCTGTACTGCTTTTTAACCTGAATGTTGGGGATGTGCTTGTTTACAGTACGAGACAATAAAGACGAGCATCTCAATCCGGAAGACAAGAACGTAGAGGACGGGTCCTTCGACTACAGGTATGTTCCTGCTGGCATGCGACCACATCTCCCCATCTGCCCTGCTCCCAGCCATCGCAGACCTCACCGCTCCGCCCCTCCACATCACCACACCGCCGCGGTGCCACACAGCCTCCCAAATTATTTCTCCCACCTTCCTCCTCCTGCCTCCTTCCCTCTGCAAGTCCTTGACCAAAGGCAATATTTTCCTGCCTAAAGCCCTGGAAGAGTAAGCAGGCTGTGAGGATGCGAGGATGCTGCTAAGGTCTCCTCCTTTTCCTGGCTCAGCCTGGGATTGGTCCAGGCAGAGAGCTGGGACTCTGGTATCAGCTACCTGGGACACAGCTCTCACCAGGTGCAGATCAACCTTAACGACACTGCTAACACATCCAAAAAAAAAAAAAATATTTTTTTTTTTAAAAAAATTAACCTCTGAAGCAGCCTGAGGATATTTTAGGTGTATCACCCTATAGCTCAGCCTCTCTCCTACCCATAAGAGAGTAGCCAGGGGAGAAGAAAGGCCCAAATTCATGTTTGGATCAGCCCTGAAAGCATACAAGAGCCTGATTTGGGGGTCTCCCTGCATTCCAGTCAAGGCTTTTCTGTAAGGTCCCCAGGCAAACCTTACAGAAACACCCCTGAGGGCTGCCTGGCAGCAGTGCTGCTAAATCTGCTCCCATTTCCCCCCACCTCTGCTCCACTGCTCTCACAAAAAAAAACGGGATCCCTCATCCTTTGAGAAGCAGCAGCACCCATTTTTACCCCAGGAAAACTCCCAGGATATTTCAGGAGCAGCTCACTGCATCCAGTCTCACTGGACTGCCTGTCTTCAGCAGATGACGGGGATTATTTATGACACGTCCAGCTTCCCCTTTGAGCACCAACAGTGGGCTTTGCTTTTCTTTAATGAATTAAAATGCACCTTTCCATCTGAGCTGGACCCAAAGCCCAATTAGGCTGGCAGGAATTTTTCCTCCTAACTTCAAAATGGGGGTTAATTAAACCCCGGGTTATTACCGGTGCTCCTACCATTATAAATTGAGGTAGCAAGGAGAGGAAGAATTTATTTAAGATTCAGTAAGGGATGTAACCACGTGTTCTGCCAAGGACTTTAGAGGAAGCAAAATGAATATATCTGCCTGCACACAGTATGTAACTGGAAGTAAAACAATTGCAGCCCTCAAAATGATCACGTTTATATTGTTAGTAGCAGGGTAACTCTGTTCCAGTAGCCATAACCACACACTACAGAGCTGGTGTCCATACTTTGACCAAAACAAATCCCCTTAATGTTCTGAGTTATGATAGGGATCCTCTTGGTTCCCAAATTTGTAGCAAGGCATGAATACCATGCAGCAAGTCTGAAACATCTCATCACCCCCACACAGCCCTCCCCCCCAGGGCCTCAGCCAAGGTCTCCGCAGCCGAGCTTCTGGCAGTACGCACCGATTTCAGAGATCTGCTTCTCAAGGGTCCATTAGGTGGCTGCAGTCAAGACCTCCTCGCCCCCATCACTCCCATGGCAATGGCATTGCCAGGGACCCCTTGCCTTGCACAGGAGGAAAGCCAAGCTCTTGGCACGGCTGGCAGCATCGCGACAGTCCACGATGCTGCATTTACTGCCCAGGCACCATCCAAGGGGCCTTACCTAGCAGGCAACAGGAAGGAATGGGGTGAATCCTTCATCTTATCACACAGCAGCTTCTGCTGAGCTGAAGCTCCAGCTTTTATTGACAGCCCCATTCCCAAACGTTTGCAAGACAAAGGCAGAGGTAAGGGCAATAACCAAGCTCCAAGATGCTCCCGCGGACTAGCTAGGGAGAAAAAAACCCAGTCAAATAAGAACACCACTACCACATACCCCCAACAACCCATAAATTTTGTCCCCTCCTTCCCAGGAACAACAGGTTTCCTGGGAGAAGTAATGGGAGGCTTCCCTCAAGGAGGCAGAAAGGAAGGTGAACCTGAAGGATTGATATCAAACGCTGTTGGCTGGTTAAGATTCAAAATGATTGTGATGTTAGGCTCAAGGAGGGTAGCAATTAGTATTTCAAGCAAAGACAGGAATTGAGCTGATGTGAGTTCTTCATTGGTTCCCTCCCCACCTCCACATAGCATGTCTGATATGCTCTCATCATATCTCACGTCCTTAATGCCCTGTGCATGCAACTTTCAAATCTCTGCAGCCTATAATTAAGAGATACTGTCACATCTCTCTGTTCCACTAACAGAATAATGGTTTTCCTGAGTAGAGGCTAAGCTGAGAAGCTTCTTTTCAAAGCAGGAGACCATTATCCTTGGACAATGTTCTGTGCCAATGACTGTGCCTCATTATACCAAATGTTTAAGCTGCACGTGGGGGAGTTGGCTGGAAACACCGGCCGTTGGGAAGGGAAGGTTGAGCGGTTTTAGTTTCTGAGCTCCAGTTCAGGTTCAGGATGGTGTCCTGCAGCACAGGTCACACATTGCAGGCAGTGTCAGCTTGCCCCGAATGGAGCATCTCAGCAGACATCAAGTCAGGAGGACACAGAGCCGTCCTCTGAGCTCAGCAAAGGGAGGAGAGGTCTGGCAAAGCAGCCTGGGGAGGGGTAGGCTTGTCAAGAGATAACACGACACCGGTGCATGACTTTCACGGGAACCCAGCAGAAGGCTGGAGGGGAAACCGAGCGACCCATTCCCTTGGCCCTTGTCCTGCATGTCGGTCCCCGGCAGCGCCCGCTGCTCCCCGCGGCCACTCGCTAACGGACTTCAACCATCAACAGTCTGATGGCAAACAGCCCCCGTCCCACCTGCCACCCACTGTGCTCCGTGTCAGCTTTCTCGGGGAAGCCAAGGAGGCTCATCCAGCTCTGAACAATTACGCTGGCGCCATTTGGTATAACGAGGCCGTTAGCCCCATGAGGAATGCAGAGACGTTTCTGTTTGGTTTTTAGCACTGCCCCTGTAAATGCAGACCTCACCATATCTCTCTCTGATCAGGCTCTTTCTGCTTCTCTCTGTTTTATTCCCATTCTTTCTTCTCCTTTTCACCTGGTCTATCCACATGGACCATGAAGGTCTCTTGAAAGGTAGGACCACGTGCTGCCAGAAGTCCGGCACATTTAGCCTTTTTATTTTTCCTTCCTTCTAGCTTTATTTCTTTATAGCTGAAACAATACCTTCCCCTCCCTACTTCCCTGTACCCACCCCCACCTAACACATTAAACGAGATCCCCTAACTCCTGCTGGCATCAGGGGTACCCCCACGTCTGGCGAGTCACATTTGCTGGGAAATGCTCTGTGGGCTGGGGGCACCCCCGAGGACCAGCCAGCCCCCCATCCTTGAGCAGTGGGACCTGCTGACCCGCACAGGGCTCGGCCGAGGGCTGGACCGGGGAATGATGCCCTGGGTGCACTCAGCACCCTGCTGCCAGACACCCAGGGGACGTTGGTGAGGGACATGAGCAAAAAAGCCCACTAGTTCTTAACCAATCTGCCCACTCTTTGTCTCAACCCTGTAAATCCCCCCTGCGGCTCAAGCCTCCCCCACTTCTCCATGATTTATGCAACTCAGGACGATGTTTCCCAAATGGTTTTCATCTGGGTGCTCTGGTTCTCTAATGCACACATCAGCCAACCCCCTCAAAATCCATTTTAACAGGGTTATAGTGCATCAAGATGCTGATGAATATCTGCTTCGCCCTCCTAATGCACTAACAGGATAAATAGTGCTGGAGAGAGGTAAAACCGGGGGGGGGGCAGGTTCGGGAAACGCATCACCGGGGCGTTTGGTGCCACAAACCCCCCATTAGGGAAAATCTGGCTCTAGATTCAGCTTTAACTGAACCTCAAACATTGAGAAAGGAGATTGGAAATAAAGGGATCGGGGTTTTGCCGCTCTCTACTTGGCATTTGTTGGGCTTTCTAACCAGCAGTCCCGCTTGCAGACTGAATTCTCTTCCTCCTCCCCGCAGAAAGACACCGCTGTCAAAGCTAACAAGTTACTTTTTATTGCGATGCCAAGTTAACACAAGGCCTGGAATATTGGTTGTGTGTTATGGCTTAATCCACAAAGCGCTGACAGAAGGAAATCTGTTAAGCGGCGGCGTGTTGTACTGTGGGATACCAAATTCCTCGCCCACTGTGGCGAGCGGATGCCGTTCATTAAACGGCACCAGAGAGATTTAATGCCATCCCCAGCTGAAGAGCGTTTTGCTCCCTGGCCCAAGCAAACTCCTCCTCATGCCTTCACGGGAAGCAAACACCTCGGTGTGGGCAGTGGCTATCGAGAGTTGCAAACAAAGCCCAGTTTTACCAATTTAAAGAAAAATAAAGAATGCTGGGGAGTGAGCCTGAGGAGTCCCGAGCTCAAACAACAACAATAAAATGACAGGAATGGAGGTGGGAGGAGAAATGTTTAAGTTACCTATGGAATATTAAGGTACTTATAGGAATATTGTACAGTTTGCATGCTGGACATAAGATCAAACATGAACTAAGGACTAGCTGATATGAAAATTAATTTATATATATAGCAATTCACTATCATCCTCCACACAACATTATCTGTATTTATGAGATACCAGCCCTTGCCCTCCAGAGAGAAAACATATTTCCCCCTTTTTTTTCTATTAAAATGGTTTCTCTAAAGGGTTGGTTTTATCCTGTGGGTCAGACTATTTATTTTTCAGTAACCCGGCTTAATCTTTCTGATGAAAAAGAGAAAACGATAAAGAACTGAGCAAACAAGCTTAGATGCTCAGAAATAAGCTTGGAAAGGTAAATTCCCACGGGTTTCGGAAGCTGCACAGAACTTGGCATCCTGTACGTGCCGCCTCGCAGTGCTTTGAGAGCGCTCCCCGTTGCATGTAGCTATCTAAACAGCCGAGTGTGGTTTTTGCAAGGAAATTTGGAAACAAACCTCACTAAAGGAGGTTACGCCAAGGTTGGCTAAAACACTAAGAGAAAGAAAGAATAAAAACGACAAGGAAAGGATATTTATAACATACATCCAGTTGGACCGATCTAAACATCACATGTAATATAGGTTAAAAAATATTTTTACAAAAGAAAAAAGTACGAAGGGTGGGCTTGCAGAAATACCAACCACAGCGTGTCACACAGGCAGCTGTGGGCCTCCAGCGTGGAGGCCACCTCCCCACCTTCACATAGGCGTCAGCCCCACCACGGCTCGCTGTCTGCCCTCAGAGCACCCCGCGTTGGCGGTCTCTGGTTAGTATATTTGCAGACTGGATTTATTTTTGAATATCCAGACCTTGGGTGAAGGTTGTAAGCCCCGTTTCTCAACCCTTAACCGTCTCTGTCTGTCTTCTGCTACCCAGCGACGAAGACAACAAACCCCTGCCCAACAGCCAGACCTCCCTGGACGGCACGATAAAGCAGCAGGAGAGCGACGATAGCTTGGTGGACTATGGAGAGGGGGGCGAAGGGCAGTTTAACGAGGACGGTTCCTTTATCGGCCAGTACACGGTGAAGAAGGACAAAGAAGAGACCGAAGGCAACGAGAGCTCGGAAGCCACCTCCCCAGTCAATGCCATCTACTCCTTGGCGTAGCGCGACGCAACGAAACCACCAACAGCCCGAGGTGTTTGTAGTGGGTGGGGGTGAAACAACAGCTGCCACCGCCACTACCTCCAGCAGAAACGTGTGAATGAAACCAACCAACAATGACAAAAAAAAAAAAAATTAAAAAAAGAAAATAAAAAAAGAAAATAAAAAAATCCAAGCAACCAGGCAGACCAGGTGGCTGCCAATGCCATCTTCTCCTTAGCAAACAAGCAAACGGCAAGGACTCCCGAGGCGCGATGGGTTGTAGCTGTAGCTGAAATCTGGGCTGAGCCAGGAGAGGAGCGGGATGCTTGAGCTGCACCCCAGCCTCGGGCCTGGCCCCACACCCAGGGCCACGACGGGCTCAGGCACCCAGGCTCCCCAAGGCCCTTTTCGTTCTTTTGGGAGGGAGTTAAAAATTATTCTTTTTAATCTTTATGGGAAGGTTCCAGATAAGAGGAGGGGAAAAAGGAAAAAAAGTTTTGGGAAGGGAAGAGGAGCGAGCAGGGCCTGGGCGGAGTCATGAGAGCAGCATAAATGCACGAAAGGAGGAAAATGGTGGATTTTTGGGTAACGACACCACAGCACTGCACTACTGAAATGTCCATCCTCACGGCAGCACCTTGCCCATAGCCTCTCCCAGACAAGTCAGCACTGCAACCTGCTTCCCAAAAGATCAAGCAGCACCTATGCAGGGAAGAGCAGCTCCCCTCCAGCTTCCTTGGCACGGGAACTCGCATCAGTGCTGAACCTCCATGGTCTGTCCCCCCTGAAAAGCCCATGGGGAGGACACCCGCCACCCCCGCAGGGCTCTGGAGCATCCTCAGAGGACAAGAGGTTGCAGAAGAGCTCGTGGGATGCATGGAAGGACAGTCGGGTGTTGCTCACCCTCCCAGCCCAGGATAACAGCGTTGCTTGCCTGGGTAATCACAGGCAAACCATTTTGGTTTAGTCTTTGCTTTGAAAGAATTTGGGGGGAAAACTGCCCCCAGACCATGCCTTCTTTCTTTTAAAGGCAACTCCATGAATCTTATGTAGCAAAGAGGGAGTGGAAGCAGGACCAGTATTAACGTAGGGTGAGGGGATCAGAAATCACTTGTTTTTGAAGTCAAAGCCACCCAGTCAGGACAAGAAGCACCCACCAGGATCAGGTGGAGGATCTCCTGCTGCTGACCTGCACCGCAGCTCCCGATCAGCTTGAACGGTTCAGGGATGCACGTCCCTCGGGAGACACACACCACATGGACCCGAGGTCCACGTCTCCCCCAGACAACGGGGATGAGCCAAACCAACGGTGTTTCCCACTGAACTCTCCTCCTCATTTCTGACAGTGGCCTTTCCCCCTCCTCCATCAATCAGCCTGAGCGAGCCCCTTCCAGGAGCGCCTGCACCGTGGGACTCCCCTCCGCTGTCATATTTACATATCAGGACAACCGGCGATTTAATTTAACCCGTTAACTCACTGTAACAAAGCGTCTCGGGTAGGAGTGCTCCTTCACATGCCTTACACAGCTTCGAACTTCCCATGAAGTTTAATAAACTGATACTGTCCCCCCGCCCTCCTGGCACCGCTTACGCGCCCCTAACGCGATGGTCTTCGATCGGCCAGACCAGTAGGAGTAGGATGCCTGGGCAGCTCTCCCAGCTGAGACCGCATGGATCCTTGTAGAAGGTAGAGTTTTATACTAGACCGTACTTAGCGGCCAACGCCATGTGTATCCTCCCACTTCCTGCACTTTTGAAACCAAAGGTACCTTCGCTGAGAGAGATCGGATTTCTCTGGACCGTTTCGCAGACAGCAAACGATGTTAGGATGGATTTTTCTTTCGTTTCTTTTTCTAAGGAGGACGGTTTTGTTCAGCATAATGGATTAAATGCAATAGGATTAATGCAATTATTCTTTTAGCTTTCAAGCTGGTTTGCTACAAAGATATATTGCTAACAAGAATACTTTACTAATAGGGATTGTTGAGATGGACTTTGCCACATTTTTAAGCTGCTAATGGCACAACTATCCTGCGCTTTGGGGAAGAGCCCGCACCCGGTCAGCACCTATTGCTGGATCACTCAGAACGGGAGAGAGCTGGGTGCAAACCAAGCAGCAAAGGAGTCGCACGTGCCGTACAAGCCCAGGAGGGTTTAGGGTGGTGTTAGGGGGCAGAGGACCCCCCCTACTGCTGGGGGTGCTCCTGCCACCCCAGGGATGACCCCACTCCACTGCACAGGAACCCATCTGCCAGGGTCCTCCATCTGCGTCATCCTACGGCGTAGGAGCCACACGTCTCCCTCTGTTACCGCCAGTGTAAACGCATCCATGCAGCAAGCCGATTTCTACTGCTGCCACTCGCCACTGGTCCGGTTTAAGGAGAGCATCTCCCAGCCCGTTCCCAGGACGCGCAGCAACTGTACTCAGTTTTTAAGCAAACACGCCAGGCCAAATGTAACACAGCCCTTGGTCACGGGGATAACGGCTTCCCAAGCCTCCGGCTGTCCTTACAATGTTGAGTTTGCGTAACTCCTTGCCCAAGCGCTGGTGGAAATGAGGAAAGAAAGAAACCACAGCCTCCACTGCAGGAAAGCCTCTGCCACCAGCGCTGGGCATCTTCCCTCACCCCCAGCACACCAGATCCTCGCTGCTTCGTGGACCAACCACTAACGGGGACCACAAGAACCCTTGGCTACCACGCAACACCTCCAAACCTCACCGAAGTTGGGCAGGCGTTACTGGAAGCAGGGTGGTCCGTGTCGTGTATCTGTGTGACGTGCCATTTGTATTAAAGCCTGTGTTTCTGTCCTGTCACAAACACCGTTTCACTGAGCACACCTCTTAGCATCCATTGGGAAATGGAGAAGGGTTTCGCCCTGCAGCTTTGCGGCGCGTGCCCCACAGCACGCCTGAGCAAGCGGGGAGGGAAGGAGCTGGACCCAACCTGACTAATCCCGTCCTAGCCCCCAAAAGTCTCACAAAAGCAATTAGAGTCCTACCACCACGTTAATTTAAGTAAACAGAAAAGGAAGACGGTGTCTGCAGAGGGCCCGGGGGACAAATGGCTCGGTGTAAGTTACTTGCTGTCTTGTATTGGTTTGGTGTAAAAATTACTCAAATGTTGCAAAGTAAAGTCAAAATTCTTTGAAACTTTCCCATGAGTTTTGGGCCCCAAAGAAAATTCTCACCAAGTTCAAAACTCACCATGAGCTTAATATTTTTCACTCCCTTTAATAAAGATTCAGTAGATGTTCTCACGTGCAGTTGCTGCACAGCAGGAAGCAAAGCCCTCGCTTGCTCCAACCTCCAAAACCACCGCAGCTCTGACAGGGTGACCCCACACCCCCCCAAAATGCATTCGCCCCCCAGAAACAGCCAGGGCCAGGTTGCACCCTGGCCACGCTTCCACTGAGTGAGCATCCTTTGAGCACCGGGAGATGGATGGAGACACCGCACGAGGACCTGTGGTGCTGGGGGGGTCTCTGCCTGTCTGGGTGTGCACCGTGCCGGCCGTTTTGTCTGCCTGTCCCCAGCGTCACCTCATGGGAGCTGCTTTGCTTCTCCATCCCTAGCTGTCCCTCTCCAGAGGGGACCCCAGGACAGGCAGAGCGCCTTGGGCAGCCCTACATCAGGCACCCTCTGCTCCAAGGGCAGGACCCCTCCAAAGAGGCTGGTCTCCATCAGAGGGGCAACCACCGCTCTCTGGGACCTGCACAACCTCTTTAGAGCAGGGCACGCTTTCACCTTCTCTTTTTCAGAAGATACACCTTCATAAAGGGTTTAAATTAGAGGCCAGCGCTTAAATAAATATATAAAAAGAGAAAGGAGTCAAACCCAAATCAAGTGCTCTCAGAAGCTGGGGAAAAAGCAGTTTGGGTCCAGCTCCCAGCTTGCAAATTTGAGCCTATTCCTAAAACGGTCCGAGCCAAACCTCAACCATGTTCTGGAGATCAATCCGGAGTCCATCAGCTGCATCCGAGCGCAGGGACACAGCCTGGCCCTCCCCAGCTCGCAGCCTTTTGCCGTTTGGAGCCCCGCACGTGACACAAGCACAGCAAGCGTGGGATACGAGAGGACACTCGCCGTGTTCATGTGATCTTGAGGCTGCTCCTATTCTCCCCGAAGTGATGGTGCAGGAAGAGACAGAACAGCAGCGGGAAAAATCAAGTTTTGGTACGAGCCCTGGAAATCCTGCTCCCAGAAACCCCAACAGTCCGTCCTGGACACCAGGTCATGACATCCCCACAGCACACCCCTCTGCCAGCATTGCCTTCTTGCAGGTGACAGACCCCAAATCCACGTGTTATGGTCACTTCCAACCCAAGACATCGACCTGTCGACGAGGAGCCGCAGCCCCTGCCGCCATCGCACCGGGGCAGCAGGATGGGTGCGAGGCCCGAGCCGCGCGGCATCGTCCGTCACCGTAGCGGTGCCTTACCTGGCACGCAGCGCTCACTCTGCTCCATCCACGCCGCCGGCCGTCCTGGCAAGTCCCGAGGCTTCTCCTCGGTGTGCAGGTCCCAGCAGAGCTCCGAGTCTGACCTGTAACGCAACATCCATCGAACCAGGCTTAATTGTGTACTAGCAGCAAACGGTTTCAGTTAAGCAATAAAACAAACCTTGTGAAAAAAAGAAAAAAAAAAAAAAAGAAAAAAGACCACGTTCTGTTTCTTGCACTAAGACCTGTTTTATTGAGGAGAATAACGATGCTTTTCCAGTCCTAACAAAAACCCCACTGTATCAGTAGCTCCCCCTTGTCCCCTGTCTCTCCACGTCCTTCGCAAGCGGGCATTGGGCTTTGGTTGTCAAATGCCGTCTAAACCCCGTGTCAGACCCACAGCACAGACCCCTTCCTTCGCAGTACAGGGTTTTAAATGTTCGTTCCTCCTGCTCATATCAGAAAGAAAGTATTGGAGCGTTTCGTTTCTCTTTAATTTGTAAATATATCGCCATCCATCCATCCTCTCTGTAAAACCTCTTGGTTGTTCTAAAGTATTCTATGTATTTATTTGCCTTTTTTTTAAAGCAAAAAAATGCCACCTTTGTGTTAACCCACTTGTTCCAATGAGAAATGTATCGCTGAGGCTGTAAAGTTAACAGTTTACAGCAAGAAGATTTATGGACTATAGAAAAAATGTTTAATATAAGGACTTATAAACCGACTGCATGAGAGATGAAAGAAGGCCAAAATACTCAGATATCATTTTTTTTGAATCACTGTAAAAAGAAAAGACTGGATTTTTTTGTATAGAGAACACTAAACATATAATAAAACATTGTTCAAAACTCAATGCTAAGCCTGCAATTCATTTCTGTCAGCTTTCAAAAGGTAAAAGCCGGCGCCGCTGCTGCCGCTCACCCGCAGCCCGCGAAGCCGGGCTGGTCCCCAGTGTCCCCCAGCTCCGCAGCCGGCCCCAGCACCACCCTCCCTTCCCTGCGAAGGCCAGGCTGCTGGAAGGATGCTCCCCTGAAAGCAGCCGAAGGGGAAGCGCTGCCCAGCCCGCACAGTGCGGCAGGGATGCAGCGCATCCTTCCAGAAGGTCAGCACTCCTGCTGAAGAAAATGTGACCAAGTGGTTTAGAAACCTCAGCACCTCCTTTGCCACCCTGTTTCCTTAGTGCTTGGTTTATCTGGGCAAAGCAGGACAAGCCCCGGCCCAAGACTGGGCGGTGATAAGGCACCGTGGATGCTTTGTTTCCAGGAGCATCTCCTAACAGCCAGGCGCAGAGCTCAGCGCAGCGCGGGACTGCGCTGAGACGCGGCAGGACGGGAGCGAACCCTCCAGCACAGCCCTCACCCTCCAGCTGGTCTCAGCACAGCCCAGGGCAGAGGGGACGGTTCCCAGAGCCCCTGCAAGTTCAGCTTCTCTCCTGCTGCACCCCAGCAGGCACAGCTCTCCCCACCAGTGTTTGTACAGCCCCCCCTGCTCTGGGTGCTCCAGCATCCCCCACCCGCAGCCAGGGGACCAGCTCGGCCGCATTGAACAGCGGGAGATGCTTCCTTCATCAAAAGCTGGGAGAGGCTGAAACATGGGAGCAGCTCAAAGTGCCGGACAAGGCAGCAGCCCTGCTTTCAGCCCGTCAGAAGCAGCCCAGGTGAAGAGGAGGAGAGCGGCCGCGGGGATGGAGAGGCACAGCGCTGGGACACCTAGCTGCACATCGCCTGTCGAGGTGAGCAGGGCTGTTTGCACGAGCGGAACCACTCCAGAAGCAGCAATAGCGGCTCCCAGCAACCCACACAGGAGCACGTCGGTCTTTGCAAAGCCCTTGTGATTGCCTCAGAGGCCAAGGATGCGGGCAACAGCATCCTTTCCAGGTGGGGAAACTGAGGCACGAAGGAGCAATGGCTGCTGAGGGACAAGCCAAGCGTGGCTCCCTGGGCCTGCCCAGCTATCCGGACGTACTTGTGATGCTGGCTTGGCATCCCTGATGCATGCTGTGCTGGCAAGCAGCAGCTCTGCATCCTTGCCAGTGCCGGTGGCCACACAAACACCCTGGAGAAGGATGCAGTACAAAAACTGGAGAAAGAAGCCCCCGTGGCCCAGCAAACACATGGGAGCAGCAGGGTTTAACCCAGCTCCCCGCTCCTGACCTGGCACGTCCCGGCAGCCAGCCATGCCTCCCCGCGGGACCGATCCTGCGCTCCCCGGCCTTTCCTGCCCCCGAGGCTCTGAAGTGCTGTAAGCAGAGGCTCCCTGGTGCAAAGCCTTGACGAGAATGGGCTGGAGGAAGGGGGAAAAACAACAGAGCCTATTTGGCTAATGAAGATGTAATTGCTGCGGCCCTCGCTAAGAGGATGAAAGTATCAGTGCTTCCTGCTCCAGGGGCTTTGTCTGCCCCCACCGCTGACTTGAAGACCAGTGAGGAAAAAAACCACCAAACACCAGCGTAGGAGACCTCCCCAGTGCAGACTGTGGTAACGGAGGCACCAGTCACTCTCAGTCCCCACCCCAAGGAAGGATGAAGGAGTTGCTCTCAGCACTTAATGCAGAAATTCCAGCTAGCTGGAACCCAGCGACCGCTCCAGTACCTCAAAGCCACCACTTTGACCACGGGGACTGCAGGACCCAAGGTCTCAGTCTCACAAAGGGCTGTACAGGAGCTGTCTCCACCATTCCCAGAGGACACAGAGTGTTTTTATCATCCAGGAGCGAGCGACGATGGACCCATCCTCATCCTCATGATCGATACCCAGGGAGACACGCACACATTAGCACTCGTCCCTTTTTACGGCAGGGTGATGACACCCATATCTTCCCTGACCTCTGCCCGTCTGGTGGGACGGTGGGGCTGGATCGATGCTGACAGGCTGCCTCCAATTACCCCCTCCTCCTCCTCGGAGACGCAGCTCCAGCCCATCGCCCATTACGGTGGCTAAGAGCCATCCACTGTCAGCACCGGGAATATCCAAGGGAGCCCTTACTGCCGCTCCCTCCCCCAGCTGCTGTCGCCACGGTCTCGGTACGTGTCTGCACTAGGACCAACGCCTGAGAGGTCATCGATGTCCCTGTCACCTGCTGAGACCCTTGGGGAGCTGCTGGCAGCAGAGACACGGAGGAGAGGAGGCAGAGGGCAGGTCCTCCCCCTGCACCGGGGATGGGGCTCATCCTCTCTCGGCTTTCCCTCCGTTAGTCCTTTTGCTGGGGGTCAGGACCCAGCCCTGTTCTTCCTTTCTGTGCAGCAGAAGCACCTACTGTCCCATGTGAGGGCTGTGGCCAGTTTTTCTCCCAGTCTCACCCCAAAATGGCAGTGCGGAGCGGAGAACAGGGCAAGGGGAAGGGAGATGGGACCAGTGACATGCTCCACTCCATCACAGGCACTCTCCTGCCTGCACCCATTTGCTGGAGGAGTCTGGACCACCGGAGCTTTGCCAATCAATAGAGATACTAATGCCTTAATTACTCCTCTGTAATTGCAGGCCATTAACCTGTGGACAGCCCCAGCGCCCATTGATCTCCTTAAATCATTAACAGGTCTGGGCTGGAACTGGGAGGGATAGAGAGCACAGGGTGGTCCCCGCCACACTCCCGAATCCTCCACTTCCCACCTCGCTGCGCAGTCTGGCAGTGACCTGCCCACCACCAAAACCCACCGCGGGGTTCCCTCGCACCGTGGCTCGCTCAGCAGCGATGGGATTGGCAGCATCGCTTCCCCTCAAACCCCAGCACCTGCTGGGTGTCACAGAGGAGGTCCTGCAGCGTCCCTGTCACATCTCATAGCATCGCTCCACCTGGACAGACTTCCCCCCCCCGAGAAGGGCTCACGGGGGGCACAGCTACCATTTGCAGGACACTGCCAACATGGGCAAGCCCAGCCCAAAGCCCCTTGGCCCACACTGACAGCCGACAGCGGCTGTGGCACACCCAAAACCTGACCCCAGCTGCCACCCCCGTCCCAACACCGGGCAGCGTGCAGAGCCCCCCCGCTCGGTCACGCACCGGTAACCCCGCTGCGAGGAAACCCCGTGCTCCCCGGCGCAGCGCAGGTCGGGTACCACCTACGACAGCCACGCTCGGCTGGATGGAGCTTTCCCAAATTTTGCTCCCCAGCGTGCACACAGCCTGGTTACGTGTGTGTATATATATTTTTTATATACATACACAGACATACACGTATGTATTTAGGCACGGGGTGTGCGTATACACAGAAACACACACACGCTGCGCAGAGGGGGGTGTCCCTGCCGAGATCCCCTCCAGCTGGGGTTAATCCCTTCCCGGCTCCCACCCCACAGACACAGGTCGGACCCCCCATGGTTCCTCTGGTTTCGCCCCCGGCCCCACACCTGCTCCAGCCCCAGGGACGGGGTTTGTGCTGGGGACTGGTGGGAGCAGCAGGCAGGGATGCTGAGGAGGAGCATGAATTATGCATGATGCTGCAAGCCGCTCTGCCTCCCCGACTGGTCCTTGGACTGTGGCAAGTGAGGTAAAGGCAGAGGGGGGAAAAAAAAAAAAAAAAATTCCCTCTCCAGGGACCGGCGTGGTGGTTGGCAGCGAGCGAGGGAGCGCGCACGCAAGGAGGGAGGAGAGGGAGGAGCACATCCTAATGCAGAGATGCTGCAGTGGCTTTGGGCACACACATCCACACTCGGGCAGGCACCAGCCAAGCATCGCCTCGCAACCCAGCCTCCGGCAGCGGCAGGGCCCCGCGGGCCCCCGGCTCACGCCCACGCGTCCATCCCGCACAAGGTAAGCGCCTTCTCCTTCCTTCCTCCATCCCAGAGCGAGGAAAGAGGCTCTGGGTTTTGGGGCCCCATTCCCCATCGGAGCTAACTTGTGCTCGGCTTCGCTCCGGCGAGAGGGAACGTGCCAGATCCCGCTCGTCTCCGGCGGGGAGGCAGGAGCAGAGGGTTGGGTCGGGCATTTCTGGGCCGGTGATGGCTTTGTGGGAGATGCGGGCTCTGCCCGCGCCGGAGAGGAGCCGGGGGTGGAGCGGGGAGAAAGAAGGGGCACGGCTGTGTCACTTGTGGCAGGGGCTGAGCGGCCGAGGTCGGCAGGGCTGGCAGCAGCAGTGTCTCTTACGGAATAAGGCTGGGAATATTTTTGTTATTATTGTTGTTTATTCCTGTTATGCTTTTCCTGGTGCATTCTGGCTCGGGGCACTTTGACAGCCGGCTTGTGGGGTCAGGCATCTCGAACGCGGCGCCTGGGAGGGACGGGGGGCTCGCAAAGATTTCTGCTGCACAGAACTCTTTCAGCATCTCCTGCAGAGCCCAGAGCAGCCCAAGAGACCCCAGTTTCCTCTCCAGGGGGAGAGAACGAGGAAGACGATGGTGTCCCAAGTCCTCTCCCTGCACACCCCCACTGAGGGCAGATCCCAGGGGATGGGGTGGGCAATGGGGCTGCTCTGGGCACACGGGGTATTTCTGTGTCTGGGGGGGCGCTTTGCAGCGTGTCAGGGAAGCTCAGGGCAGGGGGGAGCCAGAGGGGCTCGGCACAAAGTCACGGACAAGCAGCTGGGCACCGCTTTGCTTTTCCCCACTCGCAGCGGGACGGATGCTGGGCCAGGGAAGCAGCCCACAGCAGGGCTGGCTGGGGGGTGCTTCGCAGGGCTCCGGTCCCATCTCTTAAAACTTCCCAAGCTCCCTCCTGCCTTTGCATCTCACCCGTGCGGGCCAACTGACTCCCCCAGGCTCGCACCGCTCCCACGAGACTCAGCATTATTTTTCTGGCTCGACTGGGGAGCATTCATAAGAGATTGTCATCTCTAAGGAAACACTAGTTGCTTTGAGGACGGGAGGCAGCAGCCTCTACACCCGAGAGCTGGGAACAACTCCAGCCCTCCCCAGCAGCGACCCCAGCCCAAGGCTTTAGCCAGATCCCCAAAACAGCTCTTCTTCCTCCCAGGCCACCTCCAGGCAGGTCCACCACAAGCTCTGAGGGTACAAAGCTGAAGCACATGCTCTCACACAAGGTTGAGGAGCAGGTTTGCACCCACGGATGAACCTCTCAAGGTGGCGTATTTGGTACTGAGCACACCCGTCAGCAACAGCATCAACCACAAAAGCCACTTGCTTTGCTGATACAGGAAAGCAGCAAGTCCCAAACTTTCTAGAAATAACTGTACTTTCCAGAGGTAGATAGCATGACACAAAACTAAAGAAAACAGGAAATGAGAGGTTCATGTCAAACCCAGCTGCACTGGGTAGCAGTAGACTGAGACAAAGGGACGCCAACGCTCTTCTCCGTCACCCGATCCATTACAAACAGAGCAACCACGACTTTTGTCACTCAAAATACATCTACAGAGAATTTAATGGCCTGTGCTATTATTTCCTCTGCAGATTTGCCACAAGCAAATCATAAAAGGCAGCAAACCCAGTTGTGTCCTTAGGAAGACACTTCCCACGCACACACCGGACGCGCCGACACGCGGTGCACCGAGGGTCTGGCCCGCAGAGCTGGGAGTCCACGTGGAAGCTGGGCTCACGTTAAAGCACGGCCCGGCTGTTCAGCCACCCTGCGTGCTTTGTGCATGTCCATGGTCCAAATTATCCGTGAAAAGCCATCGACCTCAAGGAGGGGCAGCCACCTCCTCGTGTTTCCGAGTGCCTCCTCCCTTCAGCAGCCCCCAAAGTGAGCCAGCGAGCCCCGGGCTCGGTGGCCGCAGGGTTGGCTCCTGGCACTGCCCTCCTGCTCAGAACAGGGATGGGTTTTTCTCTGCCTCATGGGGACTGGCTTAACGCAGCGCTGCCCGTAGTTATCGTATCCAGCTGGAGGTACACCCTTCCCCTTCCCAAATCGGTGTCGTGCACTACCAGCTTCCAGGGATGAGGAACCCCAGACACCCAGGAAGGTTTCGGGATGGGCTCACAGCAAATCTGTAAGCCCCGGGCTCTGCAGCGACACGGCTGCTCACGTCCCCTTCACGCCAGCTGAGCTTGCAGCGTTGCCTTACAAACAAACGCGTCACGCGGAAAACCCCGGCGCTGACCAGGGGCTTCCAGAGATGCTATAAAAGCGGATACGCAGAAAGAGGCAGGAGAAGCTTCCTCAGACAGCCAAAAAACATAGATAGGAAGGGAGAAACACTAAAATTTGATGTGATAGGCTGTTATCAGGCTCTTCCCAGACACTTTATCTTTTTCTGCCTTTGGGTGCTTGCAGAAGGAATAGGTCTCAGCAGACAAGGAACGAAGTCAGCTCTCAAGCTCCACAAAAGCCATTTCCTTGAACCCAAACTGTTCTCTCCTCTGACAAACGCTTCGGTCCCATTGCCACAACGCACTGTAGTGCCCAGGACCTCACTGGAGGGATGTTCAACACAACCGTGTGGGAGATGTCCCGAGAACACGGGGAGCACCAGAGGTATTCCCATCCCCAGCCGGTTGTAAAATACTGAACCCAGCCCCCCCTCAACAGCTTAGGTCCTAAATTTTTACATCTTTATTTATTGTATAGCCTGTAGAGCTGTCAGTCCTGCACCAGAGAGCCATAAAACAGGGAGCCTATGCTGGAGGAAGGAAGAGGAATATATGTTTTGTGCTGGTTCTTGCTTGTTTTTATAAAGAAGAGAGCAGCTTGATGCTATTTGGAGGCTGAATGCTAAAACAGACTTTAGCAAAGACAAACAAGAAGGTTGGATGCAGGGATGATGCCTTCCAAGGAGCATCGCCGGACTGGGAAGGCTCTTGCTGCAAGCACGACCTTACCCAGCGATGCAAACAGGGCAGCCAGCCCCGGTGCTGGTGGATGTTCAGGCTTCACATCACCTCCCTGGGGCTGTGTCAGCCTGAAGGTTTCCCCAGCTCTCCACTTGTTTTTCCTCCCCGGGACCAGTTCCCGCCCAGTGATTTCCCAGTCAGCGGAAGGAGCCGGGCTCCCCGGCAGGTAGGGAGCTATTTATACCGGTGTCACATCAAAGAGTCTCTGCTGCTGACGCCACCGCAGCTCTAACAGCAGAAAGGGGGTGGGTTTGTGGGGCTGGCAGCGCGGCGCACGTCCCAGGGTTTGGGCAGAGCTGCGCGCGCTCAACGCGCGGTGCTGTGCTGCAAGAGGAAAGGAAAACTTGCAGTGTGGAGCTTTATTTTGGGGAGATGATAGCAGCACCTGCCTTCCCGTCCCTTCTGCCACAGCCTGCTGTTCAGCCCATGTCAGCATCCCCTCCCGCGCACCCCCAGGTTAATAAACCTGCATTTCCCAGGTATTTGGGACTTCAGCAATTCTAATCAGGGCATTAACGAGGATTTCAGGCAGACATCATCTCTCAAATACCCCTGTGCTAAACTGAAGTCACTTGTGGCCTTGTTTTCAAAGACTTTGAGCATCCTTCCAACTGCTATCGACTCAGGCTATTGACTGAAACGCAAGTCTTCAGGGAGAGCTTAGGAGCTGCACGGCGGCCTCGGTCGACACCGTCGGTCGACACCGCTCGTGCCAGCGCAGCTCACGGGGAATCCCCTCCATCCCCTCTGCCCCTGGGTGCTGAGCTGGCGTGGGAAGGGTCCCCCGGCCATTTCTCTTGATGTCCTTTGCTTTCCAACACACTGTGCTGGTCCCCGTGGCATTTCCTCAGGAAAATTTCCTCAGGAAAATTTCCTCAGCCGCCCCGGCAGCGCCGCTCGCAGCCCCCGAGGTCTCGCCTGGAGCCGGGACGAGCCCGGTCCGGCTGCGGGGAAGCCTCCAGGTCCCACCGAGCGCTTCAGCCTCAAAATCCTGGGGATTTACCAAGGGCTTATTGCAGCAGAGCTGAGGATCACACAGCTCAGGCTGGATTTGCATCACCTTGAGGTACAGCCAGAGATGGGATCTGGCTAGTTCAGGAGAAAAAAAAAAAAAAGAAAAAAAAAAAAGAAAAAAGTGCAAAAACACTAACTGCAAAGCTCAGAGCTAAAATTTAAACTGCCCAACAGAACAGAAGAGCAGTAAAAGTGTTCAGGCCCACTCATAACATCACCTCTTCTGTCACAATTGGATTTCACCATCCCAGCGACTCCAGTCCCGAGCCCACCACGCCCCAGTGCTGTGCACGCCCCCAGCCCGTGTCTCCATATGCTCCCAGTCCACATCTCCATCCCAAGAGCAATCCCTGGCTTTGTCTCCCACACAAAGAGGCACTGAGCTGGGCACGAGCGCGGGGGTTTGCCTGTCTGGGGGTGGGACAGCAAGAGAAAACTCCCCCGAGACCCTTGTACAATAAGGTGCCGTGACCCGCGATGTTCATGGATGCACCGGCCAATTATTAGGAAAAAGCACTTAAAAAGAGACAGAGAAAACAGAGAAGGCTTGAAGAGCGTGCCTCAACGCGGCCATCCTGCTGGGATCGCAGCAGAGCTCGGCCCCCTCCCCACATCAGGGCGAGGGGGACCAGACGGGCGTGCTTTGTCCCCAAACGAAGCTAAACCTCTCCCTGCCGTTCGCTGGAGTGGTCTTAGGCATCAGCACTGCCCCATCCACAGCACGCCTGTCCCCGCAACGCCCCGGACACCCCACTCAGGGAAGCGCAGCCCAAGAGCAGCAGCTCTTCTCCCAAATACAGATCCATCTAACATTAAAAAAAATATGCAAAAAGCACAAGCGTGGCAGCCTCAGTCCCCTCCCGGCAGCACAGGGCTCTCCCAGTCACACCAGTGATGCATTTATTAAAGCAGTTTCCCCTGTCCCAGGGGCAGGGCTTTCCTTTCCCTTGCAGGGATTTTTCTCCTCTTTTCCAGGATGTTGGATAATCTGGGCTGCCCCCTCTCTTCACCTCCTCAGAAGGAAAGAGCAGGAGCCACTGATCAAATATTGATCCTTACCAAGCCAGTGCTGTTACAATTAAATTAATCAGTTGTGGATAAGACACAGCAAGCGTAGCCAAGGGGCTGGTGCAGGGCGAGAGCACCCATCCCAGTGCACCCCCTCCCCAGTTACCTCTCAGCCCTGGGAAAGGGACACCCAGCGCCTTTCCCCCGCAAGGCAGGACCACCACACCGAGCTCGTTCAACAGAGAGCAGCAGGACCAGAGCCAGATCCAAACAACCCCAAACCCCAACAGCCAACACCTCCCGAGGCAGGCAGGATGCTGGAGGCCCTTGCTAGGGAAGGGACAGGGACACAAGGCCGTGCTGGGGGCTAAGACCACCACACAGCTGGGGCAGGGCACCCCAAACCAGCAGCAGCCACTGAGCTTGCAACACAGCAGCAGAAACCAGTCAGGGCTACGGAGCACCCTTCCCAGCCCCGCTAACGGGCAAACCCCTGCACCCATCCCCTCCCAGCAGGGCCCTGCCACGCTGCAGCCCCCCACCCTCCTCCTCTGAGTGCTTGAACACCCCCAAATTAAACATTTGCCTCTCTTTTTTCCCCCCTTACCTCTCTCCATCACACTCTCTGGTCTCCGCACTGACCCAGGAGGGCAGAGCCCAGCCCTGCCTGCAATTATACTAACGAGGGCTGATTGCAATTGCTCACACCTGGGGCACGGGGCCAGGGCAGAGGCACCAGCTGTGGGGGCTCTGGGTCAGCCTGGTCCCTGAAAACCCCTTGGTCCTTGCTTGGTGGCTCTGCTCCCATCCCAGGGCGCTGTCACGGACCATCTCCCCTGTCCCCACGCTGTCCCCATCACGGCCGTGGCACCGCACGTCTCTTTCCTGCTGCCTGGCCCGGGTGCAGAAGGGGCAGTGAGACAGACAGACAGACAGACAGACAGAAAACACTTTCTTTTTTTTCTGTTGCTTTAATCCACCCCACCTGGGGATGGGCTCTCCTCCGCAGGTGTTCCCTGCACCCAGCAAAGCACAGGCAGCGCAGCGTGCAGAGCGCGTCCCCTCGCCTCAGCCCATCGGGAAAAAACAAACGCATCCGGACAGCAAAGCCCCGGCTGCGGCCGGCATCACCACGGCCTGGCAGGGACCCACCGGCGGGGAAGGACGCTGGGCTGTGAGCACCATCTGCTCCCGGGCTGGAGGCTCCGAGCGCCCGTGGCACGGTCCCTGCCGCGGTGACAGCAGCCGTCCCAGAGGCTCTGCCCTCGCTGAGTGGGACGGGGTGCGATGGGGACACAAGACCCCTCAGCTATTGCTGGATGTGTTTCTGGGACACATCTCTGCTGCAGCTGGGGACAGGTACCAAAGCGAGCAAGTGGTGCCTGCAGCTCTGCTCCACGTCAGATCCTGACCTTACTGGGGAGCCAGGTTCCCCCAGTAACTGCAGACAGGGTTTGGAGTCAGCTGTGGGGTGACCGAGAAGCCTAGGGAGGGCTGAATGCCACCACAGGGCTCCAAACCCCTCTGAGGGTGCTGGTGGTCCTCGTCTGGGCCTTGGAGACCTCACCGCTTAGGATGGGTTTTGGCTGGCCTGGCATTTCTGCAGCAGCAGCTGCTGTGTGTCCTGGAGCCGCCAACAGATCTGAACCCAAAAATGCTCAGGAAAGGCTGAACCCAGAGTTTGCAGCTAAATCAGCCTCTCCTGAGCACAGGCAGTTTTACAGGAGGACAGATACGTTACAGTCAAACCTTTTGCAGCTCACTGAAACACGCTGTTCCCAAGATGGACAAAACGTAGGTAACCTTGAACAGGTTCTGCAAGCCAAAATCCAGCAAAGATCAAAAGCACACCCTTTCCAGCCTCAGCGACGACCCTTCATAAAGGGATGCTCGCAGCACAGGACAAATCCCTGCGTCACCCCCCCCTCAGGAGTTCTCCTTCCCTGGGGAACGCTGGCAGAAGGAGCTGCCCCACTTACACCCAAACGCTCCTCTCCTCACATCGCCACGGGAGATGGAATCACACACGTTTACCCCGGTAACAGATTGTGCTTTGTGCTGGCCATGCCATCTCTTGTTAAAGCCCGTCTCCTGCCGAAAGCCATTTCTGGCCCTCTCGCCCGGCGTCCTGCCGGAGCCGCCTCCTCCAGACGATGCCGCTCCACAGCCAGAACCGGAGCTGCGGGCGCCGGACAAGGCGGCGTCTCCCCTCCCAGAGGCTCAGGAGGACTCGGCATCTCTCCCAGGGGTAACGGATCACTCCCAGCTCCCAGGGGCTCCAGAGGAAAGGGCTAATGCCCATGTTTTCCAGTGCGCCCATGCCTCCCTCGCCACT
>WHYT01017224.1:198607-229388 GCA_009806455.1 Tetrax tetrax | reverse complement strand
CCTCCCAGCAGGGCCCTGCCACGCTGCAGCCCCCCACCCTCCTCCTCTGAGTGCTTGAACACCCCCAAATTAAACATTTGCCTCTCTTTTTTCCCCCCTTACCTCTCTCCATCACACTCTCCGGTCTCCACACTGACCCAGGAGGGCAGAGCGCAGCCCTGCCTGCAATTATACTAACGAGGGCTGATTGCAATTGCTCACACCTGGGGCACAGGGCCAGGGCAGAGGCACCAGCTGTGGGGGCTCTGGTTCAGCCTGGTCTCTGAAAACCCCTTGGTCCTTGCTTGGTGGCTCTGCTCCCATCCCAGGGCGCTGTCATGGACCATCTCCCCTGTCCCCACGCTGTCCCTATCACGGCCGTGGCACCGCACATCGCTTTCCTGCTGTCTGGCCCGGGTGCAGAAGGGGTAGTGAGGCAGGCAGACAGACAGACAGACAGACAGACAGAAAACACTTTCTTTTTTTTCTGGTGCTTTAATCCACCCCACCTGGGGATGAGCTCTCCTCCGCAGGTGTTCCCTGCACCCAGCAAAGCACAGGCAGCGCAGCATGCAGAGTGCGTCCCCTCGCCTCAGCCCGTCGGGAAAAAACAAACGCATCCGGACAGCAAAGCCCCGGCCGTGGCCTGGCAGGGAGCCGCCAGCGGGGAAGGATGCTGGGCTGTGAGCACCATCTGCTCCCGGGCTGGAGGCTCCGAGCGCCCGTGGCACGGTCCCTGCCGCGGTGACAGCAGCCGTCCCACAGGCTCTGCCCTCGCTGAGTGGGACGGGGTGTGATGGGGACACAAGACCCCTCAGCTATTGCTGGACGTGTTTCTGGGACACATCTCTGCTGCAGCCGGGGACAGGTACCAAAGCGAGCAAGCGGTGCCCGCAGCTCTGCTCCACGTCAGATCCTGACCTTACTGGGGAGCCGGGTTCCCCCAGTAACTGCAGACAGGGTTTGGTGTCTGCTGTGGGGTGACCAAGAAGCCTAGGGAGGGCTGAATGCCACCACAGGGCTCCAAACCCCTCTGAGGGTGCTGGTGGTCCTCGTCTGGGCCTTGGAGACCTCACTGCTTAGGATGGGTTTTGGCTGGCCTGGCATTTCTGCAGCAGCAGCTGCTGTGTGTCCTGGAGCCGCCAACAGATCTGAACCCAAAAATGCTCAGGAAAGGCTGAACCCAGAGTTTGCAGCTAAATCAGCCTCTCCTGAGCACAGGCAGTTTTACAGGAGGACAGATACGTTACAGTCAAACCTTTTGCAGCTCACTGAAACACGCTGTTCCCAAGATGGACAAAACGTAGGTAACCTTGAACAGGTTCTGCAAGCCAAAATCCAGCAAAGATCAAAAGCACACCCTTTCCAGCCTCAGCGACGACCCTTCATAAAGGGATGCTCGCAGCACAGGACAAATCCCTGCGTCACCCCCCCTCAGGAGTTCTCCTTCCCTGGGGAACGCTGGCAGAAGGAGCTGCCCCACTTACACCCAAACGCTCCTCTCCTCACCTCGCCACGGGAGATGGAATCACACACATTTACCCCGGTAACAGATTGTGCTTTGTGCTGGCCATGCCATCTCTTGTTAAAGCCCGTCTCCTGCCGAAAGCCATTTCTGGCCCTCTCGCCCGGCGTCCTGCCGGAGCCACCTCCTCCAGACGATGCCGCTCCACAGCCAGAACCGGAGCTGCGGGCACCGGACAAGGCGGCGTCTCCTCTCCCAGAGGCTCAGGAGGACTCGGCATCTCTCCCAGGGGTAACGGATCACTCCCAGCTCCCAGGGGCTCCAGAGGAAAGGGCTAATGCCCATGTTTTCCAGTGCGCCCATGCCTCCCTCGCCACTGGCAGTATTGATGACAGCATCCATTAGCAGGGACGACAGATCCCCTTTCAGTACAACAGAAGGCTCTCGAGTGCCTGTCAAAATACCCCAGGAAGAGGGGAAAGAACAGGTCCCCACGGGCCCTCTTGTAATTAAGGATTACAATTATTAAGGAGCGCAGGCCTAACCATCAGATGGAAAGCGCACACCCGTGCTTGGGAGAAGTTCGGAGTCAGACGCAGGATCTGCGTGTCGGGGTCGCAGCGTTGAGATGCTCGCAGGGTCCCAGCGCAGCCCCAGGTGCGATCTCGCAGCGCCAGGCCCTCGGGCACAATTCGATCGCTACGCTCAGGCAATAAGACAATCAGGAACACGCAAACCAGCATCCATCCCCTCTCCGACCGCGAACAAACACAGCGTCAGCACTCGTAGAAATGACTCTGTTACTCTCTTACGTGTTCGTTTGCAGTGGGCTGTGCCTGGTGCTCTCCCTGGATAGCACATTCCTGATTTTTAGAGCATGGGTTGGGCTGAGGCTGGAAGCAAAAAAAAAAAAAAAAAAAAAAAAAAGGCAGAAAAGGCAAAAGAGCAGCATCTCCCCGTGCCCCACCACAGCCCGCAGGTCGCATCGTTGGAAAGGGCCCCGCGTGCTTCAGGAGCAAATACACCTCTGTGTGTGAGGGGGATGCTGGAGCGACGGAGGGGGTGGACACAGGGAAGCGAGAAGAGAAAACGATGTGAGCATCAAGGATGGGAGCAGATGTGGAGGTCGGGGTGGAAAGAAGGAAGCGGCAGAGCTGAAGCTGGCAGCAGAACTGGGGATCAAAGCCGTCGTTTACATCATAAATAATGAATCAATAACCAATTAAATAATTCAAACCAGCTTAATTTTTACAAGATACCAGCTTTGCCTGGCCGTAAGGAAGGAAGCCCAAGGGGGATGCTGGCAGAAGTATTTCCGCGGAAGAGCAGCACAGCTCACCCTCCTCTCCCTCCTGCCTGGATCCCGGCTCAGCCTGGGACCGCGGCTTGTTTAGGCGGAAGCACCGCAGGAGGCAGGACGCACTTCGCTCTCGCTCAGCATCTCTGTCTCACCCAGCAGAAAGCGTAAGGCGCTGGTAACACCAGGAAGGCGGCAGAGGGGCAGGAGCAACGCCCTGACCTCCTCATGTCGCCTGCTCCTTATTGAAATTAACAAAATGCAACTTTCCCACACTCTTTCTTATTTGTTTGGAAAGGGAGAGGCACAGGGAGAGGACTCAGCCTCAGAAAATGGGGCTGGCAGCAACGGAGCAAGGCTCAACTCTTACTTTAATTTGCTGCCGCCGGGTGTAGGAACGGCTTTGACGCTTGCTGCCTTTCCCAAACCCTGGGCACAGGAACACGCTGGCGATGAAACCAAACTGGAGAGACCTGGGAAAGTCAACTTATTCATTAGTGCAGCGCTGGCATTGCCTGCAAGCCCGCATCGCAGCGCTGCCTGCAAAACAGACGGAGCAAGAGGCTGGCCCTCGTCCCAAAGTGCTTACGAGGGAGAAGCAGGCAGGGGGTGGAGGCAGGGGAACAATGGGGCAGTGTTAGCCGAAAGGCCGTGGGTTCAGGACACCATTTGGGGCATGATTCTCGTTGACATCAAGTGATTTCATGTGACTGACTCACTTCAGGGTCGCTGGAACAAAGCGCGTGGAGCAGCGTTCGTGCCGATGGCTCTCACGCCCTGCTCCGCCGTGTCCCCAGATCGCCTGTCCCTAACACCGCTCGGCCCTCTCCTGCCGGGCAGGGGTCTCCCCGTCCCCGGTCACACGGGACAATTCAGTGCCAGCCTTATTTAGGGGCCTGTCTCATAAAAACACGGAGCCATGAGCTAGCTAAGGGCAGGCAGGCTGGGCTCTGCCCTCAGCGCTGGACCAGGAGGATGGGATCCAACGCTCTGACCCAAGCGAGATAAAAATTGAGAAGGATTTGAGATAAGGTCTCCTCCCTTTCAAATGCTGGTAACAAAATCTTCTCTTTTGGGTGAGGACACAGAGGCCAGGTGGCTTTTTCACCCAGCAGGACGGCGGCAAACCCAGGGCTATCACTGTTTGCTCAGGAGCCTTCCGAGGGCTGCGATTAACGACCAGGGCACTGGAGTTTTTAAAGCAGTGATGCAGGGGGGGCTGCATCCCGCGGGACAGAAAGCTAATCCCCGCTCGGAGGAGCTGAGGAGCAGTGGGGCGGGCAGACAGATGGGCAGGGACTGCGGTGGAAGCAGCACCAGCTGGAACAGAGGGATGAGCAGCACTCGCAGCCCGGCTCTTGGCAGCGCCTTCCGCAGCGGCTCACCGGGGAGTGCGAGGCTCTGTCGGGATGTGGGGCTCCTCTATGCATTATTTCAAAAGTGTTTGTTAGCAAAGAGGGGGAAAAAAAACCCCAAAAAACAGCTCAGCATCCCCACCGGAGAGCCAAGGCAAGAGGTGCGTGTGCTGACACTGGTCGTGCAGCGGGTTTAGCCAGGAGAGCACTGGGACCAGGGTCTGTGCAAACAGCTTGGTGTTCTGTTTGTTTTTTTTTTTATTTTTGAGAGATCTTGGGAGGCAGGAGCCTGCAGAGGGGAGTGGAAAGCACTGCTCCACCTACCAATGTGTCTCACGGCAGCAGGAAATGCCTTGGCGCTCCGTTATCTCTTGATTAACTACTCAAATGCATTAAACTGAGAAGAAAAGCAGGAAATAAGCCAGAGGCTGCACCGCCCTGTGCAGCCACTTTTGCCGCTCGCTTTCCCCGCCACCCTGCCAGCGTGAGCTCACCACGCGGATGCTCCGCAGCCGGGACGCAGGGCACGATAACAAGCTGGGTCCCCCCAGTCCCTCAGGGCTGGCACAACACCCAAAAGCCTGACGAGTTTCAATTAAAGATGCCTTTTTCACAAAAAACCCATGAACAAATTATTTCTCTCTCCTCCCCCCCACCCCAATATCCTGTATGCATCTGGCTTTGTGCTTTTTTAATAAATTATAGGAAGGAAGCATTATTTTTGGAGGAAGGAGAAAGAACAGCAGATAGTAAGGGAGGAGGAACAACAATTTCCCAACCAGATCTGTCATGTCAGAAAGAAAAAGAGCTCCTTCAAACCCCTCTGTGTTCCTCACCAGGCAGCTGGATGTTTGCTCCCCAGTAGCTCTCACCACGGGCCGGTGGCCAGCGGGGCCACGCAGCTGGCCGCCGGGCCCCCGAGCAGAGCCACAGAAAGGCTGCAGATGACTCCTCTCTCTCTGTCTGTCGCAGGGCCGCTGTCCCCGCTCACCCGCAGAGGCTCAGCCGCGGTGACCGTGACCCGGCCGGAGGCGCAGGATGGGAGGCATCGCTGGGTTTGTCCGCGCATCCCTAGCCGTCGTCACCTTTCTGGGTAAGAGCTGCCCCTCGCCTCTCTGGCTTGGAGGTTTCTGTGGGAGAGCGGAGAGCGGCTGCCGGAGGTGCCAAGCGGGACGTTGCTCGTGGCACGCGAAGCGCACGGTTGCGTTGCTCGCCTGGGACGCGCCCCTCCGTGCTCTGCACGAGGCTCTCGCAGCTGCGGCGATGCCGAAGCCGGATTCTCCCGGGTGGTTTATGCAGCCAGGGGATGTGTCTGTGCTCTGCCCACCGTCCCTTTGTATCGTTCAGGAAAGAGGACAGGAACGATGCCCACGCAAGTCTCTCCCTTTCTGAATTCAAATTTAGGTGAAAAACAGGAGATGCAGGCCCTCAGGCAAAGCCTTGGCAGCGCCTCTCCGCAGCCCGTGCTGCCCAGGCTCGTCCTGGCCTTGGCGCGAGGAGGAATTTCCTCCTGCCAGCAGGACTTGCTCACGGCAAAGCCACTTCGCATCTCGGGATGCCTTTTTGGCTGCAAAGATTCCCCCATTCATTGGGGACCATTTCTGGATCTCAGGGAGTCTCAGGCTGCACTCTCCCTTTTCAGCAGGGAGACATTTGATTTCAGACAACTGAGAATTAGATAATGTCTTCAAGCTAATTCATCATCCCAGGCAGAGACTGCTCGCCTGTCCTTATAAATATCTAATTACCTTTTAATGTTCTCTGGATCCCCGAGGAGGCAGAGGGAGGGGTGGCTGCCCTAGATTGGGAGGCAATTAGCCTGTTTGGAAATTGGTCTGACCCAAATCTGGTAGAGGCAGGAAGATGGAGTTGGGCTCCCATTAACCAGCTGAGTTTGTGCAACTTGCTCCCCGTCCAAGCTGAGCCCACAAAAAAATGACTCCCTGTGAGGAGTTATTTTCCCTTGACCTTTGGCTGGTGATGCAATGAATCTCAGGAGCCAGCTGGGACAGAGAGAAATCCTCACTGGGAACATGAGTGAGGGACCAAGGACAAAAAACCGCCAGCTATAGATGAGGCTCAAGGAGACACTGCGGAGTGGGTGAAGAACCAAAGCTTCCAACTCTGGAAAGCTGGGCTGGCAACGTCACCGCTCCCTCAGCCAGGTCCCTGAAAGGATGGCTTCCCAGCACCACATAAAGGTTTAAAGCTTATGAAGTGCACAGAGATGACTCTCTAATGAACAAGGCTGTCAGGAAAGTCTAAAAATCTCTCTGGCCTTTCTTCATTCGGTAAAAGCCACAGAAAATCTTGAAGTCTGAGACTAGCCAAAGTACTGTCCCTTTGTTCCTCAGAAAGCGTCTCGTTAAAAATAACTCTCTGCTCCTCACAGAGCTGCTCTTTAAAAATAACTGCTTTGATTTTGTGCACATGTGTGCGTTCAGATTTCCTATAAAACCAATTAATTGCCCGTTTCTCCCATGTGCCAAGGCTTCAGGCTGCGGTCAGTGCTCTACAGCTACGGCTACGCTGCCTGCGCTCAGTAAAAGGATGGCTGCTGTCCTCGTAAACTGGAATACATCCTGGAAAACGTTCAGCTGAGACATTTATCATTTCCTGGTCTGCAAAACTAGTGCAGAGCTCAGCACAAAGGGAATGTGTTCAGCCTCCTGGACACCTGGGCTTTCTAGGTCTGACTTTCAGCATATTCCAAATATCAATAACAACACAAAACTGCCCCGCAGAAATGGGCCAGCACCACTGCGCCAGGGAGGCACTGGCACTGGCATGTTTGGGATTTTTTTTCATATGCAGAGAGACTGCTATGTCCTCAGTGGTGTATTTCACAATACAGTATTTTTCTCTCCTAAACAACAACACAAGTCACTCTTGGAGCATTCCGTGAAATGCACAAGCATTTCTGCAGCTCTTTTTCTAAATCTTAATTTTTCAGATGCTCCATTTTCACCTATTCCTATTTATTTTGGTGTTAACATTTATTTTTCCTTGTCATGAACATTGTTCTAGCCAGATGTAGCAGTGTATTTCCCATAACCTCTGCTCTGCTGGCTGGGTTTAACACAGAAAGCAGGGCTGCGCAAGGCATGCCCAATTCTGAGCCCAGCACGCTGCTGCTTGGCTTGCAGACCTTTATTTTCTATTTGTCTTTTCCCCACTACCCAAATGATAGACCCCAAAGAAGGTACCCCCGTTTCAGTAATGTCAAAAAGCAGAGTCCTGGGGTCACCAAAGTATTCCAGACAATCAGTCTCAGAGGTACCAAGATCAACCACCCTGCTTTGCTCTCAATTCATAGCTCTAACGATATCCTGAACTTATAACTGTTTAATTATTACTTTAATCTAACATTTGTTTTGCTTAATGAATGAGATCCAGGCATTTCACCCCCCACACCAACCAGACACCTTGGAACTGCAGATAAAAGCTCGTCCGGACTCCTGGCATTGATTACATTGGAGGAAATCAATGCCTGGCAGTTGCAGTCCATAACCTTGGCAAAGAAAAAGGGACAGCAGCAGATAGCAACGGGGTGCAAGCTCTGGGTGGAATCAGAAAGAGCAATTAGTGTAATTTGGCTTGATTGGGAAAGAGCATCTAATGAGAAAAGGCATGAGTGCTAACAATATATATTTTATTTGTTAAATAAATAGAAAATGTTTACCATATGCTACCTATAAATCTCAAAATGTAAAGCTGTTAAACCTTAATCCATTCACCACCATTCACCAGAACACAATTAATACGCTACTTTCCTATTAATTCTCTATTAACTATGATTATTTTACCTGCTGGTCAGCAGAGCTATTTCCAGCTGAGACTTGCTCAGCACAGCCACCGCCGACCCAACTGAGAGAAGATTTCCAGCTTACGTTGTGAATGCAACCATTCCAGAAGGAAAACGGCACCTGCACTGATTTGGAGGGAATACAACCCTCCAAACGCTGTTTTTCTGTTATTCCAAAATGAGACGCAGGCTGCATCCCCTGTGTGACACCAGGGACCATCAGGCTCCCGCCCGCCCGCGGCTCCCTTGCATCCCCGCTGCCAGAGCCGAGGGCCTGGGTAATTGGCTGACGCTCGGACGCAAGGAGCAGCCGCCAGCTGCTCCGAACCCCCTGAGCCAATTAGTGGAGCCCCTCTCCTGTCTCACCCTCATCTGCACACGCAAAAGCACCCGGAACATGAGAAGAACCCCAGGAGCTACAGGTAAAGGGCTGCTTCCCCCGAGCCCAGCAGAGCCGAGCCGGCCGTTCCCTGCTGGAAGTTACTCTTGCATAAAACATCACACTCACTGGAGTCACTTAATTTAACTAGTGACCATGCTGTGTACTGGAGGGAAGGAAACAGATTACTGGTTGGCATGGCAGTTTTAAGACAGTTATTAATTCAATTACAAAGCGTGGAAGGATCCCGGAGCTAGCTAAGCATCTCCGAGCTTATCGCTGCAGAGGCAGAGGGGCAGCGCGCTGAGAGCACGCTGCCTTGAGGTGGCTCCATCCCCGCCAAGGAACAGGCACTTCGCAGGGTGCCAGGGAGAGAACAGACTCGCTGGCCATCGTTATCCCACTAGCTGCTTCTGCAGCGAAGAGGTTTCCAGGCAGCTTCTGCTTTGTTCCTTCTCATTTGCGCTGCCATTTCCATGAAGCCCGTGGGGAAGGGAGTCTGCCAGCGTTTGCCGTTTATCTGAGACAGAGCCACTCACCGCGGACAGCTGGCCCTTTCCAGCGAAACGTCACCACTGCCTCAAAGGGTGGCCCAGGCACAGTGTAGGAGAAGGCAGGCAGGCTCCTCTTGCACCCGTGCCTGAGCCACACTCACGGCAGCAAGATCAGAACACTACAGAGGAAGCTTCAAGCTCATCTTGTTAGTTCCAAAGTAGAACTGATACCTGCAGCACTGGTGTGCACACCAGCAAACAGCAGGTTTGAGTCGTCTAGAGTTGATGATGTTCCAGATGCAGGGGACCTGCGAGGACTTAGGAGGAACCAACCAGCCAAAGTTTGTACAGAGAGGGGAGGAACCAGCACATCCTTCACTCGTAGGAACAAGGAGGGCATCCGGGGGTTCCCAGCTTCAGTCTGGTCTGTGCGTGGCTTTCCAAGAGGTGTGTGTCAGTGCTCCTTCATCTGCACGTCTTTGAGCACGTCCGGTCCCTCTGGCACGGCAGAGGCGGTGTGAGATGCTCAGCGGGAAACGCAGGTTGTCTGCCCAAAGCCACGTTGCTCCTTCTTTTACTCTAGATGCGGTTCTGGCGCTGCCAGGGACGCCCTACAAAACTAAAAATGAGAAATTTTAGAAAAAGCTAAATTGAGCCCAGCAGGTTTTCCCTCTCTTGCAGTTTGGTGCCAAGCCCAGAGCAGCACAAGGAACTACGGGCCAGTGTTTGAAGAGCAGCCTGTCCACACGCTCTTCCCTGAAGGCTCAGCAGAGGAAAAAGTCACGCTGGCTTGCCGAGCAAGAGCCAGTCCTCCTGCGACCTACAGGTGAGCTCGCCCGCTCTCAATCTGTACCAGGACTGGGACACAACCATCAAGAACTTTGCTTTTCATTCTCCACTTTTATAAGCAGAAAGTCACTAACAGGGAATCAGCCTCCTCGCCCACACGTGATGTGCCATCCCTCCCAGGTCACAGACCAGATATAAATCTAACCCGAGTCCCAGCAGAGCGCAGCTGGAAAAACAAACAAGCACAACCTCCTCCGAGGCACCACAAGTGCCGCAACGAGCATTTACCCCTCTCTCTCTTTACATTTGCTCTTGACAGGTGGAAGATGAATGGCACAGAGATAAAGATGGAGCCAGATTCCCGTTACAGGCTGGTTGCAGGCGACCTAGTGATCAGCAACCCAGTGAAAGCCAAGGATGCTGGCTCCTACCAATGCGTGGCATCTAATTCCAGGGGCACGGTCGTCAGCAGGGAAGCCTCTCTCCGCTTTGGCTGTAAGTTTGTCTCCACAATGTAAATGAAACGCAGCCACAGTCACGCTGGGGGCAAACTGAGTCCCCCTGCTTGCATTGATAAACGTTGGAGAGAAGCTCTCTGGTGCGTGGTACCCAACATCATCACTTGCAGAAATCCCCTGGTGCTTCCCATTCACAGGGAGGTCCAGTAGAAATCTGATGCACTATGGAGAAATCAGTAATATTTTGGGACTCAACCAGTGGAAAGACCAGCCTGTGGAGGGGGAAATAAAACACAGTAATTCCTCCAGCTGTTTTGTCCATCCACGGGCAGGTTTCACTTTGCATGTTTAGTTTTGCAGGAATTCTCCACAGAAGAGCGAGACCCCGTGAAGATTACAGAAGGCTGGGGGGTGATGTTTGCCTGCAGCCCTCCTCCCCATTACCCAGGTAAGGGCTTGCTCTCCAGCATCACCAGCAGCAGGGATTAGCAGCACTGCTGGTGCCAGGGGGAGAGATGCGACAGAGCAAGGGATTCCCAGAGACGGGAAGCACTCCTTGCTTTTCTTTGGGAATTTTAGGGAAGTAAATTTGGTTTTAATTCAGAATCCGTAAAGCAACAAAACAGAGACAGGACTTAGCACGTAGAGAAAACCCATCCAAGGACCAGCTTCAGCTGAGACTGGTCTAGAAAGGGGCCTGCTGGGTTCAGTCCCACCTGGGAGGACACAGACAACTTGTGCAGTTTCTGTTTCTTTTCCCCACAGGCTTATCCTACAGATGGCTCCTGAATGAGTTTCCCAATTTCATCCCGGCCGATGGAAGGCGTTTCGTCTCTCAGACCACGGGAAACCTTTACATCGCCAAGACAGAGGCTTCTGACCTGGGGAACTATTCGTGCTTCGCCACCAGCCACATCGACTTCATCACCAAGAGCGTTTTCAGCAAGTTCTCCCGGCTCAGCCTCGCTGCGGAGGGTCAGTGCTCTTGGATTGTCATAGGGGGACCGGGCAAAATGCAAAATTACCTTTGCAAAGCCCTCAGGCTCCACAGGACACCAACAGTGCAGAAATCACCCACTAGCCTCTCAGTGGAGCTGAAGAGCTTACAAAAACATTAATTGGGTGGGACCTGGGGGAAGCAGCCCTCTCTCCAGGCTTCACTGCTTGTGCAGCCACAAACCCCCTCAGTGGGGTTTCTCTGAGTGCAGAAGAGAAATAGCACAAGGTCCAGCCTGCGCAGGCTCACGTACCCCTGAAACTCTCCTCTGCCTTTGGTGACCTTGCAGAGGTGCAGCTGAAGATACTTCTTGGGCAGGTGGGAGGGAGTTAAACAGGTAGGAAATTAAGGAGAAATGGTCCTGTAGCGATTTTTAGAGACTTTAGTTAAGAGCTGTTTTAAGAGGAAAATGAAGCTTAGCCTCTGCCACCTTATCCAAATGCATGAAGGTGTTGCAGGGTGTAACCTCGTGGGTACCTTTGCCCTTTCAGACCTCTTGTGTGCAATTTTAAAGTCATCCAGAACTCCTCAACAGTGCTTTCCTTTTCACAGATGCCAGGCACTATGCACCCAGCATAAAAGCCAGATTTCCCGCAGACACCTACGCTCTGGCAGGGCAGATGGTGACTTTGGAGTGTTTTGCCTTTGGGAAGTGAGTGTTGCTCAGGTTTGGCACGGGGAGGGCATCGCAGAACCTGCACCTTTCACAACCCCTCTCTTCAACGGCTCTAGTGTAGCCCAGAGACGGAGGGGGAACAGAAGGAGGGAGGAATTGGCTAAAGCCATCTGTCCTGCTGGCCAAGGCCCAGCTGGGATGGGAGCTGGGTGGCTGAGTGGGGACTAAGTTACGCTATGTTGTGTGGGGTACCTGAGAGCTGGCCTTCACCAGATTTACTTTTACACAGCCCCGTTCCTCGAATCAAGTGGAGGAAGCTGGACGGCTCGCAGTCCTCTAAGTGGATCGGCAGCGAGCCCCTCTTGCAGATCCAGGATGTTGGCTTTGAGGATGAAGGCACTTACGAGTGTGAGGCTGAAAACATCAAAGGGAGAGACACCTACCAGGGCCGCATCATCATTCAAGGTAACACGTTTAAACACGTGCCTTTCCACAGCACAGGAGATGCCCCAGGCAATGGACTAAGCCTTTGGGAGTGAAACCACCACCTCTGATCCTGCCTCCTCTCAGCCCTAATTAAACCTATTGCAACGCCCTAACAAAAATTTGCAGAGATCACTGATCCTCAGTGGATATATTTAGGCTATGGCGAGTGGAGAGAGACCTCCTAACTTGCTCTAAAATAATTCTAGCAAAAATGAGATAACCAGGGAAGGAAGCAGAGTGCTAAAAATCAAACCTGGCTCTCAACCAAAATCCTCTCCAAGCCTGGGTGACTTCCACAAGGGTTAATGCTTGGAGCTATTAATCAGAGCTAGTCGAGTTACAAACCTTAATCTGGTTAACTTAGTCTGAATCCAGTCTTTCCTGAAGTTAAGGAATGCTTTACTCTTAAGTAGAGAAACCACAATGTTCTTCCTCAGCTCTGGGTTCTGCCGTAATTTTGTGCAGTCCACATGCACAGCTGCAGCCAGACCCTAAGAGGACTCAGCCGTGCATCGCTGCGCAAAAGGCGAAGGCTGTTACTATGGCGAAACACGCTGTGATGAATAAATCTGCCAGCAGAGATAACACAATGAGCATCCTTCTGCCCGCCTGGCACAACAAACCTCTCATCTGATCCTTTTGGCTCTGCCACCTCTCTCGCTCCTTTGCAGCTCAGCCGGAGTGGCTGAAGGTGATCACAGACACGGAAGCCGACATCGGGTCCGACCTGCGCTGGAGCTGCGCAGCTGCGGGCAAACCCAGGCCCGCAGTCCGATGGCTTCGGGACGGGCAGCCGCTGACCTCCCAGGTACCGCCGGCACGGGTCTGACAGCGAGAGCAGCTCGGGCAGCGTGCACCAGAACTTGCAGTACTGAACCCGCTACTCCAGACTTAGACCCTCCACTGCCGCACTGCAAATGCATCTCAACCCCGGTTTATCACCCCGCATCCCTATTCCATGTGCCCCCATGAGGCCGCAAAGCAATGCCACAGTCCTTACTGACAGCAAATTCCATCTCCCATCATCCCAGCCATTGCTTCATGCAACTTCAGGAACTCACAGCCAGTTATCAAGGTGGATAAACAGCACCTCGTACCTCTGTACGACCTGCACGTTGGTGCTCAGGCACTCAGAAGTCGCAGCAAACAGAGCACAGTGATGTGGGGTAGACATAAAAAAAACGTTCTGCATTTTCCCCCATGGGAAACCAGGCTGGCTTCAAACTGGCATAAGAGTCTGTAATGAAACTCAACCCCGAACACACGAGGCTTGAGTTCCATTTTTGTTTTTCTCATCTAATGGGTTCATCCTCTTGTTTGCACAGAACCGCATCGAAGTGAGCGGTGGAGAGCTGAGATTTTCCAAGCTAGTCCTGGAGGACTCTGGCATGTATCAGTGTGTGGCTGAGAACAAGCATGGCACAGTATATGCAAGTGCTGAATTAACAGTGCAAGGTAATTCCTCACTTCCCAGCCTTCTGGGTTTCAATGGGACACTGAAGGATTTTAGATCTCTTCCCAATATCCTTATCCTATGCTTGCGATCTCAGAGTAAGATAAGAGCAGACAAAAACTGCTTCACTCACCATTGAAATACAGTTGCTGGTTCAACAAGACACTCTACAACCCTTTAAAATTTAGATTTTGTGTAAATTCAGTAATGCTGAAAGAGCACAAGGACATCTGTTTAACCACAGAAAGTGTACAGGACAGACAGCAGCCGCACTACAAGCTCCCTGCCGCTACACAGCCCTCCTCTTTTTTGGAGGGAAGAGGTCAAAGAAAAGAGTTCAGCATCCAGCCAGCCTGCTTTGATGGATGGTGACTGGAACTGGACTGATGTCAGACTTGTTTCACATGAGTCTAAAAGCTTATCTCCTCGTGGTCCATAGATGCCAGAGATAAATTAAAGGCCCTGAACATTAACTGTTTAACATTAACACACTGCAATGCATGAGGGCAACAAACAAAGCCCAACTCTACCTCTGCAATTCCAGGAGGAGCTTTAGGCAAGCTGGATGTCTGCGTTGGTGACTTTGGTCAGGATATTGAAGAGAATATCTTCTCCATTTTCAAAAGCAGCTGTCCTTGTGTCTCTCAAAGACCTTGCACTTGTTAGGGTCATATCCCATTGCTACTTACAACACGTGTGCCACGTAACCCCTGCCTCGGCAGGCGTTAGAGCCACCCGGCAGCAGAGGAGTCACTCCTTCATCCCGCTCACCAGATACTGCCATGCTTCTGTTTCCAAGCCATCGAACAACAGATCAATACCTGGTTACAAGGCAGTTAAAACACTCACATAGCAGGGTTTTCTAATCATTCCTTAATCTTTTTTTTTTCCCCCGTAGCCTTAGCACCAGATTTTAGACTAAACCCAGTGAAGCGACTGATACCTGCAGCGCGAAGTGGGAAGGTCATCATCCCATGCCAACCAAGAGCAGCACCAAAAGCCACTGTGCTCTGGACCAAAGGGACTGAACTTCTGATCAACAGCAGCAGGTAGCAGCAGAGTCAGCAAACTATAGCTAAAACCACATTTTTTTTTCTTGACAGAAGATGACCCAAGTGTGCTGCTAATCCGTGAACATAAGCACTTTGTTATTCCTCCAGTTTCTTCTTTAGAAAACTCCTACATAATATTTTGCAGCCCTGTCTTTATCACCAATTTCTCTAAAATCAGGAAGTGCTGGAAATTGTCGAGTATACAGAGTGAACAGACATTTTAACCTCTCTCTTGTATGGTTCTTCTTCCTTTCTAGGGTGACTATTACCACAGATGGCACCTTGATCCTCCAGAACATCAGCAAATCTGATGAGGGAAAGTATACCTGCTTTGCTGAGAACTTCATGGGCAAAGCCAACAGTACTGGAATCCTCTCTGTTCGAGGTAGAGCTGTTTGCCTTGATTTGGGGTCAATTGAGCAAGAAACGTCTAAGAATGCCATGATGTGATAATTCTCCTCTCCCAAAATCAAAGACATTTCAGCCTGTGGAGCAGCAAACCTTCTGCCTGACCCACCAACAACTGGTCCTTGAGAAAATCCTTTCTAGTTCCTAACCACTATAATCCCTCATGTTCCTTTTGTAAACCTACAGATGTTAGAGATGGATGACAAGATGGAAAGCCTTAGTTGGTTTGGATGCTCTGCAGCCTTCATATCTATCTGGTACGTGGACATTTGCAGCTAACAGCCCTCCCTGCTCTTTCTCTGCAGATGCCACCAAAATCACATTGGCACCATCTAGTGCCGATATCAACGTTGGTGAAAACCTTACTCTACAGTGTCACGCATCCCACGATCCCACTATGGACCTCACCTTCACCTGGTCGCTAGATGATTTCCCCATTGACTTTGACAAGTCGGAGGGGCACTACCGCCGAGCCAGTGCAGTGAGTAAAAGGGCAATTCCGCACCGTTAAAAAGGACAAAAAACTAACACCAGCCGCTTTGTTTGCATGTCGGATGCTGGCTTGCAATCAGGCATGTTCAAATGTTCTCCCCGCTGTCTTTTTTCTCCTCCATGCAGAAGGAAACTATTGGGGACCTCAGCATCTTCAACACGCAGCTGAAGCACTCAGGGCGGTACACGTGTACAGCCCAGACGGTTGTGGACAGTGCTTCGGAGTCAGCCACGCTGACCGTCAGAGGTAATTTCTCTGTTGTAAGGTTCCCCCGCTCCTTACAAACCCAAAGTAACGGCATGGTCCTTGCAAGGGGTCAGCTCGCTCTTCCCTTGCAACCACCTCCCCATCTAACATTTGAAGTGGATGCGATGGGCTTGTGAGCTTTTCTGGAGGCCAAAATTAGAGGTGAGGCTTCCTAGCTTCCAGAAAATAAAGGCTTGATTTTAAATTATGATTTGTACAATATAAAGAGCAATAAGCCTCCAAACCTTGCATCTTAGTAACACGTCTGTCTTTCATCATCCCAGGACCTCCAGGCCCCCCCGGGGGGGTGGTGGTGAGAGATATCAGTGACACCACCGTCCAGCTGAGCTGGAGCCGCGGCTTTGATAACCACAGCCCCATTGCCAGGTACATCATCGAGGCGCGGACCCTCCTCTCCAGCAAATGGAAGCAGATGCGTACCAGTAAGTGTCTTGAGGGCAGCGGCGGTGGCACAGCCCGTGCTGGCTGCTGGGCACGAGCGTGCTGACAAATTCTTGCTCTGCGCTCGTACGCTGGCTGCCACTCGCTCTATTTGTTCTCCTCTCGTGTTATTGGATTATATAGATCCTGTAAATATTGAAGGCAACGCGGAGACAGCCCAGGTGGTGAACCTCATTCCTTGGATGGATTATGAGTTTCGGGTCCTGGCGAGTAACATTCTTGGAGTTGGGGAGCCGAGTTTACCCTCCAATAAAATTCGTACCAAAGAGGCAGGTACGTGCAGATACGCTCAGAGATGGAAAGGGGAATCAGAGGTACCTGTCCCCGTATGTTGGAGGGGGAAGCCTGGTTTGCAGCACACCTTGGGCCCAAACAATTGGTCATCTCCTTGAGTGCTCCTAGAGGTGATGCCATCACAAAATTTTCTGCCTTTTTGCCCATGTACACATCAAAGATAAAGCAGTACTAGAGCTGGCAGCTGACTTCACCAGCATTAGATATAATATATTAAACCATTATAAATCCTAGCTTCAAATCCTGTACCTTCTGGGCAGCAATGCTTAGAAAGGGGAAAGAGCCCTACGCTATCACAGAGCACAACTCTGCAAAGACAAGGTAAATTTCTCAGCAAATGACTGTGAACGTTGATTCCATCTTCTGCTGCTTGAACATGCAAGCAGAACGATGTCAGAACAGCAGGAGAACTGCTCTCAACAAACCAAATGCATGTTAACTCCTTTCTAATAAAAGCTCTCCTGCACATCCCTGCTTTTGAGACACGCTGCCTCCAAATAAGCTCGTCAGGCACTAGCTAATAGTCTAGACCTGATTTTCACAAACATCTGAAATAGTCACGGCTGAAAAGAGAGACAAGCGCTTTCAGACGAGCTGTCAAAGCCTGGCTACTGCCAGATCGCGCGGTGTCTGCGCTCATCTTCATCACTATTGCTTCCTTAACCCAACCTGCGCTGTCTGCTTTTGTTTGGGGACCTGACAGCACCTACTGTGGCACCATCTGGGCTCAGCGGAGGCGGAGGGGCTCCCAACGAGCTGATCATCAACTGGACGGTAAGTCAGCAGCCCGGCACCAGCCGTGGACGCTGGGAAAGAGCCAGGGGGAGGAGCACGTGTCGTGTCTTTTGGGAAATCAGTGCTCAGCCACGATTTTGATACGAGGTTGAGCCAAACACTGTGCTTAGTCCAAACTCTTGCTCGTTTGAACTGAGCGAGGCTCCTCTCTCTTTCTGCCTCCCTCACAGCCAACGCTGCGGGACTATCAGAACGGAGACGGCTTTGGCTACATCTTGTCGTTTCGCAAGAAAGGCACCCAGGGGTGGCTGACAGCAAGGGTGCCGCACGCAGAATCGCTGCACTACGTCTACCACAACGAGAGCATCGGTCCCTACACCCCCTTCGAAGTGAAGATCAAAGCGTACAACAGGAAAGGAGAGGGACCGGAGAGCCTCACCGCCATCGTGTACTCTGCAGAAGAAGGTAAAGGGGGACTGCGGTGACTCTGAACTCACCATGCTTTGTCCAACCAACCAACGTGTCCTCAGCCGGCTCCCCGCAGAGCTGTGCCTGTCTGGAAGCTCAACGATAGGAGAGGTTTCCTTTACTCAAAGAGCAGGCGACAGTGATGTCAGCACAACATTTATCTTCTACTTCAAATACACAGAGAGATGTTTCCCTAAGCCCAGCCGTGACGGTACACCCAGAGCTTCAGAGCAGACACAGATCCTCACAGCACAAAGCTGTGGCCCTGCTTGTCCTACCGACTCCCTAAATCCCTTCCCCTCGCCCTGCTCCATACAATACTATCAGCTGTCTGGCTGCGTGGTAACGCTGCTGCAGGAGAGCCCTTCGTTTCAGTGTGCCGACTACGCTGCCCAGAGCGAGGAAAAGGATTTTGTTCCCTTTTGTTGTCTCTTTCAGAACCAAAAGTGGCTCCTTTCAGAGTTACAGCCAAGGCTGTCCTGTCCTCAGAAATGGACGTGTCCTGGGAGCCCGTTGAGCAGGGAGACATGACTGGAGTGCTTCTGGGCTACGAGGTACGAGCCCTGCAATGGGAATGGGACACTGAAACTGAGATGGGAGAGCCCAGCAAAAAAAAACCTCCTCCATGCTAAGTGATGTGAAAGGAAACAGTATTTTGTTTCCAAAGATGAAGGATTATTAATGAACAGCAATGGGCTCTAATAGGGCTGGTACTACTGCTCACAAGAGAGATTAGTAAGGGAAAAACATCCTTTTTTTTCTGCTTGCCTTCCCACACAGGCTGTAACCTTATTTCTGGGCACATACTCAGCAAAATGCACAGAAACAAATACCAACAGGTCTCCAGCACTGGCTGTGGATGGACTGAGTCCGGTATTTGCAGATGCCTCTGTCCTTACTAAAGCCATCATACCCCTTCTCTACTCAGATCCGGTACTGGAAGGACGGTGATAAAGAGGAGGCAGCTGACAGAGTGAGAACGGCAGGGCTGGTCACATCGGCTCATGTAACAGGCCTAAACCCCAACACGAAATACCACGTGTCAGTCCGAGCTTACAACGGGGCTGGAACCGGCCCCCCGAGTCCCTCTACCAACGTCACCACAACAAAACCACGTGAGTGAGTCCTGACCACCTCCGTTTTGCACGTTGTACTCCCTGGGGCTGCTGCTTCCTCCAGAGGCTCCCCAATGACCAGCTAACTGATTAGCTTTTTTTTTTAATCTCAGTGCTCTAATACCATTTTAAGTAGTCCATAAAACAGGAGACAGCTGTAACCAGCACAACCTTCTCATCAGTCCCTGACTTACTGAATCTGTCTTGTTTTGTATCTCTTAGCACCAAAGAGGCCACCTGGCAACATCTCCTGGACTTTTTCTGGGTCTACAGTCAGCATCAAGTGGGACCCAGTGGTGGCGAAGGCAGACGAGTCTGCAGTTACGGGGTACAAGGTACAGGCAGCACGTAGCTGGCCTCGTCTTACAAGTGACCCTAAGGAAATCACACAGAACATAAACTCACACTTGCCTCTTCCAACAGATGCTTTACAGGCAGGATTCCCACTCTGCTCCCACGCTATACCTGGCCAGCAAGAGCCGGATCGACATCCCTGTCCCTGAAGACTTCACCCACGCCTTTGTACAGATCAGGGTGACGGGCCCGGGGGGAGACGGCATCCCAGCAGAAGTTCACATCCTCCGAAACAGTGGTACGTACGCTCCTCTGGCTTACAGGGTGCTTCACAGACTGCTGGAAAACGAGCTCAGGGAGAAAAGCTAATCTGCAGGACAACTCATCTGTCATTTGCTACCGCTGCTCTTTGTCACACCTCCTCCCGTACCTGAGCACGGCATGGCGTGCCAGCAATAAATGCTATTTTGTTTTAAAATTCTGCTCTCCCTTCCAGGAATGCAGAGAAACATCCTACCCCAGTGTTTTACATTGAGACCCTAGAATTGGTCTTTGGCTCCCTTGTGTTGCTCACTTAAAGGACCTTCTGACGTGTTCCCCTCCAGCCCTTCATCAGCTAAAGTCTCCCCAGACTCTGAGCAACCTTCCAGTCTAGTCTGAACTCAGATTTATTCTATTTGCAGCTAAAGATACCGAGGCCCCACGCAAGCCTAACTTACACCCACTGTGAGTGAAATCCTGACTCTGTGGGGCCCCAACACCAGCTCCAGCAGGTTCCTTTGATTCGGGGTGGGCCCACTTCCAGATCCTGGGAGGTTCATCAGAGATAAGTGCAATACGAGCACGCAGAACCACAGAATTAACATTTTACCAACCCTCTTGGCTCTTCCCACAAGACACCAGGTCGTTTCTGTGCAACAAGACGGTTGCTCCTTCCCTGCTCCCTTTCTTTCAGGGACGAGTATGATGGTGGAAGACTCTGTGACGAGGCCGGTGCCACACGCCGTCGTTATCACAACTAACTCTCTGGTAATGGTGGCCCTGATCAGCTACCTGGAGCTCTGACGACGGCCAGCGCAGCAGAGAACTCCCGGACACGCGTCCTCCCAAGCCAGTGAGGAACGACTTAACGCTTGGCTGCTGCCACTTCCCGTTTGTACCACAGCAGCACTACAGAGAAGGGGTTTGACAACATTGTTTTAAGGGAGCAAGAAAGAAACAGCTTTTTTTTTGTTGTTGTTGTTGTTTTGGAAAAATACAAGCTTTCATACAAGACATGGGTCTTTAACTGATTAAACATTTTTTAAAGAAACAAGTAAAACGAAGAAGAATTCTACAGGAATTCTGACAGCCAACTGCCCCACCCACTGTATCCAGTAGGTTTTCTGCCTTATGAAGCCATGTACTAAAATAACTGGACTGCTAAACTTGACTTATTTTTTTTTTTTTAATATGTACAGTGACTTTTGGGGGGGGTAAGGGGAGGACAAGGACTGAGGATTTCCCAGTGATCAGCTTGTTCCATACTAATCCCAGTCACAGCCATCTCTAACAAATCATGGGACAGGATTTTCCACCCCCCCCCCCATACTGTGAGCCAAATTCTGCAGCAACCAGCCCAAGGAGATAAAGCCAGAAGAGAGATTGATCTCTGCCCCGTCCTGAAGATGGGTGAACAGAATGTTTGGATTGCAAAAAGCTTTTTTTATGACACTGGTGTTAACTTGCAGCCCCAGCCTATTGTTTGTATCAACTGTTCTGCTGTGAGGTGCAACGTTCAATGTTATCCATATCTCACATGCTTCTGGGGTGTTTCTGTTATACTGTTTGCTTCTTTCCTTTTTGGTTGGGGAGGAGAAGGGGTAAGTGGAAAGGATACTTTTCTAGCATCTGCTAATTTGGAGAGGCAGTTCTGCCTAATACTGGAGATGTCAACATACCTGATTTCAATAGACAGAGGGTCTTAAAGAAGGGAGAAAAAGGAATATTATATAATTTAACCAAGAACTGGAGACTCAAGGAATCCATCACTGGGGCAACAAGGGAAATAGGGACTCAGTCAGATTCGTTACCCTACACACATGGTTCCATCCAGCCAAAATACCAGTCTCAACCTGGGACTGCAAGATTGAGATCCAACCAGTAAGTCAGTCTGGTTTTCAGGTCAGCTGCTGTAAATGTCCTCAGAAGGACAGGGATGCTGAGGTGCGCCGTTACCTAAACTGGTTGGGAATAGATGTTGCATATTAAAATCTCTCTGTTCCCCAGTAAAGCAATTGACTAAAGTTAATGAGAAGCTGATTACGCTGTTTGCTGGTTAGATCCCCAGCACGCTTTTAGGGACCTTTACCCGCCCGTCCCTTCCTCCTTCCCAGCAGACAACGCCGCTGGCCTGAGCAACCTCAGCTCCAGAATCACCCGCCAAAGGGCTGCGTTTGCAGGACGGCGCAACGGCAAGGGAATGACATGCAGTTTCTAGATGCCATTTCCTTGCCCTTGCTAATTATTTTTTAACTACCACATCCTAGGCTTTAGTGAGCAATTTGAGAGATTACACACAGAAATCCCTGGCCTCCTGGAGTTATCCCTACTGCATATATCCATAGTGTACAATTTTTTTAGCAGCTGGCCTACCCTGGAAGCAAGGGGGTAAATGCACCGGTAGGTTCCCACCGTGGGATGGGAACAGCAAAGCTCTGGGCTGAGGAAGAAGGGCAACTTCTTCTCTGCGTTTAGCAAACCAGAGAAACGTTTTAAAAACAAGGTAAAGAAAAATAAACTCAATGAAAGAGTCTAAACATTTAGAGCACAGCTGCAGCAAAAAGAAAGGGTACTTCACTGTTTCCATTACAAATAAAATCTGGGATAAAGTGGAAAAAAGAAGTCAACAGCTGCCACTGGCACACGGCAGACAGACAGGCAGCAAAGGCAGGGAACCCTCACCCCCAGACACGTCCTGAGCTTCCTCCGTGTCCCTCCCCAGCTCTCCACCCGTCACTCCCTCGGGCCTCTAGCAGACTGAGACACTTCCTTCAGAAGGACAACAGCTAAATATAAATTGTATTTTTGTATGACTTATGTTCTTCAAGATTTTAAAATATTTTTATTGATGTTTGGAAGCTTTGTTTGGCAAAAATATGTTATGTTCTTAATTCAGCATTTTTGTTATCACCTCCATCTCGCTGGGCCTTCAAGCTTTCTCCCACAAATGATGGGATGAAAGGAAAAATAGGAATTCAGTGTTAGCTCAAAAGCAAAGCAAATTAGGGCTTGGGCAGCAGTTACCTGATTGATATGCAGAACTAGCGGTAGCCACGATGACAATATGTAGGAGGCATAAACTAACTGGACCTAAGGAGCTCCAGAGCATTGCTGGATGATGCCCACTGCAGCCCTGCAGAAGCTTAGTCCCAGCTCAGGAGAGGAGCAAACAAAAGCAGCAGGGTTAGATGACGTGCCCAAAGAGCCTTTCCTGAACGGAGATGCACGATGCTGGAGGTGCCCCGGGTCCGATCCCGTCGAGCAGCCAGCACTCCGCAGAGGGGGACCAGAACAGAAATCCCTGGCACTGAAGAAGCCTGCTGCACTCCTCAGGAGGAATCGCTGTGCGGGACGGAGCCTAGCTGCAGTCATGAGGTTCATACTGGTTTCAGGCCAGCTCCGTTCGCCCCATCACCAGCCCCATTCCGGGCAGCCAAACACGGGCTCTCCCAAGGGGCTGCTGTGCCTGCGTGCCCATGGACACAGCTAATTCCTCTCAAGAGGTGCACACTAGACACCTGCAGAGACAAAGAACGTGCTTTGATGGACCACGCGCTGGAGGAACTCTTACCAGCAAGCAAAGTGATGGAAGGCACTCCTGTGAGAGGTTCAACATCAGTCTAGGTCTGACCATGCAGGCTATGCGATGACTCTTACAGACACTTGGTCTCAACTGATGCTTCCAAACGTGTCTGGCCACACTGGTGGCTCTGTTTTACTGAACTTCACAGTTCTGGAAAGCAAGATGCTTTACAGCATGGTGAAAACAGTATCTACATGCTGCAATGACACTGGGTTTTAAATAGCAGCCATCTGCAACAATTCCCTGGGAAGGTTAATACATTTTCCATACTTTGTTAAACTAGATCACAGGCACATTTTATGTAAGAAGTGAAAAACCACATGGGTTGGATTTCAAATGTTCCAGTTTGCACTGCTCTGCATTGCAAATGGGCTGAATATATTCTAATTTGTAAAAGTGACGGGACAGTATTTTCTAAAGCCTTCAAGTGACAAGTAGATCCCCTTGAAAGTTAAACATCTTTAATTTTAACTGAAGCTACGCCTCTTTTTTTGAAAAGGTAAATCATCACTACATACAGTTTCATCAGTACGCATTTCAAACCACAACACTGCTGAGCTTTTGCAACATTTCAAGGATTACACATTGAAGCAAAGACATAACCACAATGGCCTTACAACTGCTTGGTCTAACTCCAGCTCTGGCATTGACTCCATCTATAGCTCCAAGCAATTATGGCCCCATTATTTCACTGCCTCAGTTTCCCTTCCTGAAAAGTGAGGCACAAGTCTATTTGCAAGTTCTTTGCAGTTTGAGAGTTTCTGTGTGTTCATGCCGCTGTCAAAGGCATGAGTGCAGCTCAGGTAGGGTCAGAGCTGGCTCAAACCACCCAGCACAAGCTTCAGCAAGGCTGCTCAGTCACTGCCCCAGTCCTTGGTGGCAAACCTGTCCCTGTACCTGTGCCATCTCTGCTACGTGGTCCTTACCCAACTGGGCTAGCCACAGCTCAGCGGACATCAGTGTTTCCTGAGTGTTAGCAAAAAGAAAATCAGAAAAACATAGGTGGTACACAGGCTGTCTCTCCCCTACAGATTTTTTGTAATTCTGGGGGTATCCGCTGACATTCCAAAACCACAGAGCAGAAAAGACATGGCACGGCAGGTAAGCACAGGGAAACACCCTGGGTGAAAGGCAGGGCATGTTGGGGAGGGAGCGAAACAGAAAAAGATTTTCCACTTGCAACACTGGTAGATGAGAAAGGCCAAGTTCAGGCCCAGACTGTCAGAGGCTAAACCCTGCTCTGGACAAGGCAGCTCAGTTTTTGTATGCAGACACAAGCCACGGTACGACAAAGACTGCCTTGCCTTAGGCATCCTTCCTGCCATTTTATTTCCTGGAGGTTAAGTCACCCCCAGAAAAGGATTTGTATGTGCAAATGCAGCATTTGTACCTAGTTAAACTTTATCCAGGCTATTAAAAAACCTACATATAAAGCCCAGGCAGAGACACCAACATGAGAAAAAGATGTGGAAGAAACCTTCTGAGAAGCCAGTTACAGCTTGCTAAAATGCAGCACGGAAGTTAAAAGGAAAGGTGTTCAGAGCCAGGGGAGAATACTTCAATTTCAACATCTTAACAGAGTTTACTGGTTTTACACTATTGCATTAACTTGTAAATCAATTTCCTGTCTCATTAAGAGCCCCCTACATTTAATTGCTCTGAGCACTTGCTTTAGAGATTAACTTACTGGGATGAGCTAAGCTCCCCGGGTTTTGTTCTCAGCACTGCAATGGCTCACTAAATAAAGTAATCTAATTTTACAGGGTCCGTCTTACCCATCAGTAGTAAAAACCAACCTGACAGGGGTGCTGTAAGGAGTACGCAACAAGGGTGAAATGTTTTGAGACTCCCAGATGAGAGGAGCCTTACAGTCCGGATTCATTCACACTTCACACAAAATAATCCTCTACCTGATACTATTGAACTTACAGACGGAAGATTGTGCTTCTGGTTTTAGGTTGTCTGGGTTAAATTCAGCACTCAGATATATGAATTTGAACCAGGAATAGCTCACATTTGCAGCAGGACAGATGAAGTGGTGTGCTCTGAGTGGGAGACACTCTCGTATCTTTGCCCAAAGATAATGCAGGCATCACGTTCAGCTAATGCCTGGGGGTCTAAATCCCATCTGCTCTAAACCTGCAGAACTATCCCCTATCCACACAAACCCTCTGCTGTGAATATTTTAATCCAGCTTCACTCCACACAAACAAGGCAGTTTTCTTCTCAGTAACTTTGTTGTACACTATTTTTTTAAGAAAACCAAATGGCAAACATTGTAAGCATACTGTACGTACTGTAATTATGGTTATTTATTGGCTACGGTAGCACGCTCTTCATAAATAAAGATCTTCAGAGACTTTAGACAACTACTAGAGTCTGGAGTGTTTCTGTCCAGCTTTAAATGCAACCAGTACCTTGCTTGATCAAGAGTCCCCCTGGCCCAGGACTATATTTTTCCCCACTGCCAATTTCACACAATAATACAAACAAGGAGCCCAGTGAGACTCCATTCACACGGAGCTGGACGTCTCACCAAAAATTAAGTCAATTAAGATACAGTAAACTTAAATTCTATTCCGTGACAGTGATAAGTAACCAAAAGAGGAGACACTGTCCATGGAGCAAGGAATTGCAGGTGTTGAAGGTCTGCTAGAAATGTTAATGTGCTTCTTCTGGCTGGTGTTTCAAGGGCTAGGAAGCAAGGCTAGAAAACTCAAAGTCAAAAATTTCATGCACCTTATCAGCAGAAAGGGTAACTGACTGTTGGAATAGCTTGCCAACAAGCTTCATCATCAATCACAGCCTTTAAACCAAGACTAGAAGTCTTCCAGGAAAGATATCCACTAGATCAGCCACAAGCTAGCAGGCTCACAAAGGTTCACCTACATTACAGAAAATAATTTCCTGCAGTGCAGGAAATGCTGCATGAAATCACCTCATCTATGTTATGTCAGATTAATTCATCACATTCACTCCTTCTGGCCTTAAAAAAAAAATAATAAATCTACTGGCTTCCTTCTACCTTTGGGAAGGATGTCAGAGATCAGCTAGAATGGTACTGGTACAGCTGGGTGGCCCCCGGGTGCCCGTTGCAGAGGGCCCCAAGAGGCCAGGCTCAGCTGTGCTTAACCCCCCGGGCAGGCTCCTGCCCCTCTGCCCCGCGCTCTGCAGAGCCGCAGGCGAGGCTGCTCATCACCGGGGCCGTAATTAGCTCAGGGATTTAGGCTGTGATGGGGCTTTGAAAAGGTGAGGGCAGCATCATTAAAGAAACCAGCGGGGAGCGGCCAAGACGGAGATGAATCCCTCCCCAGTTCATCTCCGGCAAGGGCACTCCTGCTTTTTCAAGAGCCATCATTAAACGCCGCGGCACGCAACATAAATCAAGGAGACAAACGTGTCGCCGCTGACAAACAGGCAGGTCCTACTGGAAGGGCAAGCCCAGTCCCGCAGAGAGAGCACACCAGTACGCCGCGCTGCACAGACACTGGATGAAGGATGCTGGGAGGCATCGCTTGTGCCCATCAGTCCCAGGGTGGCTGAATTGCTTCGCTGCTCCTTTGTTTAAAGTCACAGAAAAAAAGACATTTTAAGCTAATTTTTTAAAATGAGCATCAAAACACTTCAATAATTAAAAGGAATCTACTCCAGAGCCGATGATTTGTGTCCCACCTGAGAAAACATCCTCCTCCTCACTTCTCCACAGGCGTTTTCAAGGATCAGTTTCCAGGTCTTACACCGTGGGGTCTCACGGCCCCTGCCTACACGGCGGCGCACACGCGCTGCTCCCCGAGTCCCAGCCGGGACGCCCGCAGAGAGGTCTCATTAATGGCTTTCTACACAACTGTCACTTTACCTGCAAATACCAAAAGGGCGAGCACAGGGTTTACACCCATCCAGCCCTCCTCTCATAGAACAGACAAAGGGACAAATGAAAATAGACCTTGCTTGGAAATGAAAAAGCATCAGGAAGACACAGGCAATTTCCACAAAGGGCACTCAGGTTTAGACAAACAAGCCTGGGATTGGTGACAAGGGTTAATGAAAGACCCCTCTGCCCCAGAAAGGTAAACAAGAGCAGCTTTTTTAAGTGGAAGGGACACAGAAAAGCAAGGGATGGACAGATGCTGGCTGGAATGGGCTCAGATGAGAGCCTGGGGCATCTGAGAGAAGTCAGACTAAGCGTGTAGCATCAGCAGAGCCTGCTTCGTTCCTGGAAAACTGATAAAGAAAGCTCCAAGAAAGAGGAACTGCTTGGAAATGATCTTCCTTCTCTCCTTTTGGGACCAAATCAAGGTACAAGTAAATTACCTTTGTGGGTAAATCTTTAAAGCCAACATATGTAAGAGAGAGTTCTTACCACTCTGAAGATGCTTCGTACTCAGCTTTTTCATAAAATTTCTACTCAAAAATCAAGCAGTTGATCTGTTGGGATGCAAAACAAATCAATGCTTAAATTGTCAGGGACGTGGAGGGACAGCATCTTAAAAGCTTTGTGCAAATCTATGCTACAGTTGGTTTCGTTTAATAACATCCTCCTATTATTTTTTTCTGTCATATTATTTTGAGGGTTTACTACCTACCATGAAAGCCAGATTTTCATAAGAACTCAGCACGTAACACTTGAAAATTCCTAAAATCCTATTTTGCTGCCTAAAAACAATTTGTCTGTTATTGGCACTCAGTGGATGTTCAGTAATATTCATGTATTGACTCTCGCCAAAGACAAAATTTTTACTAAAGAAGATCTTCTTTAGCAAAACAATCAAAACAAAAGACAGTTATTTTATACACTGCTATGTAACTCTGGTCTAAAGGTTCTGATTAAATTAAATCATGGCATCAACTTAACTATCATCAGAACTAAGCGCACACATACACAAAAACCTTATTGTGGTCTACATCTGGCTCTAAATTAGTGTGTACTGAGTCAAGTAAAACACTCCTGCTTAGGCTTAGTGCTGCAATAGTGAATTTACTTTTTTTATAGTCAGCCTAAGATGACACACAAACTAAACCCACAGTACCCAGCATGCTTTAGCAAAATATGGTGCTTTGCACATGAGTTCCACAGGTCTAAGCTGGCATTACCAGAGACAGGCAACAAATGAACATATTTACGTGGTATTAATGGCAGAAGTGACTGCCAAAAAGCTGCGGCTTCCTGGAAAAAATGCAGGGAAGAATGCAGGCTAAACAGCAATAGCTACTCAATGTATCAGTGCTGGGAGAAAGCCAGAAAAAAGAAAGGGGAGAGCGAATTCTGAATTTCCCTAGTTTTCAAAAGAATCATTCCGTGGACTTGGAAATGTTCACTGGCAAAGCAGATCCTAGCAGTGCAGAATTCCCACGCCAGTAGCGTTGCATTCACATACATTTCTTAGCCATAAGCGCAGTATTTAACTCTTCACCTCCTAAAAACCAGTACGCTCATGTCCACGCTGCCATCAGCCTCAGCGCTACTCAGGGGCAAAGCAGCACGTGAGAAGCAGCGGTGGAAAAGAGGGGAAGAGGGACACAACAGCCCCGGAGCTGCACCGGGCAGATCGCTGAACTGCTGCAGGAACACGGCAAAGAATTACCGCAGCTCAGCGTGCAGGGGACGGAGGAGTCAGACAGCCCGGTCTGGTGCAAAAGAAGCATATGGGGTTTGTTTTCCTCTTTGCTGCCATTCAAGTTCCAGCAGTTAAGGCAATCTAGTTATTCAATTTAGATAAGCTTCAGTAGCTAACAGCAATTTAAACAGCTGCCTGGGCCTCACCATTCTGTTATTACCTCCTTCTTTCCAAGTGCTAATGCCATTAGCAAATTGACTTCCTCCCTCACACAATCTGTCTCGCTTTAGTATGTACAATACTAATTGCTTCCTAATACTGAGGGCCATCAGCAGGCAGCAGAACTTTGTGCCACCAAAAAAACCTCCCAGCTGGGAACTGGGAGCACACAGGGTTTGCAGGCAGTCCCTGCCATCCTCTCCTCCAGGTGAGGCGGACAAACTGACCAAGTGTGGGGAAAAAGGAGTTCAGACACCACATTACCAATTCAGAGCAGAAAGAGACATTTTTTTTTCCTGTAATTCAGCTAATTATGTCAGGAAGAACAGGGACAAAGACTAAGAAATCATGCATATTACGTGAAGAGACAGAAAGAAATGTAGGGATGGGGAGACTATGCTGTTCAAAGGGTCCTTGCTTCAGCTGCTTTCACTGACCTCCCTGTACCTCCGACCTCCCCTGTTCCCTTCTTGTGACCCTTCTTTCCCTCAGCTCAGACTGCTCTCCCTTCCTTCCCCTCCAGCCCCCGAAGCTCTGCTAATGAAAACATTAGCCAACACACCTTAGATTGCTGCAAAACTCAAAAAGCCTACAAGCAGCATTTCAAACAGCAATTATGCCAATAAGAGGCCCAGTCCCATCCCTTCTGATAGCTGGAGCCACACTGTCCATCACAGCACTCCATCTTAAAGCAAACATTAAAAAAAATATATATTAATCTTTCCTGCATCTGGCTCCCCTTGGAGGAAAAAAAAAAAAGGGAGGACACAATAAAAAGATGAAGGACCCTTTTGGCTCCCACTCTGACCTCCTCAGCTAAGCAGTGAGAAAATGGATAGTCCTGGACCTTTCATGTCATCTTTCTGCATTTCTAAAACACAGCTGCCCACAGGATGCAAGCCCTTGCATTTACATTACAAAGAACAGAGAGGGTCTTCCAGATGGGACAGCTTCTCTTTGTTGATTTTAACCATTAGCTCTCAAACCAAGCATATGTCTGTTCCTGCTCCTCAGAGGGTTCTTCAGCACAGAGGGGATCCCACAGCCTGCCTCAGACACACCGAAGATCTGGTCCCACACAGCACAACGGACAGGGCAGCAGGCAGCTTTCTCTCTCCTGTGATGGGAATCTCTCATTAACAAAGTTTAATTGCCCATTTCTTCGTGTTCAGTAGGCAAAAAGAGCTCTGTAAATCAGGTGTGTGGAAAGTGCTTATTTCAGTTTTCATGAACTATTTCTATTTTTGCCTATATGTATTAAAAAGGGTGGCTGCTCTTTGCAAGCTCCAGGCACCCACCACAAAGATGCCCGTGGACAGGAGAGCTCCGGACCAGCTGAACACAGGCAGGAGGCTCCCAAGGAGGATGAAACATGGGTGCACACCCATGCTGCTGCTGCTGCTTTTTACAGGCTGTGGGAAGAGGAGAATTTCCTGGGGGTGAGAAGAGTTTTGCAGGACAGAAATCTAGGGCTCATTGTATGCAGAGCTCGCTCACTGTTTTAAATCTGGGCAAAAGGCTGAGTCAACATGCTTCACGCTGCTCACTGTGGTTGTAGTCAAGTTGATTAGAAATAGGTTTTAAAATAAAAGCAGCCAGATAACAGGCAGTAAACCAGTGCAAAACATGGAGTTTACTGTAACTTTTTTCATACTGATCTTGTGTGCTTACAAGATACCAAGATAGGATTTCATCTGCTATCTCTGCAGCAGGATGAGGAAGCGATTAAGAGCCTTGCCTACGTGGATCTCTTTCCCCAGCCTGGAGGGATACCGCTGAGCCTCTGAGCAGTTAATGCTGTAGTGGAGCCACCGGCTTCAGGGATGGGGGATGGCAAAGCAAAACAATACTGCATTAAGAAAATACGAGATTAGTAAGTATGGATGGACTATTTTGTGATCTGCTCCCCTTCCATCCAGGTCAATGGAAAAGATCTCTCCAGAGCCAGCTTACAGGAGGTCCTGGAAATACTCCAGAGCACAGAGGAACAGATTACACTGGAAGTGCACAGACAGAAGTCTGC